>CM017442.1:54193819-54457329 GCA_007726485.1 Eragrostis curvula
AACACCAATGAAGCACAAGCATAAAATTGCTGTAATCAAAACAATATTGTTCTGTACAATAGTTAACTAGTACACACTAAAAATTCACTCACCAGAAAACAAAGTGCAATTACTATTAAAATATATTAAAAATTACACAAGTAACGCACATTTAGAGACAGAGTTATCTGACGGCAAAACAACAGTAGCTTGAGAACCAGCATTGTCTTCTGAACACACAGCATTATTTCCGTCAGATTCAACTCTCTGAGTTAAATCTTCTACTGGAGCCTCTTCATTGTAGGGAACATTATTAGCAGGCATCTCCACATCGTTACCATCAGCTGGAACATCATTAAAATCATTATGTGCATCATAGTCTTCAGCAATGCCATTCCCTGTTGCAACATCCCCAGTATGGTCATCGAAATTCTCATCATGAGATGCAGCAGCACCAGTTCCATCATCAGAATTCTGGTGCTCAGGTATAGATGCACTGGATTCATGCATAAACTGAAACATAGATAAGACCAGCTGGTCTGGACTATAGTCAGGTGCTGCAAAATCATTATCAGAAAAGGTTTTGAAAATAGATGATAGCTGTTCAGTCACCTGTAACAAAAATTATGAACGATTAGAAAAAAAGAATTACGAGAAAAAAATGATACACATACATATTATCACATTTTGCAGCATGGAAATAAATGTGTAAACTAAGAAAAAAATGTAACTTCCAATACAAATTCTTACTTCATTAGGAAGATAGCCGAATCTTAAAGAAAGAGATTGTTTGAATGACTCATATTGATCATCTGCAGATGAAGGTGCATAGCAAGTTTCTTCAATTGATTTAACCTGAAAATATATAGTAAAGAAATTATTAAAAAAATATTTGAATACAATTCAGACACATGGAAAAAAAGAAGCATGCTGCACAGTATATCATTTCACAAAAAAAAAAAATAGCATCATTATGATGTATCTATATGACAAGCATTAAATTAACTTACTGGTCCTTTGCCATACACATTCGCAGAAATCTTATCATACAAACTGTAAATCTTGATCATTTGTCCTTTCCATACATTAATTCTTGGGATGGTCCTGGGAATTGAAGGAACTCGAGACCCAAAGCGCAGAAAATCCAAGTAATATACCTGAAAAAGATATATAGATTGAAAACGTCTAAGTTGATATAATATGACCAGAGAAAAAAAACAACATATCAAACAAACAAAATCAATATACAGAAAACTTACTGCAAGAAAATAAATACAGCCGCCCAACGTATGCCTTTTCTTCAATATGTATTTGGATATAGAGTCTAGCAACTTATCACACACAAACTTCGACCAGTCCCACTCAGTCACTGTGCTAAGATCAATCAGAGGACTGAAGTACTGGGGGCTTGCAACAGTGCTCGAATTAGGTGCCAAAAATTTAGAAAGAGCAACCACCATAAAGTACCAGAACAAATCTTCATCTGACATTGGTTGCTTGGAAATAATCTTGGCACCTAATGATTTAACTTTTGGGAGAGTTGGAGAATTAATTAGCCTTAGAAACTCTGCCTTACAAGCATCATCGGTCTCTATAACACGGCCACCTAAAGGCAAACCAGTAACCTTGTGAACAGCCAGCGGGTTGAGTGGGATGGACTTTCCAGCAACAATGATATCACCACAATTAACATCCACTTTATCAGCAATCCATTGCACAAAAGTCCTTGGAACAGTGGATCCATCAAACTCAAGAAGCGAAGGGAATCCAAAGTTAACAATGACATTTTTCCTCTGGTCATCAAGAGAGTCGATGACTTGTTTGAAATACCTCAAATGACACCTGCTGCTGGCCTTACTTGCAACTGCAGTTCTATTGCGATTTGAAGGACCAGCTGAGGAATTCTGTGCAACCCTACTTTGTAGATGCTCATCAATAGTATTTGACATCTACAAAAAAAAGGTTCAGCAGCGAATCAAATTTAAATAAAGTACATAGAGACATAATAAATAAACAAAATTCAACTAAGAACAAAAAAGTATAATCTATATATAAATTAAACATGTCCATGTATATGATTGCGCTTAGTAAATCCATTTGCTACAATTGTACTGCAGGAAATTATATTATAAAATTACACAAAGTTGATGCACATTCAACTAAAAAACAGAATAATATTACGTGTTGATGCACATTCAATACGATACAAATACTACATTGCAGCAATAAGATCATGAGATCACTAAAAAACACTTACGGTTCGAAGAATTTTAAAGCTCCTGAATAAGGTTGCATCATCAATCACTTCTTCATGATGAGAGCCACCCTGCATACAACAAAAGTAAAATTAAAAAACATTTGACACAACGAAATAATAAAGCAAAATATTTATTTTCGAAAAAATATTAAATCTTACATTGCCATTGCCTTGCATGTCATCATCATCGGAATTAACCTCGTATTCACTTTCCTCTTCACCAGTAGCAGATTCACTCGAGCAAAGATTATCTTCCTCGTCAGACATGACTATATGCAATATAAGAAAAGAAAACTAGTCAAGAAATAATTTACACAACCATGGCATCACAGTATGTACTTCACCTTGCTAAACACAAGCAAAAAAAACACTTTACCAATCTATAAAAACAAGATACTACTAGAAAAACTGAACCAGATAATACACAAACAAGAGACACAAACAACTTTTTTTAAAGAAAAAGGCAATCAGCATGACAAAATAAAATCCTGACAAGTAACAACACAAATTACAACTAAGGTTACACTTGCAAAAAGTCCCTATTGTCACCTAATATAATTTTTAATTGCACTTTATAAATTATAGAATTGCGAAAACTATATTATGCAATTAGTTGCTGATTCACATGCAATTCCATATGCAGGTACCCCTCAATCAAATGCAACCAAAACAGTGTATCCAAAACAGTGCACGACATGTATGAATGAAATCATCAATCAGAATGCATGCATATGCAAAAAGTGCACACAGATAGTCTAGGCCACTACATATGAAAATAGAGGAGTTGCCTGCCAGTACAACATAAAAAATGCTACCTGGCAATGACAGACTACATGCAGAAACAAAGACATTACAGGAAAACATCATTTAGGCAAAAATGCCAACAAAGAAAAAAAAAGGAACATAAATCTATTTAACAAGAATTGCACATATATGATAGAAAGTTAATCCTGGCTAACATTTCAAGTCTGCGTGAGCATGTATACCTTAATTGTTATTACTATATAACGAAGAAAGCATTGGTATGAAGACACAAATGCATGAAACAACACAAAGTTACTGGATACAGAATTATATCTAGAAGAAAATGCAGCTCCATACAAGCATGAAGTACCTCCTGCAGATAGAGGTAAAAAAAAAAGAAAGGGAGCTTAAGGCGCAGCACAGAATCACTGCATATAAATTACTAATAATTCAAATGGGAATTTTGATTAAACAATTCTGCAATTATCATATTATTCACATGCAATTTAAAAATCATACCTCTAAAGTCTCTATGAGATAACATCAGGCATGTATCATGTATGGACCTGATTACTCATATAAATTACAAAAATCGTTTGATCCACAGCATCGAAATGTATCAGAAAATCGAACAAATGTTCAGCTTAGCGCCTAGCCCTTAGCCTCGCTACCTAAACATTCATCAATACAAACACCTAGGCGCCAGTGCACTCGCACATAAACATTCAGCAAATAAAACGAACACACAGCAAGCAACATTCAGCATCAAAATGTATCACAAATCGAACAAATGTTCAGCTTAGCGCCTAGCCCTCAGCCTCGCTACCTAAACAATCAGCAATACAAACACCTAGGCGCCAGTGCACTCGCACATAAACATTCAGCAATCGAGAAAAGCAATCCACTCGCACATAACCCTAACCCTAGCTACCAGATAGAACTGAATACAAAATGAATGAGCTCAGCACCACGCGAATCCCAGCAAAAGGAACGTACCTTCGAATGCACAAATCAGCAACCAAACCTCGGCGAAACCTGAGCACCACTCGAATCCCACAACGAAAACCTAGGCGACGACGAATCGACGACGCCAAGCAACAGCGATGGAGGAATAGCAAATCGCCGCCGCGGGTAGCCGGCGTGATGGAGGAACAGCGCGGAGGAGACAAATCGCGGCCGGAATCGCCGCCGGAGACGAATCGCCGCCGGAGACGAAACGCCGCCGCGGCCTCTCTCTCCCGTCTCTCAAATGGCGAAGCGAACGAAATGAAGATGAATAGCCGGGGGAATTTTGGATAACCAAAATTTCGGCTCAAACCGGGTTCGGGTTAGATCCGATTACAAATGCGGGGCCGTTAAGACAAACCGGGTGCGTTCTGGGTTGATCTCGCGCACGAACATTGACGACGATCGGACGTCGCTCACGTCGCTTGAAACGAGACAAGGTTTCAGTCGACTGATACAAAGTAAATATGAAAATTGCGTTGCGGGCTGGCGATGAGTTACACACCGTCAGGAGACTTCCGTTTTCTGGTAGTGGAAGGGAAAATGTTTTGAACATATTCCAAATGCAGAATTTCGAATAAAATCCAAATGAACTCCAAATAAGCTCAGACAAATTCGAATAAAATTGTGTAAATTCAAATCTTGAATCTAGCAACCGTGTTGACAAGTTCCAATTTTATTTACTTTGCAAAATTCCCATTTTTCTATATTATTAGCTTACAAGGTTTGAACTTTTATTTTCAAAAATTCTAGGTGTAATCCTAATTTCTAGGAAATTTTCAGAAGTGATTTTCATTAATCCATTATTAGAAATTTAGGATGTGACACTAATGATAAATTTACATGAAACAAACTAGTCAGGACAACTGCATCACACAAATCAGACTATTGTTAGCTTGCATTGGTAGGTAACTTACCAAATCATGGACTAGTATATATAGCATCGGACTTTCCCGTAACCTAAGTGAAGCGAAGAGAATGAACGATGCGGAGTTTGCAGCATGTGAAGAGAATTAGTTACTTTTTTTGCAAGAATCATTTTAGTAATTACTCGTAACACTCTCAAGAGAAGCTACCATATATGTTACCCTCTCAAAGCAAAATTATATGTATCTACCCTTACGGATGATAAGAAACGGCGATGGGTGTGGTTCGGTTCGGCCCAGTGGATCGGCGAACCGGCCCATAAAAATATTCTATTGGGTATCCACGGATCGTTACGAGGGTCGAATGGTTCGAGTCCCAGCGAACCTTAGGGTCAGGTGGATCGAACCGTGCTCGTGCGTAGGTGTTCGTCTCCTCTCGCCTCGTCCGCCGCACCGCCGCTCCTACGCATCCGTCGTCCGCCGCCGCGATGGGGAGGGCCTCGTTCTGCGGCGTGGCGGGGCAGTGGTCGCCGTCTGAGCGATGGTGACGCCGGCAGCTGCCGTTGCTTTCATTCGCCGATCTCAGGGAGCAGGGAAAGGTTAGCTTTTTCATCTGGATCCTTCTCATATGGTTCGATTCCTTTGTTGCATGCGCATGGCACAAGTGAGTGAGGACTTTAGTTTAACAGCGAGTCTCCGAATCAATTCATTGACTGATTGTTTTCAAGCGTGAGAAATTTCAGTGATCGATTCCTATCTTGCATACTGTAAAAATGTGATCGATTCCTATCATATTGACATATCCTGATTAAATGGTTGCCACTGCAGCCCAACAGCTCATCGATAATTGATTGTGCTGTTGGTTATAAGGTATAAAAAAATTGGACTATTTGTATCTCTTTCTCACAACGATTAATTAGGACCACATTTCCTCTTCAATTGCCTCTGGGCATCTGGCCGTGTTGCCGTCTTGGCAAAGCATCAACGAATGCTCGTGCTCTGTTTAAGCATTGGCCACTCAGCACGGGTCTCAATGATCAATATTAGTTGTGACATGTGGGTAATTTGCTATGATGGAGCCTAGCGTAATTCAGGCCCAACGTATCAAGTAATTCAGCCTAGCGTAAAGTATCAGTATGTATGCTTGTTTAATACTTTGTTTCTACCACAATGTTTTCCTCTTAACTGTCCAGCATGTTACTTTTCAGAAAGGAGTATGATTTATCTTGGAATTAACATTAGCTAGTATTTTCTTGAAGATGGAAATTGATCCTGCTGACAATGGGGAGCGCCATGGACAAGACCCTGTTCGTGCACTTGGTGCTCAAGATGTCAGAATGACAAGACCATATGGAAGCAGTTCATGACATAATTGAGCAAGCAGCCCAACTGGAATAATCCTACTGCGGTAATATCTGCTCTTATTCAAAATAATGGCTGCATTTTTTTTCCTGTGTGGTTTTGGTTCATGTCTTTGACTGGGCAATAGCAAGGGGATCTTCAGTTCTGAGCTGTGTGGTTTGGTTCATGTTTGTGACTGGCAGTAGAAAGAACTTGTCTAGATTCGTCAAACTACTTTTGGATGTTGCACAAACAACCTGTCTTGCTTCAGCAATTGACTGCCTCTGCTTTACTGTGTTCCTGAACTTATATGCAAGCTATTGTTTTCCAGTGTCTACTTTGATGTATTTCCATGTATGGATCAGACAACAATGAATTCTGCAGCTCCATTTTGTTAAGGCTGCAGTTCATTTTTGTTACTTCTGAAAATTACATGTATGATTTTTTTTTTTTACATTGGTGTCTGACTT
The DNA here is from genome assembly GCA_007726485.1 of Eragrostis curvula. NCBI lineage: Eukaryota > Viridiplantae > Streptophyta > Magnoliopsida > Poales > Poaceae > Eragrostis > Eragrostis curvula. The sequence continues at coordinate 54,200,482 of CM017442.1, forward strand.
TCCAGTTCACTTTACTTTGCTTGGAAATAAATGAAACACTACATGGAAAAGACATTCAGTTAGTCATCAGTAGGAAGATTGTTTTGTCTGACTGTACTACATCTATTCATGCTGACTTGTAATGCTGTAGTGATCTCTTCTTACACATGTTCAGACTGTATTATGATAGCTAGTACTCCACTTCACAGTTTACCAAAGACTTGTGCTTCAGACGTAGCTCTGCTCTGCAGTGCAAAAAAGAGCACTTATTTGTATAGCAAACGATTTGTGCTATAACATGTATAATATTGTCATTTGACTTTGTCTATCAATGTTGTAGGCCCAGGGGTTAAACTTGGAAATGAGCTTCTATGGTAGCAGGAGCTCAGATGTGGAATAATGCAAGGGGCTGTTTTGTTAATGATGGAGAGCAGCAGAAACTTTACCATTATTAATTATATAAGTTAATGCTTAGATATATTATGTATTGACTTGAGTGGTGAAGGATTTGGGAGATCGCTGGCCGAGGCCTGAGTCCACGGTACAACAAGAAGGACTTTCTTCTTGCTTGCCTAAACTGCATGTCGTATGCCCCATTAAGTATAGCCGGCTGTTCTGACTTGGTGTAAACTGGAAAATGGTTGTAATATACTTGTCGCCTTGTTGCTGAAGATTATGAGATACAGAGTTTTTGTTTGATGGAAAGTGCCTAAACCGGCCTGTTAATCTAATTTGTGTATGCAAACCAGCAACTTAATCTAAACCGTTTATGCAAACCCGCAGTAAGCAGCCTGCAAGGCAGTAGCGGCACGCATGCACGTACGTTGTGTAAACTAGTATAGCAAACTGCTTGCAAGGTTGTGCAAGCAGCGGCAAGCACGCAAGGACATATATGCATGGGTCGACCCTCAATATCCACCGGGTCAAACGGGGCGCCATGCAAATCCAAACGGTTCGCATCGGTGCCCCTGCGGAGAGCGCTGGATCGGTGGTTCGGTGCCGGTTCGCTCCGTGGGTGGACCACGCCCATGCTGAATAAGAAACACAAAGGTGACATATAGTGGATGAGAAGTAGTATGCCTCGTACTGAATTAAGACTACTTCTGAAGAAGAGCAATTCTGGTTGATGGAGCGATATAATTATTAATTAAATGGTAAAAGGCATTAGCTAACTCCTAAATACTGTGCAACCACGGAGCCTGAAGCTGTTCATATTTGCGCACGCACGCACGCACGCATGCACGCACGCGCGCACACACACACACACCAACGATCAGGATAAATAAAAGAACCCACAACTCACTCTTGTACAATAGTACGTCAAGCCCCAAGCTGTTTGTGATCCTTTTGATTTTTCACACAGGATGAAATGTTATAAGCCTGACAATAAATTTTAGTAGTAACTCGTCACAGCTCATTTTGCAAGAACTATTTTAGTAGTAACTCGTAATAGCTCACTCTTGCAAGAACTATTTTAGCAGTAATTCGTAACAGCTCATTTTGTCTCGTGGACAAGTGAACCTACAAAAGTGTTGGAATTAGTTTTAGTGGAAGCCAATGTTGGCAACCGCGAGCATTGTTGTTGCCGTTTTGCCTTCCAAACCTCTTTGTGGCATTGCCTACATCTTCTGTTTTAAAAATTCAAACAACTGTGAACATTTTCTGCATTAAGAGAATCTTTGTTCTGTGATCGACTTCTCTCAACCAATTCTCATTCACTGACACAGTTTTGATAGTTAGGTAGCAGTGCAAAATATTTCAAGAAGTCAATAATTCAATATACCATGTTTTCAAAAAGCACTTTTTATAGAAATCAATGATCCAGACGAAAGACACTCCCCAACCCCCAATTGGGTGGGACAAAATCATTTTTGTGGCACGAAGACACACTTCCTCGGCAGCAACCCTCTTGAGCAGCTACCGCCACTCCGCCATGCCTTCTCTCTCAGCAAGTTGCTTACCATCTGCCACCGTCTCAAAAACTGTTGTGCCCCTTAAATGAGATCAAGCTATACTCCAAGTCCTACAAATTACACCTTCACGAAAAATACATTGACTTCATATGACACATATAGTGAGGTGGAAAAAGTACATCCCATGTGAATAGTTTGCATACGATGGTGGCTTTGATTTTTCAGAAAAGGAAATGAGCTTCTCTTTAAAGACATCCAAAGAAAAGTGAACACAAAAAGAACTTAAGCCTATGTGACACTAGATAGTGATTAATGCTGCCACACACACATCTAGGCCTCTCTACCCCCATCTTGGTCATCATCCACGGTGTGTCGCCTTTCCATCAAGAAGTGAGGGTCCTTGGTCCTTGCTTTTGTTCAAATCAAGCGACGTAAATCAGAGTTGTACCTGATTCCTTGCTATGCCTGATTTTTTTGTTCCCGATGCCTCCCAAACCTAATAAACCTATGTCGCATAGATAAGTACATTTAACTGTTCTTAAATTTAAACTACTTTATGAGAAATATGGGGTAAGAATTACAGAACCAAGCAAACTAGCTTACTAGCATTCGACTTACATAATTTTTGCCCACATTTGTTTTCCTTCAGTGAACACTTCCACCACTTGAAACACATGGACATATATATAAATGAACAAGCAATAAACCGTGAAAAAGAGAGTACGGCCTCCTTTGGAACGCAGGAATTTCACAGGAATCTCACAGGAATTTCACAGGAAACAGTTCAATTTCACAGGAAAAACGCAGGAAAGGAAAAAATTTCCTTCAATCCAAAGGAGGCCTACGTAGGTAAATTGTGAGTGGTGTTATTTTAAAAATCTGACTGAGGCAAAACACATCTATTTACATAGAAGATGTGGGTAAACGGTAATAATCTCTGAAAAGAAACCTACAGGCCTCCACCTGGATATGTTATTAATTTCAAGAACGGTTGGAAGGGAATCCGTAATCCATTTATCAGTTTCATCTACTCTCCAGAGGCTATAGTGATGGCTATAGCTGGCTATTTAGAACATTGCTAGCTAGTGAACGTGCGAAATAGCGTTCAAATTTTGCTCTTATTAGCCCCCTCGAACCACAATCGCTTGAAAGAACACATAGCGTGATGTGTTTATTTTTCACAGCTCACAGGCATAGGCTTGAGAAGCATCGGGATTAGATCCTACAGGCACTACTGCTAATGTACGCAGTGGGCGAGCCGGCATCACGCCGCAGCTCTGGCGTGAGACGCCATTGGAAGCATCACTTCTGTCCATGATGGCTGCCAGTGCAGTCGTTGGGTTTTTCCATCCTCGTTGGCGGATAAGGGCACTTCCACGTCCGCGGCAGGCAGCACAGCTCCACTTCCAGCTCCCATAAGCTCGATTCGAAGAGGCGAAATAGATCGGAAGAGATAGTGTCTGCTGGCCCAATGGTGAGCTTCAGAAAGTTCGAGTGTTTTCACAGCACGACGACATCTCTTTGAACTTTGTAATATGCACGATGTTGGTGAATGATAGCAGCAGTGCAGCCATGACAGCCCGGCACTACGGCTCGCCATGCCTGTGCAGTGCGTGCCGTACATCATTCACTGCAGTTGCCAGCATTTCCCACAAGAGGAATTGAGCGGACGCGAAACACAATGATACACTGCCACACAGAGCACAGTTGAGGCACCGACATGCATGCTGCAACCGTCGGCCATTCTTCTGTACATAAAGAAACAAAGGTGCCGACATGACGTCACGTCAATGACAATTCCGAATAGGTGGGTGAAGCCAATAGCTGTGGAAGGGCATAACGTACATAGCCGGGCCTTCTGACCGCCTTGACTCTCATCTGGAACTAGGGGGTGTTCCTCGCTTTAGTATTTAACATTTAGACCTGTCACATCAAAAAGAATTTTATTATTTAAGAGTACTAAATAAAATTTAATGATAAAATCTTTTTACAGATAGGTACATCTTTAAGAGACGAATCTAATGAGCCTAATTAATCTATATTTTGTTACAGTGATGCTACAGTATGCTACAGTAACATCGTCTAATCACGGCTTACCTACCCTCGTTAGATTCGTCTCGCGATTTAGACCAGAGGTTCTGCAGTTAGTTTTGTAATTAAATTTTATTTAATACTCTTAAATGACAAGATTCTTCCCTCTAAATTTTAGACCCCATGCAACAAACACCCCCTAGATAAGCAGTCTCTTCTCCTGATGCCTCCAAAACCTATCCTATGCATAAAGTAGTGACATGCTAGCTGAGAGAATTGAAACGGGAGCATAGACAACTGTAAGCAGCTGACGTGCACTACTGTACTGCATCTTGTTAGCACACTCTTAATAGACGCTACTACATTTTTCCCCCTTCAAGACACTTATATAGCACCCTGAAGCTGTTCACGTTGACACTCCAAAATATATACTACCGACTCATAAGATCAGAATAAATAAAATAACACACAACCAACTCTTGTATAACTGTAGGTCAAGCCTGAAGTTGTGACTCATGTGACTCATTTTCATTTTCACATAGGTTGAGTTGTTGTACTCTCAGACTAAATCATGGTCTACTCAAAGTGGAGCTCAGAGAATTAATTAACAATGTGGAGTCTACAGCATGCTTCTATTTCATTAGTGACCTTTTCTGCAAAAAACGTACTATTTTAGTAGTAGCTAGTGAAACTCCGGCGTACATGGAAAACAAGCTCAACGTAATTTCTCGTGATCTTTCTCCTGGGATCTTTCTACAACTAACACAGATAATACTAGTTTCTGAACTATGAATGAAACGACTCTAGTTTCAGTTCGTGGTTCTCAAAGGAAGTATGAAGCTTGATCACCATTCATTGGCGAAAAAAGTTTCTAAAACATCTGATTTTATTTCTCAAAAACACACTTCTTAAAGATTAGCAATTAATCGTCTTTTCCCACTCGTGAAACTTGGAAGAAGAAAGAAAATATCATTCAACAGAACAAACTAGCTGTTGGCAGAACCTTATATTTCTTTTAGTACTATCTGTAAAATCGTTGGAGATTTCGGATCAAGTCACACGAAAAGTCATTATCGCTTAGAAACTACGGGAAAGCCCTATTTTTTTGCCGAGTGCTTGTCATCGTTTGCCGAGTGCCACGTGTCTGGCACTCGGCAAATATGTTGTTTGCCGACTGCCGGTTTCATGGCACTCGACAAACAGGCTTTGTGCCGAGTGCCGTTGTTTTGCCGAGAGCCTTGTCTCATGCACTCGGTAAAGAGAGTATTTGCCGAGTGCCTGATAAAAAGCTCTCGGCAAACATCGGAACACTCGCATATAGCTGGTTTCCCGTAGTGACACATAGATATTCAGTACATCAGTTAGTATCCACATACACTATGCTTACACCATGTAGGGCTAACCACCACACGAGGAAGGATGTTGGCATGACGCACTAACCAGGAGGCAGAGGCAGATCGCATGGGGATGGTGGTGAGTGAGGCACCGTGGACAACAGAGGTAGCTGCAAACGGATGTATGGTTAGGAGGCAACCGGATCCTCCGACGTACTGGTGGCCTCATGGCCTGCATGTAGCGTTTCCGTTTTTCACAGGATCGAGTCGGTACGCGCTGATAAACAGACGCAACAGTACATCACATAAAAAGCACAAAATTACATCTTTAAGTTATTACAATAAGTCAAATGATTTAACACGTAAGAACACAGCGGAAGCCTACGAAGTACAACAATACTACCACACTCGACGAAACGTGGCCGCACATCGAAGCCCTGCGATGTGGACCTGCTGAGGAACTCCATCAAGCAACAGCGGAAGCAAATCTATACCTGATCGTCGGTGCGTCGATGCAATGCAAGAAATAAACAAACAACTCCTATTACCACCTGATATTATAACAACCTAATGCTAAGGGCTTTCGTTCCTCACTCGTAACGTAGTTAGATTTTCGAAAATAGGCCGTTTATATGATGTACTGCCCCAATACGGCTCTGATACCAGCTGTAGCGTTTCCGCTTTTCGCAGGATCGAGTCGGTACGCGCTGATGAACAGACGCAACAGTACATCGCATAAAAAGCACAAATTTTACATATTTAAGTTATTACATTGAGTCAAATGATTTAAAACACGTAAGAACACAGCGGAAGCCTATAAAGTACAATAATACTACAACACTCGACGAAACGTGGCCGCATATCGAAGCCCTGTGACGTGGACCTGCTGGAAGCTCCATCAAAGATGAGCGGAAGCAAGAAACCTGTACAAAAACATAAAGAGCCAAACCCTGAGTACTAATTACTCAGCAAGACTTACCCGTCAACATAGCTAACTACAGCCGACTCCTAGAAGGCAAATGCTACAAAAGGTGGGCTGACTCAGTAGCGTAACCCGCACTAATTACTTGATCCTTAATTTCAAGTTTTATTTCCAAGTTAAGTACTTATCCAGTAAAACAGTGTCCATATATCTAAAACAGGTATAAATAACAATACATCAACGGTGACAGTATAAACAGCATAATATATAAATAACAATAATGTAATAAACTAGCATCATCATCATCAATCATATCATACTACGATGTGGCGCAGTGAACAAGGTTGCTCTTGACCGAGAGCGGCGGCATCGATGTACATCCTGCAGGAGAAAAACCTGACCACACGCCATACGCGGCAAAGGCCACATACAACAACGGTTTACACTATTCCCCCCTAAAGCTGGCTGGGTCTCACACCTCCCGAGAAAGGCCCTCCCGCACGGTCCCCGTCCCAGGCGTACGCCCCGATTGGGGCATCCCTTCTCTCCTGAGTACCATGATAGAAAGTGCAAGTATCCGCTAGACATCAGGGCGTCACAGGCTACTAGGTTTACTAGGCCCATAAAAACACTAGCATGTGATCAGTACGTTCGAACTTGCTCAACGGGGCTACCACGAACGGTCCTTAATCGACACAGACGGGGCTACCACCGTGAAGGCCCAGCCTTCTCCATCCATCCTATACAATCAACATTTTTGTTGGGCAGGAGCGTGTCACAAGGAATCCAACAAAATCAGATTCACATTTTTTTTAGTTATATTTGATTTATTGTGCATTTTACAATTTCCGGCAATTTCTGAGAATATAACGAATTAATCAATTCGGAAAAAAAGGATTAAAAATCCGGCGGACCAATCAGGTTCGAGCCACATGCAGGGCCACAAATACTGGGCCGCACGGGATCTGGTGCTGCTCACACCAGATCTGTCCTGAGAACGCGGCCACACGAGGGCTACGAGACCATGGCGCACCGGATCCACCAGTTGTCACACCGGATCCGGGAATATGCAGTCCATGGTGCGGCGGCCGGAGGCTCGCCGGAGGTGGGTGGTGCCCTCGCCGGAGTTGGGTTTCCGGCGGCCTAAGGCGAAACTAAGGACACGGGGATGGGCAGGACGGGGCGGCGAATTCACCTCGACGGCTTGGAGGTCGCTGGGATGGCCAGAGAGTGGACGTTGACGAACGGCGATGAAAGGCGGAGCTTGAGCGGCGATGCGAGCTTGGTGTGGGTGTCCTCCCGCTACGGTTCTTGGCTCTGGAGCTTCTCCTTGCTGAGCAGGTTCCCGGCATCACACACGTAGTCGAAGGGGAAGGCGATAGGGTGGTCGGCGAGGGTGAGGTCATCGCGGTGGAGAAGGATGGCGGTGGGGAAAAAATGGTGGTCCGGCGTCTTGGCCTGCAGGCAGAGGAAAAATGATGGGTGAGGGAGGTGCGAAAACGTGATGTGAGGATACAGGCACTGAGAATTAGGCCCGGGCTCACCGGAGAGGACGAATTGCTCGGCGAGACGGCGTTGAGCTCACACGGCCAGACCCGAGGGAGACGAGATCGATTTGCCCTCTTCGCGTCGGGAGGGAGCACATGGACGCCATGGAAGGCTCCAAGGCGTCGCAGCGCACCCCTTTTGCATAGCAGCTCAGTAAGAGAGCGAGTGGACGAGGGCACAGCGGCAAGCTCGCTTCTTGGCCGGCAATGGTGAGGGATGAGTTAGGGTTAGGGTGACGGGGAAAGGGAAAATGGCGAGGGAGAAGCTGGAGAGCGGAGTGGCTCGCGTTTTGACGCTGCGGCGCGACGACGGGCGGCAGGGGAGCACGGAGCGTGGCCCGAGTCGCCGGCGGCGACGTGGCGGCAACTCTCCGACGCGGCCAGAGAGAGGGAGAGGCTGACGGGCGGGCCCCACGAGGAATCTTCTTTTTCCACCGAATTTCTGGTCAAGGATTTTCCCCGAATTTGACCACACAATTTGGAGCAGCAAACGACCTCCAAAATTCACAAACTTGGTCTCCTTGGAAAGGTCTTGAGATGAACTACAAACTGGCAAGCTTGCACATCTTGATTCCGAGTAGATTTAAAACTGCAGCTAGTCAAAGTTGGGTACTTCTTAAGAGTTGGGGATTTTAGTGGGAAACTAGATGAATTTCCCAAATCACAAAAAATTCTCCAAAATTCGTATTTAAGAAGAGCTATCCAGTGGTATTTTTGTTGGCTCAAGTGGTTATTGAAATTTTTGAGTTCCTTCAGAAGGTTGGATTTGAACATGGATTGAAAATTTGAATTCGAATTTTGAACTTGCTTTCTTTTGATTTCTGTTCAGGTTGCGATGTGTGCGTGGGCTGGCTTCAGTGACACGGGGTGCCACAGTGCATGCCAGTCACCCCGTAATGCCGGGTCGTACATCAGCTGTGAGGCGTCGGCTTGAGCGCCTATGCCGTTGTGTCCTCTGCTACGTATGAAAACAATGACAACACGTGGAGTAAAGTTCAAGCACAAGTACTCCGGCAAATGGACACGAAGAAAAATAGGTGTTGTCGAAAGGACTTTATAGAGAGTCATTGTACCATATGGTCGAGCCAGAAACGATACTCGATTCTCATCCTAGACAAGATCTGCATAGGTTTCTCCTGGTGTCTCCAAAGCCTATCCTGCGCATGGTATATGACAAGCCGCATAAATAGACGTACGTAAATGGAACGGAAGCATAGGAAACTGTAAGAAACCGACTAGCACTGCACTGACCTTTGATATACACTACAAGAAAAAAGACTATTAGTCACCAAGGTACTTGGTCATTATATGTGTATTTTTTGTCACAATAGCTATTTTGTCACCAACAAGCTTAGTCACATTGTGGTCGCTAAAAACTTGCCACTTTATGTATATAGTGACCAAGAATTATAAATGTTAGTTACTAAAACTATATAGCAACCAACACAACCTTGATAACTATATATAATGTTGGTCACTAAAACCTTTTATCCACCAATAATTTCAAAGTTGGTCACTATTGATCAACTTTTAGTTACCAACAAAGCAAAAAATTTCTTGGTCACTAAATTTTGGTGACTAAAAGTCTACTTTCTTGTAGTGATACAGCTGCACAGTACCCGTTGTGGCAAGCTACCCTGTCTTTTTACACCCATTTACTACCTCACAACTTCAACACGCCTATATATACCACCTCTTTTTTTTTGCGAGGGCTAATATCCAACCTTTGTGGAGGATAACAACCAAATATGGACGATAAAGTAGGTGAAGTACGGCTCCTGCTGATTCTAGTCTCTTCTGGAGGATATTAGTTATTGTACTTGGTTGGACAATGTGATCAAAGCTTGGGAATATGTTCCGTGCCGAAAGAATTATCTCAGTTGAAACTGATATAGTTTTTCTGAACACACACACCGGTTCAAGTTCTTAATTTTCCACACTTAGCTGCTTCAAAAAAAACGCTGTTCTTAGTTTTCTAGTCAAGTCATCTTTCACTGACACAGTTTAGATACTTAGTTACCCGCCCTTCTATATATTTCAAAAATTGAATTGTATCATAACCTGTTTTTGGACAAAAATAAGGAATTGTATAGCAATTGCGGTGGTGCAGCAGGGGAAGCCGGCGCTTGGCGCTTGGGCTTGCCATGCATGCAGTGCCCTCTGTTGCAATTGACGTCATTCCCGCAGGAACATCTGAGCGGACGCGAAACGCAGGGATACATTGCCGCACAGAGCGCACCGCTTGAGGCACCGACATTCCTGCAACCGTACATAAAGAAACGAAGGTGCCGACGTGCCATCAAGTCACCGACATTCCTGCAACCGTACATAAAGAAACGAAGGTGCCGACGTGACATCAAGGACAGCTATGAAGACGTCGTGCAAGCCAAAAGCTGTGGTGCAGAATAACATGTCTTATGTGCCATGACTTGCCATCCCGTCGACCCTGATCCTGGACTTGATTAGCAGGATCGATCTTCTCCTGATGCCTCCAAAACCTATCCTATTCATGGTGACAAGTTATAGCTGTAGAAAGAATGAAACGGTGGCATAGAAAACTGTAAGAAACTGAGGTGCACTACTCTGCTGCGCATCTCTGGTAATACACTAGTATTAAGAGAAGCTACTACATTTTTTTCCCTGCAAAAGACACATATACCACCATTGTGGAGGATAAGAACCAAATAATAAGAAAGACATAGTAGGTGAGCTTTAAATCGTATTTACTTAGCTTCTGAAGAAGAGTAATTCTAGTTGGTTTGACAATATAATAATTAAAATTTACGTGGAGCCTAAAGCCGAACAATAAGAATTACATGAAGCATACTAGGAAGGACAACTGCACCACATAAATCAGGCTTTTATTTGTTTAGTAGCTACATTTTCAATGATGGCCTACTCAGTGGCGGAGCTGGCGGGGGGGGGGGGGGGGGGGGGGGGGGCCGGCAGGGGCCATGGCCCCCCCCTAACTTCCGAAATTTCTCAGACTATGTACCCCCTGGCCCCTCCTCTAGAGCTCCGGGTTCAGCTCTGCAGTGCGCCATGGCCATGGAGAAAACTGCAACTGTCCAGAGTCCAGACTAAAGAGGAAGAAGAAGGACTGAAGGGTTATTGGGCCATGGGCCACTAAAACTAACAAGCAGGAAGGGCCGACCTCAGAGTAGAATGCCATTTGGGCCTGCTAGCTAGCTGATATCGTTTTAGTACTTCTCACGGCTGGGCTGCAGGCTGCAAATGGCTTCGATTGGATTAGTTGCTTGCACAAGATTTATTCCTTTCTCCATTCCAGTTACCGTTACATTGCCTGTTTATGTGCTGTGAGATTGCTGATCATAAATTTATGACGTACGTACCTCTTACCTTGATCTGAATTTCTTGAGCTTGTGCCATGTCTGTTTGTCTCCTGATTGATCCATGATTAATTCTATATTCGTCTCTAATTCTAGTGCTATTTGATGTAAAAAAAATAAAAATTCTAGTGCTATTCGGTACCGCGCCGCTACCAAATTGATCAATTTGCCCGTCCCCAAATATCGATTTTGTTTGAAAACGTTGATACAAAATGTAGACTTTAACTGTCTTTATCCCCATTTATTATTTTTGTTTTTCTAAAATCAAATATGTAATTCTTAATTGTTGTTTCATGAATTATTGGAACGGATTTACTTTGAGCAATCTCTCAGCCGACGTTGAATTCCCAGCGAGGTTGGAGTTGGGAGATTGAGGGTTCCATGGCCGCCGGACCTAGAAAAAGGGTTCGGGAGAAGCGAGCGAGACGACAGAGACGGCGGGGTGCCACCTCGCCAACGGTTGATGGCGAGAGATTGGCGGTTGGACCAGTTTTGGGGTGGGAGAACTCGACGGCATCGGGTCAGCGCAGCGGGGTAGGCCGCCGGGGATGCCGGTCGGCCCCCCCTGAGATTCTCGTCCAGCTCCGCCACTGGGCCTACTATACCATTGGACTCCATTCTCGTACTCATAGTGAGGCTAGGCAGATTAACAATGTTGAGTATGCATCATGCTTGTATTTCATTAGTAAGGGGGCCTTTGGAACGCGGGATTTTTTCCCGTTCCTGTGTTTTTCCTGTGAACAGTCAACTGATTCCTGTGAAATTCCTGTACAATTCCTGTGAAAATCCTGCGTTCCAAAGGGGGCCTAACCTTTTTTGCGAGAACTATTATTTTAGTTGAGTAACTTGTAACTAATTTGTGTCTCATGGGCACCTACAACAGTGTTGTGATTTGTTTCAGTGTAAGCCAGGCAAATATAACAACTAGTTGAGATCTCCACAATAAGTTTATACATTTGTTATTGTTACCATGGGATCTGATCACTTGCTTTCCCTTCTTCCAGATGTGCCAAACTGGTGGTTCAACAAGGGCAGTCAGAGAGGGAAGCAAATCAATTGAAGCAAAAATGTAACTAAGTGTGGTTTCTGGTTTGCACATAATTTTTCTTTACCAATTCAAACGTTGATATATATATATATATATTCCCTTCGTACAAATATGTTCCATTCCGTGCCACGGACTGTCAGCCAGGAAGATTTTTGTACTGGTCACCGTAGTTGGGGTAAGGCACTAGCGGCAGAGAACATGTGGATGGTAGCGTTCAAGCCAGTATCATGTGTGGCGTGGCAAAGGTTTCTACGATACAACCAGGAGCGGCAGTGGCTTGACATCAGCATGCCGGCGGTACCCTCCACCTCATTTTGCCACTGCTTCACATGCAAGAAGTATTTGAACGCGAAACGCGGGTATACCCGGCCGCAAATAACAACACCTGTATTTTTGGTTCTCGGCTGACCGCAGCTAGCTATTCCGTGCACAGAGGTGCTGTCGACAGGACTCCGAAGAGCTCGCGGATGCCAAATACAGGCTAGTGGAAAGAGATGGTCAAGCTGCCGGGGAATATGTGATCTCTGATCCTCGTCCGGGACAAGATCATCAGAATCTTCTCCTGGTGCCTCCGAAGCCTATCCTATTCAGACAAGCCGTGTAGAGATAAATGGTACTCTGTCTTATAGAGACACCCTATTCTGTGCCTCTGTCAGCGACACTCTCATTAGGACAAGCTACTCTGTCTTGTTTACACCCATCTGCCTCTCAAACTTCAAGAGGCTTATATACCACGCTTGTGGAGGTCTGGGAGGATAGGACCCAGCAAATAGGGATGAAATAGTAGGTGAAGTATATATGGCTCGTACTGACTCTTGTCTACTTATGAAAATGTTTTGTTGTAGTTTGCTGGAAAATATGATTTTTTTTTTGAGGGTCGCTGGACAATATATGATTCAGAAGCTTCGTGGTGTACTATTATTTTGGGAAAATAAATTCTGCTGATGCAGAACTAATTGGTACGTACTGCAATTTAAGTGCGGCTGTTGTTTGAGTAATTTGTAATCACGGAGCTGCTGCATGAGAAATATGTTATGTGGCAGGTCTCGTCTGTTCTCTCTCATTGACACAATTGTTATCCAGAGTTACGTGTGCTCAACATTTCAAAAGCCAATAAATGAAGATTATAACTTCATTTTTGAAAAAAAATAAGATGTTTTTATAGGAAATTAGCAAATCCTTATATTTATCTTGTTGAACATCAGGCACACATACAGTGAAGGTTGTTTGGTATAATTTCATAAAACAAAACTCAAACAGCAGTTTCGGAACTTTATTTTTTTAACAAATATAAGTGAGCTCCCCAATAATTTTTTAATTAAAATATTTACATGGTACATCGCCTTAGGCCCAAAAAACCCTAGAGAAAGACTAGTTTAATTTACATAATCAATCCTCCACTAAAGAAAATTATTATACTGACTACTTGTAGAGCCGAAATTTGAGATTAGGCTAAGGTCATATATATGAGCCCTATTCCCAGTGAGGGTAAGGATTCAAGAAATGTTGGGAAGAGGACATATAAACCATTTATTACACTTTATCTACTTTTATGTTTAAACTAGCAGCTAGCTGGATTTATTTTCTCACTGCATTTTGGTAGTATATATACATGTTCTGAAACATAGAGCTGCACGAGAAAATGGCACCAACCGTTTCTCTTCAGCTAGTTACTAGTAGTAGATGTGCACAAAGAGTGTTGGCTTTGTAGCTCTACTCCCTCAAACCACATTCCTGAAATTTAGAACTCACGCATGATGTGTCCTACATTCATCTCAGCTGATAACCATACGTTTGGGAGGCATCAGGATTGCATCCAACGGGCACTGCCGCTGATGTACACGGCGGTACAGGTGCGCGTGCAAGCCTCCCGCCGCGGCGCTGCCGTGAGAGACGTTCTGCAGCAGTGCTCCTATGCCTCGTGGCTTCTATTGCCGTCCTTGGGGAGCTGCACGTCCTCCTGGCTTGATTCCCATCCTCATCGGCAGCCAGGGTACTTTCCATCGCAGCGGCAGGCAGCCCCGCTCCATTGCCGGGTCTCATAAGCTCGGTTCCAAGAGGTGGGGGGATTGCACCTGCAAACCCGTTAAAAGGATAGGGAGAGGGAGTGTGTGGGTCACGCAGTGAGGCTTAGTGAGGGGACGAGATTGGCGACGGAAGAGCCCCTCTTCATCTCTAGCTAAGATGAAATGCCCCAGTCACGTTCTGGCAAATGTACACTTGCTGCAGGAACCTTTGGAGCTCCCTTTCAAAGCACCCAGGCAGTCTGGTGGCAGATACTAGGAATAAACCTGACTTTGGGTTTGTCTGGTCAGGAGTTCGTGTGTGTTGAGTAATCCGGCATCGTGTTGCCGAGTTCATGTCGTGAAAACGGTGCGTATCCGTGTTCTGTTGCAGTAGGCTAGGATCATGATCAAGTTGTTGATCGTTTGGTGTGTGACCGAGTCTAGCTAGGACTAAGATCAGGTTGTGGGAAGAGTTGCTGCGCATAGGAATCGATTGGATCGAGTCAGAGTTAATTGGGATGCGACGGTGCCGGTCCATGCGGATATAGAGGCCGTGGCCTTCGGAAGGAGCGAGCGGCTCCCGTGGCGTCAAGGGCCGAGTCCTGCAGATCCGTTGTGAATCTCCCGTGGCGCATAAGCAGGAATGGAGGACGGCGCTCCGTTGTGAGTCTAAGGTAGGATGAATATCCCATGTTCTTTTTTTTTTTTTGAACAAACAACACGGGGGGAGGGGGGGGGGGGGTCATTCAAAGGTTCACACCAGAGGTGTAAGAGGAAAATTTACAGCAGAGTTACAAAGTTCAAGATGTGAAGCCCAAGCCATCACAGATTGGCGATGTCGCCTAATGCAACGGTGGCTCCACAATTTAATGTCACTAATAGCAGAGTTGATTACACGTCTTGGAGAGAATGGCTTGCCCTGAAAGATATGGTGGTTGCGACCATTCCAGACCTTCCATAGTAGGATCATGAGAATCGAAGGCCACACGTGTGGTGAGCCATTCAGCATTGTTGGAGGACGAAGGGACCATAGCTCCTGCAGCGGCGTGTGGCAAGCTGCTGATAGTCCTATACATTGCCATACTGTAGAGCTCCCGGCACATTGGAAGAACAGATGTGATTGAGTTTCCGGTGCAGCCATGCAACGCTCACACAAATCTGACTCTGAAATGTTGCGATGATGTAGGTGAGCCCTTGTCTTGACTCGCTCATTGAAAAATAACCATGCGAAAATTCTGACTCTGTTGGGCACAAAAGAGTTCCAGATGTAGTCGGCATTTGGGTCTTGGGTTCCTGTTGTTGCTAATTTGTGGTAGGCTTCTTTAACGGAGAAAGGTTTCAAGGAGCCAGCCATTCGTCGCACATCATGGTTGTCATCAAGCTGAATAGTCTGCAAAACAGATAGAAGAGAGGACTGCTGTTCACTAGCAACATGAGTTAGTCGAGGCTTAAGGTGCAATTCAAAACCTTCATCAAAAACTTGCTGGACTGAAATGTTAGGCCTAGTAGTGTGCGTAAAAAGAGCATTATAGGTTGTAGCTAGTGGCCCGGAGGGTAGCCAATGGTGAAGCCAAAAAAAGGTAGAGGCACCGTTGTGGATTTCTACAATGGTAAGGCTACGGTAAGGATTCAGTTCATCATTGATAATTCGCGAAATGAAACACGGTGAATTTATTGGGTCGCCAAGGTCACTTGTGCTGTTTTGCATAGCCCAAGTTTTCCAGGGAACATTGTGATGAGAAAGAAGCTTGTCAACAAATTTTAATGCCCAGGCCGCCTTCCTGTTTAATAAGTAAAGCCTTGTCCCAAGCGATTAAGCAATCCGAACCAAGGCACTTTTCCTCGCCTGTCCAAAAGAAAGCGCGTCTCCGCCCATGTTCTCCTCGATGTTAACTTGCCAGTCCAGTGAAAAGATACAGGCCACAGCTGTGAGAGTGCTCGAGTTGCCGGCAAGACAAAAGCTTCGTCTACCTTGCGTGAGTCCGTGAGTTGTGAGAGTGCTCGAGGCCAACAGCAGAGAGTATTTACCGCAGTATTGTAGGAGTACATTAATTGTGCCCCCTCTATTCTCTCTGTGTAATCAGTTTCGTAAAATCTTTATCTGAGGAGATGAAGCGGATCAGACTGATGAATTTTTTTTCAGATTTTTTTTTAGAATTTTAGGTCATCATCCTCATAGCAGTGCCGTCGAGCTCTTTCGAATGGATACCTCATTTTGAGACCACTTTATTCTCCTTACCTCATTTTGAGACCACTTTAATCAACTGTTAGCTTGTTCTCTGGGACCATGTGTAACAACTGTCAACTCTCAAGCTGGAGGGTAGCAGAACATTTTCACTGCGTTGCCGTGACATAAGATAATCTTGACCCTCGCCCTGGACAAGATAAGCACGGTTTTCTCCCGATGCCTCCAATACCTATCCTATACGGAGTAATGACAAGCTGTAGAGATAAATGGAACTGAAACACTGAAAACTGCAAGCAGCTGAGCTGAACTCCTTCTACAAATACCGCACGGGCAGCACATTCTTCAAGGGAAGGTGCTATATCTTTGCCCTTCAAGGAACTTTATATATACTGCAATTTTACGTGGAGGAGAACAAAAAAAATAAAAAAAGATATTATTTTAGGAGAAGCATTAGTTGTACTGACTCAAGTCTACTTCTGAAAATGAGTAACTACAGTTGGTTGGACAATGTAGTTAATTTTCTAGCTACCTTATGCGTTAATCATCCAGTGTAAATAATTGAAAATGCATCTGTGGGCATATGGTACGACCGATTTAATTTCTCTTCCGCTTGCTCGTGTGGACGTGCAGAAAAGCATTCAAATTTTGCTCTTCTTTGGGTGCTTATAGGCATGATGTGTTTGTTTATCACAGCTGATAGGCATAGGTTTGGGAAGCATCGGGATTAGATCCTACAGGCACTGCCGCTCCTGTTCGCCGTGAGTGAACCGGCCTCGCCCAGCGGCGCTGGCGTTGCCGTTGGAAGCAACGCTGCTGTCCACGAAGGCTGCCATCGCGGTCTTTGGCTACCGGCATGTCCCCGTAGCTTGGTTTCCATCCTCGTCAGTGGCTAAAGGCGCTTCCACGTCGGCGGCAGGCAGCACAGCTCCACCGCTGTCTCCCTTAAGCTCGATTCGAAGAGGGGAATACATCTCGACCTGCACGAAATAGATAGGGAGATAGAGGGTGTCTGTGGGTCTGGAGGTGAGCTTCAGCAAGTTCTTAGTGTTTTCACAACATGACGACTTCTCTTTCAACTTGGTAATATGCACGATGTTGGTGAACTCCAGCAAGGACTAAGAAATGTTCTGCTCAAGCTTCAGTGCTCTTGTCCTCTAGGCCTCTACTTCCTAAGCCATCCATTTAGTTGCGATTATCCTTAAAATTTATTATACTAAGAGGAGATCTGGAGCAGTTTTTGCAAGGCGGGCAAGCTGCGCATTTCTGTTCAACTCTGGACTAACAAGGCACATGAAGCATGACGGAACTCCCTGGAAAGCTCCTTGCTTTGAGAAGGCATCTATGAGAGTGAACAAGGCTGCATATGTGTATTCCATGGTGTCTCCCATCCCCTAGACTACAATTTGTGAGTTTTGACAGTACCTAAGCTAGGCAGCTCCCTAATGCATGTATCTGTTTGAAAGCAATGCAATCCACCAGTTTTGCACGACGAGGCCGCACAGAGAAGACTCAAGAGCTGCACGAGTACTCATGCAAATCGACCGCCCGCAGCTATTATTATGAACACAAACAAAAGGAGGTGATGTCGACAGGACTTCATAGGACTTGCTGACGCCGAAGCAAAGGCTGGATCATTACTTCCCTGTATGGTTGTGAGATATGCCAATCTTGGCTCTCGTCCTGAAAAAGACCAGCATATGCTTCTCCTATTCTATTGCCTCCGAAGCCTATACTATTCAGACAAGCCGTGTAGAGATAAATGGTACTCTGTCTTATAGAGACACCCTGTTCGGTGCCTCTGGCCGCGACACTATCATTAGGACAAGCTACTCTGCCTTGTTTACACCCATTTACCTCTCAAACTCCAATAGGCTTATATACCACGCTTGTGGAGGTCTGATGGGAGGATAGGAACGTAACCAAATAGGGATGAACTAGTATGTTAAGTATATATGGCTCGTACTGACTCCTGTCTACATATGAAGATGTTTTTGTTGTAGTTGGCTGGACAATTTGATTCAAAAGATTCATGGTGTTGTTAAAGAATATGATCAAAACCAAAAAAAAAGGCACTACCGAACTCTTGAATACTGCGCAGCGCAAGTACTATTATTTTGAGAAAGTAAATCTATTATATATATATTTGACGTCGAAAAGGAGCCACCACGTTCGCTCTAAAATACTAGAAATTTCCACGTTAATCCGAGAAAATAAGAAGAGAAAATTACCCATCGCTGCCATTATGAAATAATTAGTCAGAAAACCCCCTAAAAATATTTATAAAACAGCTAAATTCGGAATAATAAAAAATAGACAAAAATACCAATCACACCTATTTCTAAATTACCCACCATGCCATTATGAGTCAAAAAATAGCTAAAATCGAAATAATAAAAAATAACAAAAAATACCCGTTCACGCCGACTTCAAAATTACCCTCCATGACATTACAAGTCCAAAAATTGGATTATAAAAAATAGCTAAAAATATCCGTAATTCTTTTTTTTTTAATTTATCAACCATACCATTATGAGGCGAAAATAGCTAAAATTGGAATAATAAAAATATCCAATAAACAATTAATCTCAATTTCTAAATACACCGTTATAGAAGTACACCGTGATATGTCTAGATAGCATGGCACATTATCTTATTTTTAGCATGATACATTTCCTTTGAAAGATTTATTTGTAGCACGACGCATTCTTTTTTCCTACCATGACATATGTTAGTTATTTAGCTTGCCACGTTTGAACCAACCTCATTTCTAAAATAAAATCAAATACATCGTTTGATAAGACACAATCTAAGATAAATGATGACTCATCTCACACAAATTGAGGGACGGTGGGAAATTCTCCAATCTATTTTTTACTATTTTATCAATATAGAGTATAAAATAAGTGATAACAATAAACTATGTTAAACTTCTAAATAATATAAAAATATTTTAAATAGTATAATTAGTCTAGCCGCGCAAATGCGCGGGCAACCATACTAGTTCTGCTGATACAGAAGCAATTGGTACGTACTGCAATTCTAGCGCGGCTGTTGTTTGAGTAATTCTCAGAGCTGCTTCACGAGAAATATGGTCTGTAACTTCTCTTGCCGGTTCTCTCTCACTGACACAATTGCTATACATAGTTACCTGCTCTCAACATTTCCAAAGGCCAACAAATGAAGATTATAACTTTTGGAAAAAAGAAGAAGATAGGAAATTATCTTTGTGAACATCAGGCACACATACAGCGAAGGTTATTTGGCATGCTTTCATGAAACAAAACTCAGACCAAGCAAATCGGAACTTTTATTTTTTTAACCAACAGTAGTGAGCTTCCTACTAATTTTTTTAATTAAAATATTTACATGGTACATGGCCTTGGGCCCCAAGAAAACCCTAGTAAAGAGAAATACTAGTTTAAATCTTACATAATCAGTCCTCCAGTAAAGAAATTGATGACGTGCAATTTAACAGGAAGTGACATTTTTATATGTCTCTACTGACTACTCAGTGTAGACCCGAAATTTGAGATTAGGCTAAGGTCATATATATGAGTCCTATTCCCAGTGAGGGTAAGGATTCAAGAACTGTTGGGAAGAGGACATATAAACCATTTATTACATTTTATCAACTTTTATGTTTAAACTAGTAGCTAGCTGGATCTATTTTCTCACTGCATTGGTAGTATATACATGTTCTGAAACATAGAGCTGCACGAGAAAATGGCACCAACGGTTTCTCTTCCGCTAGCTAGTAGATGTGCACAAAGAGCGTTGGCTGTGTAGCTCTGCTTCCTCGAACAACATTCCTCAAACAACTCATGCATGCATGATGCGTTTGTTTATCACGGCTGATAAGCATAGGTTTGGGAGGCATCTGGATTAGATCATACAGTCACTGTCGCTGCTGTACGCGACGGTAAAGGTGCGCGAGCAAGCCTCCCGCCGCGGCGCTGCCGTGAGACCCCTTCTGCAGCAGCGCTCGTATGCCCGATGGCTGCCATCGCCATCCGTGGGGACCTGCACGTCCTCATGGCTTGATTCTCATCCTCGTTGGCAGCCAGGGGAGTTTCCATCGCAGCGGCAGGCAGCCCCGCTCCATTGCTGGGTCTGATAAGCTCGGTTCCAAGAGATAAGAGGGCTGCACCTGCAGATCCGTGGACGACGTGCTCGTCTAGCTCGTGGAGCAGCAGGACATGACGATGCCGGAGTTCCGGGGCTTCCTCGAGGACGAGCTCATCCACCAGCTGTACAACGCCCACACATCGCGTTCCGCCTGATGCACATCCCGCATCCGGACATCGACGCCGGCGAGGGAGGCAACGGCGCTGTGCCCGCGTGAACTTTTTCAACTCGAAGGAGACACGCAAGTATGTGACGGCGAAAGGCAACCGCGATGGCTGGCCGAGCTACAGCTACAAATGCAACTGGACGTACGGCACCATCGGGCAAGCGTGCGTGCTGATGCAGATCGCACAACAGATCGAGCAACAAGTAGTCCTGGTGCTCCGGCAAGGTTACGGACACGACGGACGGCAGCACGTCTCGGTGGAGTGGTGTCGGGCTCGAAACCGTCCGGACCAAATGGAAGCCAGTTAATAAAACGTAAATTCATTAATTAACAGTATAATTACAAACGTATTCTTAAACTCATAGTCAGTAGTTTTTAAAAAATAATAATCATTATTTTGGACTGTAAAACTCCCCCATCACGATATTAGGCTTGTGCTCTGCTTTTTTCAGTTCACTTGCAATTTTTCAGTTCACCATCAGGCAAGCGTGTGTCCTGATACTGATCGCACAACAGGTCGAGCAACACGTAGTTTTGGGTCTCCAGCGAGGTTACGAATACGACGAACGGTGGCACGTCTGGTTTGAGCGGCCGCAAACCCCGACTATGGTATTAGGCTTGCGCTCTTCCTTTTCGGTTCATTTCCAATTTTTCTAGTGCATTAGCCTCATCTTGCGTAATGAGACCTAGCTAGTTTGGAGGAAGCAACGAGCTTTAGCTGCGTAGCTCCTTGCAATCATGTAACCTCTAAATTTTATTTTTCTGTCTTTTTAAGTTTTCATATCATTTGTATACATAGGAATATGGGGATATGTAGATTACACTGTTAGTTAGGGCAGTGTAACACCCCTAATTTCAAAGCAAAGTAAAAAGGAATAAAAATCACTCTAAATTTAAATTTTTGTCTCGCTCTTATCTTGTCATGAATTTTCAAAACAAAATACACTAAATAAATTAAAACCTAGTTAGAATATCAAATTCATAAATATTAAAACTAGTGCTCAAGTGCTTGTTTTCATTTAAAATCCACTAAAAGTTGAACTTTTGAATTTAAAACAAACTAAAATAAATGTATGTAAACCCTAGGAAATTCATCTCAATTTCAAAACCTTTGAATTTAAACCTGCACTAAAACTCATCTTTTGCATTTTTGTTTTGTCTTCATTTTTTTGAGTGCTTGTTGTTTGATTTTGTTACCTATCAAATTTGAATTCACATTCAAATTTGAGTTCCTATCTAAAATCCCAGAAAAGAAAAACCAATTTCCTTTCCCTAAACCCTACTGGGCCGAAACCCCTCTCCTCTGGCCCAACAGCAGCCCAGCCTGGCCTGTCTCCTCTTTCTCTCACTCTCTCCCACTGACGTGTGGACCCCACTTGTCAGCCTCATCCCCTACCTCCGGTCAACGTCGCTGCTGCGCCCATGCCGCCGTGACGCCGCCATGGCGTCGACCCTGACGCCTCGCCGCGTCGTCCACGTGAAACCCCGGCGTCCAGTCGCTTCCGTGCCCTTGCAGCCACTCCTCTGCCCTCGTCTCGTCCCATCGCAGCAGAGTGCCCACGCTCCTCTCTCTCCTTGACTGGCGACCACGACCGGCGAGCTCCCATGCCGTGACGCCAGGCCACGCGAGCTCCCCTCCCAATCCATCTCATCGCCAGAACTGTAGTCATGCCGAGCCTCCGTCACCACACATGGCCGCCCATCTCCTGCTATGACGTCGCGTCCGGTCGATCTTCAAAGCCAACGACCGGCGACCAAAGACCTACGACCTTGACCGCGCTGTCCGACCTCCCTCTCTCCACCCTCCTATAAAAATCGATGCG
The DNA here is from genome assembly GCA_007726485.1 of Eragrostis curvula. NCBI lineage: Eukaryota > Viridiplantae > Streptophyta > Magnoliopsida > Poales > Poaceae > Eragrostis > Eragrostis curvula. Next base: position 54,222,914 of record CM017442.1, read on the forward strand.
CCACACACTCCTCGTCCTTTCCCCGCTCGTCTCTTCCCTTCTCGAGTTCCCGACGGCCTCAATTTCAATTTTCCCCCATTCTTCACCATTGCCGGCCACCGCCAAATCCACCCTCCGCCACGAACGCCCCCCCCCCCCCCCCCTCGCGACACGCTGCACCTCTGGAACCCCTCACCGTCGAGCTTTGAGCCACAGATGCGCGAGCGCGCCGCTCCACCGCACGCCGCACGCCGCCGCGCGAGCACGACGTCGGCCACCTTCCCGGCCACGTCCCGCTCTCCTCTCGCGCGCATCAACTCCGCCGCGACGTCACGCACCTCCTCGGCCCTCAAGAACTCGACACGCCGCTCTTCTTCCTCTTCCCCGTCGAGCGCCGCCGCCGCCGTGCTCTGCACTCCTCCACATCGCCACGCGCGTCACCGCCCCCTCCGTCGACAACGCCACGCGTCCGAGCTCTGCGTTGACGAGCCGCGCTGCCCGGTCTTCTTCTCCGTCCCGCTCCGCCACTGGAGCCCGGACCTCATCGAGCATCATCACCGTGCTCCGCCTCCCGCCGTCGCCGCCGCGTCTCCGCCCACGCGCGACGTCGACGAGCCCCCGCGGTGAGTTCGCGCTAGCCTCCACTCTCTCCCGAGCCCTTCGCCCTCTTGATTGGCCAACCAGAGCGCCGGAGCGACCCCTCCGGCGAGCTCCGGCGATGGCGCCGCCGTGCGCGACGCCGCCGACGACCGCGCGCCGCCCGCCCTTTGCCCTAAGCCGCTCAATCCGAAATCGACGGCCAGGATTGCATACCCTTTCGGGTTGTGTAACCGGTGCACCGTAGACCGGTGGACCACGGCCCCCGGCCGGTCCACGACTCTCGTGGACATGGTCCACGGATTTTCCAATAGAAAAATAAATCCATAAATTCTAGAAAATCCCCAGCCCCTGCAATCTTGCAGAAAAGCCCCTGAACTTTTGCATAATTATGTTTAGGTCCTACCTTTTTACAGAAACAACCTTATACTTTCTCATAATTATCAATTAGTCCCTGTCTTTTTACACCGAGGCCCCTAATCTTTCTGTAATTACATTTAAGTCCCGGAAACCTTTCTGTAATTATAGATTTGCCCTCGGTATATTTCTGTAATTGCAAGTAAGCCCCTGGAACCTTTAAACCTTCATATCTTTTCAACCGTAACTCCGTTTTGAGCGATTCTTGCGCTCACGTGTTCGTAGAAACATGTAGTACCCTTTGATGCTGTTCTGAAAAGCCTCAAATATATACCAGCAGACCCTAGTACCTTAAACTCATCTCTCTTTTGATATATTCTTTATCGATAAATCGTACGACATCAATCTTGCATGTCGTAACTACTCACTTCATTGTTTAAGCGTTGAACCTCGCTAATCTTACCTCAGCCCTCCGCAATGAAACATAGTAACCCCCTTTTATCGCCACCCTTACTCGCTAGCACTAAACCTGTCCAATCATTCATGTCGTATCACTTTGAAACCTAATACTCTTTTTATCGCAACTCAACTACAAGTCTAACCTAGCTCCACCTTTGCTCAATCAATCTTAAATCCAAGTTACCATTGATCGTTACCAAGCTCTATCAATTTATCATCCCTGTTTATATGAAGTCTTTCATTTGAGCTTATTTGGATTTATTATTTATTATTATGTTAATTGCTAGTTGATCTTAATCGATGGATTCTTGTATTTTAATGGCAACCATGCATTCATACCATGCATGATCATATACACGTACCATCGTCATGCGCCTAGCTCATGACAGATAATTAGTAGCTTAATCTTAGTAGTTAATCAATTTAGTAAGTAATTAATAGCTAATCACCTTTAGTTTATACCTTAATATAAGTAGGTAATTAAAGTGACACACCTTGCACTTGTACACTTGTTGCATGAACCTTTATATAGGTTACGATCTATATAAAGCCTTTATGCCGCCAATGTACAAATAGCCCATACACGTCATTTCTACCCGCATACATACAAGCATGCATTTATCATGCTTCAGCATCCCTCATTCACATCAAAAGCCCTAGTGCTCGATTGATCACCCCTAATAGCCTCTCTTAAGATAATAGAACCTTCCTAAAGTAAAACCTAATGCATCATGCATGATTTATGTCGTTTGTCCTTCTCGGTGTTCTATTGGTTCCTATTAGAGTTAATTCGATCTTATTCGATTCTTCTCAATCTTATTTTCTTTTACGATAGATTGTTTATACGGTATATTTCTATGCACTAGCTTGTGTTAGATTCGAGGAAGATCCAGAAGACCCAAGCTTCAAGAACGAGCCGAAGAGTCCAAGCCAAAGGACGAGTCGGAAGATATGAGCTTCTAGGAAGGATCTGAGGACCCGGATTACGAGGACGCGAAGACTAAGACTTTAGTGAAGGCAAGCTCTACATCTCCTTGATCATGATTGAACCCACTGTTTTTGCAATGCACCTATAGAGCCTACTCTTGTATTATGCCTTACCTGTTATTTTACTGCTTGTGTAGCTATGGTCCTACTTGCTTATTGATATTGATGTCTGTTAGTTAGGCGTTAATATCTAAATTCTTGTTTACCCTTGCTTACCTGTCACCTTGGTAACCCTAGGATAGTCCCATCATTTCTATGATGGCACTTCTACCTTGCTACTAGAATGCTTAGGACCCCTGTAATGTTTCTACATTGCTACACCTTCTCACATATATGATTTACAACTGTGTTAAATGAGTTTGGTGGTGTGTGTGATATTTTGGGGTTGGGAGTAGCACAACTGTGTTAGGTGATGGTGATGATGGTGACAGTGATGATGGGATGGGTTGGACTGCGGCAAGGCTACTATTGTTTTGTGGATTGTGTGATAGACCCCTAGTGTGGGATCTGGTGCTTGCCCGGCCATATAAGGAGCCTGTTAACATAATGATTCTCGTACAACCATAGAACCCCCTATGGGAAGGACCTACCCTACCTTCTTGGTACTCTTGCAATGCCATCTGGAGGCCAGTAGAGGCAACGGAAGCCCAGGAAAAGGTCCGGGAAACATATTCGTGATCCGGCTCACGGAACCTGTTGTGAGTTCACGGGAGTGCTGCCTGTCCTGTATGAGTTGCAGGATCCTGCCATTAGTTACAGGAGCACGAGATACCCTGCCATCCAGTACAGGTGTATAGTGCTAGTATGTGACCTTAATGTCACAGGCTCCTGGGTGTGATTCTGTGGTGGACTTGTGAGACTACTCGGAGGAGGTGGACTAGGCGTTATGTTACTCTCCGTACAAGAGTGCATAGCCTGTGGGAAAAGATGTACAACCTCTGCAGAGTGTAAAATTCATCCGGATGGACGTTGTCACGGCATATGACACATTATTGTTGCGCACGTATGGATTAGCCACATCTCTCTCCTCTTGGCGTGTGAGTGGGTTGTAGTCAGCCCGTGTTTTGTAAGTGATGGCAAGTGTGCCGGGTCGGTATGATCCTTGAGGTCAGAAGGCCCAACTAAAATTTGGGAACTGGCGGGAATGCCCATACTCCCCCAGGGCCAACCAACTAAAATATTGACAATCAAATCTCTGTTTTATCTATGAATCCTTGTCTTGCTTTAGTAAACCCTGCATAAAGGTTGCTTTCTGCAAATGAACCTTATAGTCTACTCCTTGCTAAGACCAAACATGCATATATATATATATATATATATATATATATATATATATATATATATATATATATATATATATATATATATATATATATATATATATATATATACCTTTGTGTAGTGTAGGGCTTGCTGAGTACCTTATGTACTCACGCGTTTGCGATTGTTGGTTTAGTAGGAGAAGCTTCGTAGAAGACGACGACGGTTGGGTTTTCGATTCTACATCTCAAGTCTGCTTGTGGCTTTGGGCCAATGTTTCCGCTGTCTGCTTCACCATTAGTCGGTCGGATGGACTTGGACACCTATAAGTCCTTGTCGTACCGCCACTACAGGTCCTATGTCAGGTATTATACTTATTCACCTATTCAAAGTATGCTTTTGATTATCATATCTGTGTTCTTATGCGTATCAGCTACTGATCCAGGGACTGATACAGGATGCACAACATATTCCAGAATTGGGGTATGACAGGCAGGGACCTCTCGACCCGGCCACTAATAATCAGGCTAGCAGAGACATCTAGAGGCGTAACTTCTTGCTAAGGAAGCGGACATTTAATGGCTTGATTCCCATCCTCGTCGGCAGCCAGGGTTCTTTCCATCGCAGCGGCAGGCAGCCCCGCCCCATTGCCGGGTCTGATAAGCTCGGTGCGAAGAGATGAGTGGCCTGCACCGGCAAATTCGTGGACGACGTGCTCGTCTAACTCAAGCCGGACGAGGTCATCCACCAGCTGTACAACGCCCACACATCGCATTCCGCCTGATGCGCATCCCGCATCTGGACCTCGAGCAAGCGTTGTGTGGGCGTTGCCTGATGTGACGGCGAAAGGCAACCGCCATGGCTAGCCGAGCTACAAAAGCAACTGGACGTACGGCACCGTCGGGCAAGCGTGCGTGCTGATGCAGATCGCACAACAGGTCGAGCAACACGTAGTGCTGGTGCTCCCGCAAGGTTACGGACACGACGGACGGCTGCATGTCTCGGTGGAGTGGTGTCGGGCTCGGAACAATGCGGACCAAATGGAAGCCAGTTAATAAAACGTGAATTCATTAATTAATAGTATAATTACAAAAATATTTTTTAAATTCATGGTCAGTAGTTTTTAAAAAATAATAATTATTAATTATTTTGGACTGTAAAACTCCTCTGCCATGGTATTATTAGGCTTGCGCTATGCTTTTTTCAGTTCACTTGCAATTTTCCAGCTCACCGTCGGGCAAGTGTGTGTGCTGATACTGATCGCACGACAAGCCCAGCAAACACATAATTTTGGGGCTCCGGCGAGGTTACGGATACGACAGACGACAGCACGTCTGGTTTGAGCGGCGGCAGCCCGGCAGTTGGTGGAGGCTCGGAACCGTACCGACCAAATGAAAGCCAGTTAATAAAACGTAAATCTATTATATATATATTTGACATCGAAAAGGAGCCACCACGTTCGCTCTAAAATGCTAGAAATTTCCACGTTAATCCGAGAAAATAAGAAGAGAAAATTACCCACCGCTGCCATTATGAAACAATTAGTCAGAAAACCCCCTAAAAATATTTATAAAACAGCTAAATTCGGAATAATAAAAAATAGACAAAAATACCCATCACACCTATTTCTAAATTACCCACCATGCCATTATGAGTCAAAAAATAGCTAAAATCGAAATAATAAAAAATAACAAAAAATACCCTTCACGCCGACTTCAAAATTACCCTCCATGACATTACAAGTCCAAAAATTGGATTATAAAAAATAGCTAAAAATATCCGTAATTCTTTTTTTTTTAATTTATCAACCATACCATTATGAGGCGAAAATAGCTAAAATTGGAATAATAAAAATATCCAATAAACAATTAATCTCAATTTCTAAATACACCGTTATAGAAGTACACCGTGATATGTCTAGATAGCATGGCACATTATCTTATTTTTAGCATGATACATTTCCTTTGAAAGATTTATTTGTAGCACGACGCATTCTTTTTTCCTACCATGACATATGTTAGTTATTTAGCTTGCCACGTTTGAACCAACCTCATTTCTAAAATAAAATCAAATACATCGTTTGATAAGACACAATCTAAGATAAATGATGACTCATCTCACACAAATTGAGGGACGGTGGGAAATTCTCCAATCTATTTTTTACTATTTTATCAATATAGAGTATAAAATAAGTGATAACAATAAACTATGTTAAACTTCTAAATAATATAAAAATATTTTAAATAGTATAATTAGTCTAGCCGCGCAAATGCGCGGGCAGCCATACTAGTTTATTAATGGTCAGTAGTTTTGAGAAACTAATAATTACTAGTTTAAACAGTAAAACTCCTCCACTATGGTATTAGGCTTGCGCTCTGCCTTTTCAGTTCATTTTCAATTTTTCCTTATGCCTCCAAAACCTACTCGCTATCAACATCAATCTGTAGAGATAATGAAACCGAAGCCCAAAATCTTATAAGCAGCTGATTTCTCCACGATTTCCGCCGCCATGCCCCTCTGGTTGGACCTTTAAAACGAAGTTGCTCTGTCCCCATGTCCACACCTACCCCCTATATACCACACTTGTGGAGGTCTTGTGGATAGGAATCAAATAAAGAAGAATTAGTAGGTCAAGTATGGCTCGCATTAACTCTACACTACTACCGAACAAGAAATATTGTAGTTTTTTTAATCGTGACAAAGAGGAGAGCGATGATAAATCACTGAAAATTCTAAAAATAGATGAAAAAACATTGGCCCGCAAAAAAAAGATGAAAAAACATTAAAAAATAAAGAAATTAGATTGACAGCAAAGCTTCCAGACCCTTTCCACTACCAAACCGTTTGTTTATAACACATTAAACAAGAAAACAAAAAGAGAAGAAAGACGCTCGCACGAACCAAAGTTATAGATAAGTTTTATTTGGCCTAATTTGCTTACGTTTGGTTGTAAATTATCGCCTGAAGGACGTTACTTGAAGAATATCTGATTCAATCAATCTTTTCTACGTGGTGACTATCTTTTTGCAGTTATCTCTACCCTGGCATTCGTAACATTTCAACAAGCACAACGAGAATCTTAGGCAAGGTGGACTCTAAAAAAAAAATGGTTAAAAAGAGGCATAAACGGAGGAATCTCGGTACGGCCTTAACAAACTTTTCTGATGTGCTTTTGATCTGCATAATGGGTAAATTGAGGTTGTTAACAAGCTGCAATCGAAGGTTGTTAAAATCCAGCTACTAGCTTGAAGCCAATGCATTGTTTGGTAAGAAAAGTTTTGTGAATTGACGCTGCAATCGACGGCTAAAGCATGATTGCATAGTAGCAACTGTATAAAATGATATCTGCAGATTCATGCGTTTCTTTTGTTCTATATACCTGCACTCTTTGCTTTCAGTATAACTTTTAGCAATCTCTGTACGTTAATGTAACTTTTGCATTGGACCTTCATCGTATGATATGCATCATGTATCTTGCATATTGCGTATCGTGTAACTGTTATCATACATATTGACTACTTAGTACCAATAAGATGTGCGTGCATCTTTAATTCAGCATATTTTAGCAAGCGGCGTGCAGGACGGCCAAGTATCTCACGTCCCTTTTACTCACCAGCTATCTCAACTGGCACGCCGCACTACGATCAGCACTAGTGTGATCTACTGACTACTCGATCAATGTAGACTCCAAACTTGATATTATGCTAAGGTCATATATGAGCCATGTTCCAAGTGACGGGAACGATACAAGAACGGTTAGGAAGAGGACATGTAAACTATTTATTACACTTCATCTACTATTATCTTTAAGCTAGCTAGTAGCTGGATTTATTTTCTGTTTGTTATTGCTTCATTGGTAGTATATATATGTTCCAATGGATAGAGTGGACGAGACTACGCAACACGGGTTTCTCTTCCGCTAGCTAGCTAATGTGCACAAAAAGCGTTGAAGTTTTGCACTTATGGTTGTGTAGCTCTGCTCCCTCGAACCACATTACTGAAAGAACACATGCATGATGTGTCTGTTTAATCGCAGCTGATAGGCATAGGTTTGGGAGGCATCGGGATTATATCCTAAAGGCACTGCCGCTGCTGTACGCAATGGCATTGGTGTGCGAGCCGGCATCCCGCTGCAGCGCTGCCGTGCTACGCGAACCGCCGCGCCGCTGCCTTTTGAGATGGCTGTCATCGCCGTCGTTGGGTGCCGGCACGTCCTAGTGTCTTGATTTCCATCATCGTCGGCAGCTAAGGAGGCGTTCATGGCGGCGGCAGTCAGCTCCACTCCACCGCCGGTTCCCATAAGCTCGATCCGAACACGTGAAGAGGCTGCACCTGCGTAGATCGTGTGTTTGTCCCACGGTGAGCCTCAGTGAGCTAGAGACATTTGGCGAGTGCAGAATCCTCAACAGCCGTAGCTAAGATGAATATAGCCTTTGGACCTACCATTCAACAATACACAGGCTGGTGTGGAGAGGCAGAGAGTATTAACCTAACCGCAGCATTGTACAACATGTCCCCTCTATTATTTTCTGTATGTGCAATCAGTTTTGTTAGTTCTTAATCTGACGAAATGGAGCGGGGCTGATGAATCTTATTACAATTTTTCTTATAGAACTTTAGGTGATCATCCTCAGAGCAGTACCCTCAAGCTCCATTCGCATGGAGTGGACATCTAATTTTTGAGACAATCTTATTCTACTGTTAGCTTCTCTCATCAACTTCACCTCCGATGATAAGAGGGCTTCACGGCAAGGGTACTTCGTTAGAGTGTTAAGATATAGCACATGACGCATTGATACTATATATTGATCTGCATGTTGCAGTGCTAATTCTAGTTAGTGATTTAATATGCACTTCAAAGAAAAAAAACATATTTTCCACTTACATGCAAAAATAAATATGACCTCTTACCTCATATTTGTTTGTAGAAAGGATACATCACTCAACCTCTAATGAAGGTCCAGATAAGGTTTTTACAGCAGTGTAACTGTGGTGCCTAGTGGTTACTACATTCCTGCAAATATTACGATGCCAAATGTACATGTTAACGTTCATATTTTGCTTGGCCTTCTCGTGACGCCTCCAAAACCTAAAACTATATACGAAGCAGGCATAATCCGACACAACATGTTGTGCTTCGTAACAAAACATGATATTTCAAAGCACACTGCTTCTAATTAAACATATCATGTTTTTTATTTTGTTGAAGTCTCCTTCTCCTTCATACTATATTTATACAGTCCATGCATATGTACGACAAAAATCAATGTAAAACAACAGAAGGTAAGGTACGGTGTGGGTTTGTTAATGTAAGAGTATATACCATTTGTGCTACTGAAGTTGGTTGGACAATATGATCAAAGATAAAGGGTACTCACTCCTGCATTCTGTGCAATGCATTACACGTCCTGCATTCAGATCACTTTTTATTCGGGAAAATAAATTTTACTAGCATTAAAACATCTGAGGTTATTTCTCATAAGTACGGTTCCGAATGATTAGCCATGCTTTGACATTATTGAAACAAACTAAATAATCTTGCAGCAGCACAAACTAGCTGGTTCATCTACACAATTTTATATTTTTCTAGTAAAATCTTGAAAACCGATGGATATTCTGATCAAGTAACACAAACAGCAGTTTTCAATTTATCAATTTGACACACAAAATTCCTTTGCTTGTACAGATGTACTTCGATCAATATCCTCAGTCTACTACCCAAGCATTGCATAGGTGTACTACCCAAGCATTGCTTAGGTGACTGGAAGAGAGCTAATTAAGACAGGTCATGAACTTGTATGCTGAGGAGTCTGCATGATGACGCTGACTACTTGGTCCGGCTAGCGGCGGTGGGCATGGGCATGGCAACAGATGAGTCTGGGGAAGCCGATCAAGGTTGCAGCAATGAGGTGAAGGTGACCGAGGTGACACAGTCATTCCGGCACTCTACACTTGTCGATGTTCTGTACAATCAAGGCAGCCAGCGAATTGAAGGCGAGTCCAGTGAACGCATCGCCGCATTGGGGTGTGTGTGCGGCGCCGTTCCCCGTCACGGCTTCCTTGATTACACGCACGTACTCATGAAAGTGGGACGGATTGCGGCTGCCCGCAAACGCCGCACAGAGAGTTGCGTGACGCACGTGCATATGCGCGTGTGCTCTGCTAGTGACTTTGTGCCTGATGGCAGCCCTGATACTTCACGTACATGGACTGATAATTTGTCCTCCTGATACTTTGTACACGCACGTACATATACTGATAGACAGGCTGCGAGCTGGTTTTGAATCATGTGGACCGAATGAATCACTGATAAGCACGTTACATAGCAAGGGAGTGCGGGAGCCCAGGTTGGCCGGAACCGGTGCTCTAAACAGACAGCTAGTTCTGGTAAACAGACAGATAGTTCTGTGGTGAGGGCAACATCAGCAAGTTCTTCTCCTGATGCCTCCAAAACCCACATGTATATATGCAGAGGTAAATGGAACCGTGGGACAGAAAACAATAAGCAGAGGTGGTTTGCATTGCCGGTCACCTAGCACCCTTAAGAGAAGCTACTCTGACCCCAATCTTCAAGACACCTGTATATCAACCTTGTGGAGGACAAAAACCGAACATGGACGGAATATTAGTTGAAGTATGGCTCATATTGTTAGAGGAAAAAAAAGTATGGCTCATATTTATTCTATTCTACTTTAGACAGAGTTATCGTGGATGATCAAAGGCTAAAAAGTGCAACATGACTGGTGAACACTACCGGTACCAGTAATGTTATTTTGACAAAATGAATTTCGCTGATACAGAACCTATTATAGTATTGCAACTTTATCTTGGCTTTCTTTTTTTTTTTGAGGAATTCGGGGGGGGGGGGGGGGGGGGGGGGGGGGGGGGGGGGGGGGGGAGCATCCCCACCTTTTCATTTCATTCAAAGTGCATACATGAGCAGGTTGTTACATGTCGTTTGAGATGTTTACAGCAGAGATACAAGAGTGGAACATCGTTGCCCAGCTCTGGGCTACATGACGATCATCGGGTGGCAGTCTGCAGGACCAAAGTTCCGCATCCTCGCGACATCCAGCGAAGAGGCGGGCGTAGCATGGGGGGAGTGATCTGAAGACAACATCATGACGGTGCTTCCATATTCGCCAACAGCAGAGGAGGATGAAGGCATTGAAATGTTGGGGGGGGGGGGGGGGGGGGGCACACCGTGTGGCGGCTGAACTCGCCACAAGTTGGGCACATCATCTTCTCCAAGTGCGATGCCGAGTCGGTGCCAAAAACTAGAGGAGAAAGGGCAGCCAGCAATGAGATGCGCGGAGCTCTCTGTGTGCGCTCCACAAATCTTACATGAGTCAGAGTCAACACAATGCTTCTTGATAAGGCTTTCTTTAGAAGCATGAACTATACATGCAAAACAAAAACTGTCTCAGTAGAAATGTAGCAGATTTGAGTACCGTTGCGCTGGCACTTTATTGTTCTAAATTCATACTCACCGAGCTGATTCAAGAAAATATTTTCTGTGACTTCTCTCCTCAAGTTATCTTTCACTGACACAATTTTTTTTCTCTTTAGACTTCACTGACGTAGTATAATTTTGATAGGCGTGCGGAGCCGAGCGTCATGGTGGGAGGCCGCACAGACTATGAGGTCTCATGGGATGGCGATGTCCGTTAGCTGGAGGGCATGCGGCCGTATGGGGATGGCTGCGGACGAAGCATCATCGGGTCAGCAGTCATAGCAGCGGGTGTAGCCAGGCCCAGGTGGCGCCAGCTGCTTGAGCATTTCACTAGAAGGAATGAGGGAAATGGAATGCGGCGATACATGGACGCGCGGAGCAGAACCGCGTCTCAAACATCACTCATATCAGGCGCTTGCCATTGTTCCATACACGAAGGAACAAAGGCGCCGTCGATGACCACTCTCAAGGGCTTATGCAACCCAAAGAAGCAACATAGCAGATCCCCAGGACGGCAGTGCTGTTTGACTATTTCTCCTCGACCTTTTTGTTTCAGATTTTCAGCTAGTTCTTCTCCTGATACCTCCAAAGCCTACCCTGTGTATACGTAGCGTGGTTGATGAAGTATGACAAGGTACTCTGGTAGAGACAAATGGAACTGAAACACATAAAATTCTAAGCAGCTGATTTGCACTGCCGTGAACCTCTGGTAGAACCTTTAAGATAAGCTACTATGTCTTTTCCCCATATTTACCTCTCAACCACTCAATCTTCAAGACACCCACCCTTTCTTCAGAGCAAAGGGAAATGGAATCATAAATCAGAGTAAATCTTAAAATTACATGAATGGGTCTAGAAAATATAGAAGTTGCACTGACAAAGCTTCCTGGCCCTTTCCACTTTTTTTTTTTCTGATCACAACTGTTCCCTGTCCTCAACTTGTTTTAATTTTATTTTTTGGATTTGGAACACTTGCACATTCTACCAACCCATGGTGAATGTAAAAAAGAAATGGTTTTCCACATCCTACGGCTCTCTCTTCTCCATGCATGAAGCTGGTGAAAGTGCTAGTTACCCCTCTTCTTCAAGCGCGGATTTGTCCTCACGCCAGGCATGGCGTGCGGAGTTTGTGTCTGGATCGGCGGAGTATGATGGCTGCAGCAGCAGGCTTGCCTGGCCCAGCGGCTGTTTGGTGGTGGGCTGGGGCAAATCTGGCGCGACGGCTAACACTGGCATGCTTGGCCAGGCCCAGCAGCTGTTTTGTATTTTTTATTTCATTTTTTTGTGTTCGAGTAGTAGTGGATGGTCGATGCCCCGTCACTGTTATGTGTGCTGTATTTTCAGAGTCAGAGCAAGTGGCAACTTAGAAGGGCCATTGTTCTATACAAGGTGCTGCTTGGCGAACCATGGCACCAGCTTTTCGATCTCTACGTTTTATTATCACTAGCTCATCAACCCGTGCGCTTGCACATGCTAGTAATTTTAGAAGATGTGTATATAATTTTAGAAGGTGTGTATATAGTAGAAATTTATGTCAAAATATTTGCACATATTATTTGTAAAATAAATTTTAAACATGAGTACTAAGAAGTATTGGATTAGTAAGAGATGGATAAATTTTACAGTATAATTGTGACACCCCGTGTCACTGAAGCCAGCGAGCACACACATACAATCTGAACTGAACACAAAAAGAACCCAATTTCAAATTCGAAATCCAAAATTCAAACAATGTTCAAACACAAGCTTCTGAAGGAACTCAAATTTTTCCATAACAACTTGTGCAACTAAAAATACCAGTGGATAGCCCTTCTAAAATAAGAATTTTGGAGAATTTATGGTGATGTTTTTTAAATTCATCTGATTCCCCAAATAAATCCCCAAAGTTTAGAAAGTACCCAACTTTGACCAGCTGCCATTTGACATCCCTTTGTAATCTAGATGTGCATGTTGACCAAGTTAAATCATTTGCACTTACAGTGTAAATGATTGTCCCATCAAGTAAATTAAACCATTAATTGCATCATATTACTTGCATCTAATTTGCATTATTTTCCTTGTTATTTCATATAGTGACCGAGGAGACCCCGGAGCCGCTCGACTTCCAGCTGCCGGAGGAGCAGGCCCAGGACGTGCAGGAGGAGCAACCGCAGCAGGACACTGACCCCGCTGACCCAGTTAGCAACACCCCTGAGCCAGGCAAGCCCCGGTGCATGCCTACCTATTTAAGATTTTTATTTCTCACTTGATTGGGGCTAGTAATTGATTGTGCATTAGGTTTATTAGGAGTTGATGTGAAACCCTAGAAATGCATTAGGACTACACTTCCATATCCTACCTTGTGTCCTATTTTTATAGATGTGGTCTAGGAACGTTAGAACTTGCTATGTATAGGATGATAGGTTCACCCTGGATTGTGCTAGCTGGATTTAGGATTTGTTGAGACCGGACGGGGATTGATTGTATAGGATGGATAGAGAAGGCTGGGCCTTTACGGTGGTAGCCCCGTCTGTGTCGATTAAGGACCGTCCGTTGTTGGCCCTATTGAGCAAGTTTGAACGTACTGACTCACATGCTAGTGTTTCTATGGGCCTAGTAAACCTAGTAACATGCGTCGCCCTGGATGTCTGGTAGATACTTTACTCTTTCTATCATGGTACTTGGGAGAGGTAGGGTGGCGTTCCGCGCAGTCAGACGTCTGGGACGGGGGCTGCGGTGGGAGAGCCCTTCTTCGGGAGGAGTAGAATCTGGTACAGCTCTGGTGGTACGTAGCATAAACGGTTGCCGTATGTGGCCTTTGCCGCGTATGGCGTGTGGTCAGGTTTTCTCCTGCAGGATGTACATCGATGCCGCCGCTCTCGGTCAAGAGCAACCTTGTTCAGTGTGCCACATCGTAGTGTGATATGACTGATGATGATGATGCTAGCTTACTACTGTTATTTACTTATGCTGCTTTATGTATATATATATCCTGTCATTGTTGATGTATTGCTATTTACTCCTGCTTAGACTTATGTACACTATTTTATTGATACGTACTTAACTTGAAAATAAAACATGAAATTAAGGATCAAGTAATTAGTGCGAGTTATGCCCTGAGTCAGCCTACCCTTATAGCCTTTGCATGATTAGGAGTCGGTTGTAGTTAGCCACGTTGACGGGTAAGTCTTGTTGAGTATTAGTTGCTCAGGGTTTGGCTCTTCATGGTAGTACCTTCATCCCTGACTCTACAGGTGGGGGTGGACAGTGAGGTGACCAGCTTCCTTTTGGTTGGACCGCCCACTGGGAGACAGAGGAATGGTCCCCTCTCGAGTCCGCATCTTCATAGCTTTGGATGCGGGTTCCTTGTATCGTGAGCGCGTGCACTTGAATCTCTATTTTTCTTTCTGTGGGACTTGTAGTATTATGACTTCCGCTGTGCTACTCGTGTTTTTAATTGGACTAATGTAATCACTTTTAGACTTAATTCGTGCTTTTTATATGTTGTACTGTTATGTCCGTTCACCGGCACTTCCGACTCGATCCTGCGAAAAACGGAAACGCTACAGCTGGTACCAGAGCCGTGTTGGGACAGTACATCATATAAACGGTCTATTTTCAAAAATCTAACCACGCTACGAGTGAGGAACGAAAAGCCCACTATAAGGATGTTAGAATATCAGGTGGTAATAGGAGTTGCTTGTTATTTTTCTGTAACGACGCACCGACGACCAGGTAAGAAGGTAAGGAACTACATGGCGCTGGATTTGGATATTGGCGGCGGAGTTTGTTCTGTTCCGTGAGCCATCGAGTTCACGAGGAGTTGACGATGATGAGGATATGTTATTGGGCCATGTATTACGTTTTGATGAGCTACGTCACATGTGTAGGTTGTTTGAGGTGACGTTGTGTGCTGCAGGTACACTAACTCGCGGTAGATCGTGTAGAAACGTGTGCGAGTGCGTTGTAGTTGCCACCACTATCTACGGCCTGCTATACTTGGGCAAATTTTATTTTGTGAAGACGTATAGGCCGTGCATGCATGCATCTTCATAATTTAAAACCCTTTCACGAATTTCAGATCACTCAGAAATTTTAGACTGACAAGCTAAATTCAAAAATTCATAACTCAAAAACCGCTGGGCCAAAAATTACGAACCAAGACTTGCTGGAAATATTACAACATGAACAAAAACTTTGTTTCAGACTTTCCTTTTCGATCTTGCCAGTATTCCCTTCAAATCTGTCTATCAAGTTAAACTAAATTTCAGCTTCGACCAGTTTTTCCAGGATCTGTCTACCAACTTCAAATATCAATATCTCCAGTTCTAGTTGTCCGTTTGAGGTGTTTGAGCACTCGCTGGAAAGATCTGGAAGTTCACTACAACTTCAGTTCACAGACCTACCGCTTTTGATATCTCTATAAGTGCGAGTTTTCGGTTTTGTGACTGCTGTTCACAGTCAAGACAGATTCTGATCTGTAACTTTGATGGATCGTTGCTCTTTTGTTTTTGCATGAAAGGCTGCATGTGGCTACTTGCTACGATCGTCCAGAAGTCCTTTACCATGTTATAATTTTTGTTTAGCATGGTTGTGCTGTTTGGAGCGGTTTGTGATGTTTTCGTTCAAACTCTCCATAAATGGATGCTTATGGCCTTTCTTGCATTTCAATTCTGTCATGTTGAATATCATTGTACCTTGGAGCTAATGGTGGTAATGTTTACTTGGCAGAATGCCGCCGCGTCGCCAGCCACCGCCGCCACCCCCGCCGCTTGAGCGCACACTGGCGGAGGCGATGCACAACCAGACAGAGTTGCTCAGGGCTATCGTTCAGGTCGTCACCTAGCAGGGCGGCAACCATTGCGGACCTCAGCCAGGCTGCACCTATGCAGACTTCCTGGCCACTCTCCCGCCTGTCTTCACCGGGTCGACTGACCCGATGGAGGCGGACAACTGGCTGCGCACTATCGAGTCCAAGTTTGGGCTCCTCCCGGCTTGTACGAATGCGAACAAGACTCTGTTCACAGCACAGCAGCTCCAAGGGTCGGCTGGGGGATGGTGGGCCACCTACCGCGCCACTCTCCCGGCCGGTCAGCAGGTGCTTTGGGCACAGTTCCGAGACGCGTTTTGCTCCTTCCACATTCCGCCTGGCATCATGCAGCGGAAGCGCAGGGAGTTTGAGGACCTCAGGTAGGGCAGCAGGAACGTCTTCGACTACGCCCAGGTTTTCAACTACCTGGCCCAGTACGCTACAGACTTGGTGGACACAGCCGCCAAGAGGAAGGCTTGCTTCATGAGGGGACTGTCTACGAAGCTCAATTCCCGGCTTGTTCTGAATGCCGGTGGTACCTTCGATGAGCTTGTCAGCGCAGCTATAGTGATGGAGGATGCCATCAGGGAGCACCAGGACCGTCTGGCAGCGCTGCTTCCAGGCCACGCTTACTGTACACCGCTCCTGATAGGTGGCGGTTTCTTGCACCTCCACAGTACCAGCGTCAGTCCTTCCAGCAGCAGCAGCGTCCACAGCAGCAGCAGCAGCGCTAGCAGTAGCAGATTGCAGGCAGACCTCAGCAGCAGCAGCAGGCAGGCAGAGGCTTCCCGTGCTTCAACTATGGACAGGTGGGGCACTTTGCGCGTGACTGCCATGCACCGCGGCAGAACAACGCGCAGAAGGCTCCAGTTCAGGCAGCAGGACAGCAGCGCCAGCAGGGCAGGAACGCTCAGGTCAAGACTGGGCGTGTCAACTACACCACAGCTGAGGAGGTTCCAAAGGGCGAGCGGGTTCTTGCCTGTACGTTCTCTATGTGTCACCGGCCTATTGATATATTGTTCGATTCAGGTGCATCTCATGATTTCAAGAGTCTAGCTTGTACACGCCATTTGGGCCTCAGGATATCATCTATGGAGACCCCGTACCTTATCAGCACTCCAGGGGGTCGTATTCTTACCGGTCAGTTTATCTCTAATGCTCCTCTTAATTTGGCGGGAAAGATCTACACTGCACATCTTATTGTTCTACAGGAGCAGGGGCTAGATGTGATTCTTGGCATGAGGTGGATGAAATTCCACAAGGCTGTTCTTGACATATCTCTTCGTTCTGTTCACTTGGATTCTCCTGTGCATCGCAAGGCTACTCTTCAGCTATCTCTGTTGACCACCTCGACACCGTCACTGCATCAGGCCATTGGCAAGAGTCTGGATGTGATACCTGTGGTGCGCGAGTACCCAGATGTGTTCCCAGATGATTTGCTAGGCATGCCACCAGCTCGAGATGTGGAGTTCCGTATTGACTTGCAGCCAGGCACATCACCTATTTCTAGGAGGCCGTACAAGATGCCGCCTAATGAGTTGGCTGAGTTGAAGTTGCAGCTGAAGGAGCTTTTGGACAAGGGTTTCATTCGTCCAAGCTCTTCACCTTGGGGTTGTTCTGCGTTGTTTGTGAAGAAGAAGGACCAAACCCTGAGGCTTTGTGTGGACTACAGGCCACTTAATGCTGTCACTATCAAGAACAAGTATCCGTTGCCCCGCATTGATATCTTGTTTGATCAGCTGGCTAGAGCTAAAGTGTTCTCTAAGATTGATCTTCGTTCAGGGTACCATCAGATCAAGATCCGTGCAGAGGGCATTCCTAAGACTGCTTTCTCTACCAGATATAGCCTCTATGAGTATCTGGTGATGTCCTTTGGGTTGACCAATGCTCCTGCTTACTTCATGTACTTGATGAACTCTGTGTTCATGCCAGAGTTGGACAAGTTTGTCGTGGTTTTCATCAACGACATCCTGATTTATTCTGAGACAGAGGACGAGCATGAGCAGCACCTTCGTATTGTGTTGCAGCGTCTGCGTGATCACCAGCTATATGCTAAGTTCAGGAAGTGTGAGTTCTGGCTGAAGGAGGTGCCTTTTCTTGGTCATGTCATTTCAGCTGAGGGCATAGCTGTTGATCCAGGCAAGGTGCAGGATGTTCTTGATTGGAAGGCACCGAGGATTGTCTCTCAGATTTGCAGTTTCTTGGCTTTGGCTGGTTATTATCGTTGGTTTATCCCAAACTTCTCTAAGATCTCCAAACCCATTACTGAGTTGCTGAAGAAGGGTGTGAAGTTTATGTGGAGCCAGCAGTGTGAGGATGCATTCCAGAATCTGAAGAAGCTTCTCACTACCGCTCGAGTGTTAGCTCAGCCTGATATCACCAAGTCCTTCGATGTGTACTGTGATGCTTCTGGTACAGGCCTTGGTGGTGTTCTGATGAAGGAGGGAAGGGTGATCGCTTATGTCTCTTGGCAGATTAAGAGGCATCAAGAGCATTACCCCACGCATGATCTTGAGCTTGCAGCTGTCGTACTTGCTTTGAAAGTATGGCGGCATTATCTGTTGGGGAATCTGGTGCATATCTATACCGATCATAAGAGCCTCAAGTACTTCTTCACGCAGTCAGATCTGAACATGCTGTTGACGCAAAATCCGGTCAGCACACCGAAAGCACTAGAGCGTGCGGGTCGCGAACGGACCGAACCGAGGTGAGGGCACCCAAATAGATTTGAACGATTTTTAGGGCTTTCCAGAATCGGTTCAAGGGGATATCACGATTACGTTGTGAAGGACGGCTAGGTTTACGAGCAAACCAGCAAAGAGATAACTAACGCACTTACGTGGCGAAGAACGACTAGTTTACGAGCAAACTAGCAAAGACCGTAGAAGCTCTCGCCCGGGAGGGACCCCGTCAGGGCGTGGACGTCGCCGGCGTGCCCTAGGTTGACCAGCAAACCTGGGACGTCATCTCTGGTCGTGGAGATCAGTAGACGAACAGCAAGAAGAGGTTGGAAAAGTAGGGCAAAGAGAAAAACATATGATAA
Source organism: Eragrostis curvula (assembly GCA_007726485.1). NCBI lineage: Eukaryota > Viridiplantae > Streptophyta > Magnoliopsida > Poales > Poaceae > Eragrostis > Eragrostis curvula. The sequence goes on from CM017442.1 coordinate 54,241,838, forward strand.
AAGTAAAGAAGATTTATTTGTTCGATTGGATTCCCTCAATCGGCCGTGACCCTTTTGTATATATAGGGCGACCTGGACTGTGGCCTTGGTTACATTGGAGCCAATACGTACGAAGATCTCATGCTAATCTAATACAACTTGATTTGCAGCTTCCTAAATCAAATCAGGTATATTTTATTCGGCCACCTGACCTTTCCTTGCACGTGTACACGGGCACCTTATTGATTTCCTGCTAGCACCTGCATGCAAGAGTTCTGACCACGTACGTATAACGTAAAGGTTTGGCCGGTCTGCATGTTAAATCTCCCATGCGCACACGACCCAACATGATCCGACTCGATCAATGAAGACGCGGACGATGCAGCTCGAGACAGAAGGACGACCTTCTGGACAGAGCAGACAAAATCGGAGCAACTCGCCCAACATGATCCGACTCGATCAATGAAGACGCGGACGATGCAGCTCGAGACAGAAGGACGACCTTCTGGACAGAGCAGACAAAATCGGAGCAACTCGCTGGATTGCACAGACAAAACTGTAATAGATCAATTTTAGTCTTGGATGTCCAGCAACTCGTATGTAAAGCTTTGCACTTCCTGCCGTCTCTCCTCCCTACAAAATACGTTCAACTTTCTAGCAAGTGGTTTAGTAAACAAATATTCATAATATTCGGTCAGATACTCTTAAACAACCGAATGGAGAAACAAACAATAAATATCTAATTTGGCCAATTATTTACTTAGCCATCTAATCAAGCCGGAATTGTCTAAACTGCCAATTTTGGTTGTCAACACATGCGTCAGAGGAGATGGTTAGAGCTGATCAAGGACTATGATCTGGAGATTCACTATCATCCAGGGAAGGCCAACGTGGTTGCTGATGCTTTGAGTCGCAAGGCTCATTGCAACAATCTTATCGCTGTTTCTTACGCAGAGGTGGAGCCCAGTCTTCGAGTGTATCCTTATGGTTCCTTGGCTAATATATCACTCGTTCCCACCTTGCGTGATGAGATTGTTGCAGCGCAGAAGACAGATGATAAGGTTAATCACTTTAGGAGGAGACTCAAGCTTGGAGAGGCCAGAGTTCAGTGTTTCAGGGAGGATGAGGATGGAGTCCTATGGTTCAAGGACAGATTGGTGGTTCCTAAGGACTTTGAGTTGCGCAAGAAGATTCTTGATGAGGTGCACATGTCCAAGTATTCTATCCACCCTGGCCGCAACAAGATGTATCATAACTTGAGGAGTCGCTTCTGGTGGACCCGCATGAAGCGGGAGGTTGCACAGTATGTTTCTGAGTGTGACACTTGCAGGAGGGTCAAGACAGATTATGTGAAGCCTGCAGGGTTACTTCAGCCTTTGAGTATTCCTGCTTGGAAGTGGGAGGATATTAGCATGGATTTCATTGTTGGTTTGCCTCTCACATCGCAGAAGCATGACTCTATTTGGTGATTGTTGATCGTCTGACCAAGTCCGCTCATTTCATCCCTGTGTACACCCGCAATAGTGTGAAGAAGTATGCTGAGTTGTACATTGCCCGGATTCTCTGTTTGCATGGTTTGCCCAAGACGATTGTTTCAGATCGGGGACCTCAGTTTGTTTCTCGCTTCTGGGAGCAGCTACATGATTCTTTGGGCACCACCCTGATTCGCGGTGCAACTTATCACCCACAGACAGATGGTCAGACTGAGAGGGTGAACCAGATTCTTGAGGATATGCTTCGTGCTTGTGTGCTCACCCACAGCAAGAATTGGGAGAAATGCTTGCCACTAGCAGAGTTCTCCTATAACAACAGTTATCAGGAGAGCATCAGGATGGCACCGTTTGAGGCTTTGTATGGGCGTCATTGTCGGACTCCCCTTAATTGGGTTGAGGCCGGCGAGAGAGTCATCTTCAAGTCAAAGCCAGCAGATACAGCCGAGGAGACCGTTGAGACTGATGCAGAGGTCATCCCCACACCAGATTTAGTGGCAGAGGCTGAGGAGACCGTGCGTCTCATTCAGTCTAACTTGAGAGCAGCTCAGTCCCGGCAGAAGAGCTACGCTGATAAGAGGCGCCGACCACTGGTTTTTGCTGTTGGCGATCACGTATACCTTCGTATCTCTCCCATGAAGGGTGTACGACGGTTTGGAGTCAGAGGGAAACTTGCCCCCAGATTTATTGGACCTTTTCTGATCATTGAGAGATGTGGGCCTGTTGCTTACAGATTGGAGTTGCCACCCAATCTATCTGGGGTTCACAATGTCTTTCATGTCTTGCAATTGAAAAAGTGTTTGAATACTCCAGCGGCTGTTGTGATCAGTGATGTTGAGCAGCTTGAGCCTGATTTGACTTATCCTGAGCAACCCATCAAGATTGTTGATCAGAAGGAACGAGTCATCCGAAAGAGCACTACCAGATTCTATAAGGTGCAATGGAGCAACCACTCCGAGGCCGAAGCCACGTGGGAGACAACGGAGTTCTTGAACTCCCATTTTCTAGGTTTTCTACCTCCGACGTGCGTTATTTAGTTGTTTCATTTTGCATCTAAATTCATCGCTCTTTCGCCATTCGTTTTTCCTCTTTTCTCTCTAATCTCGGGACAAGATTCTTTTAAGGGGGGAGGGCTGTGACACCCCGTGTCACTGAAGCCAGCCAGCACACACATACAATCTGAACTGAACACAAAAAGAACCCAATTTCAAATTCAAAATCCAAAATTCAAACAATGTTCAAACACAAGCTTCTGAAGGAACTCAAATTTTTCCATAACAACTTATGCAACTAAAAATACCAGTGGATAGCCCTTCTGAAATAAGAATTTTGGAGAATTTATGGTGATTTTTTTGAAATTCATCTGATTCCCCAAATAAATCCCCAAAGCTTAGAAAGTACCCTACTTTGACCAGCTGACATTTGAAATCCCTTTGGAATCCAGATGTGCGTGTCGGCCAGTTTGTAGATCTTTTCAAGAGCTTTCCAACGGTGCCTAATTTGCGAATTTTGGAGTCCATTTGCTAGTCCAAATTGTGTGCCAAATTTGGGGGAAATTCATAGTTTGAATAATTCGGGAAAATGAAAAGATGCCGTGGGGCCCGCTTGTCATCCTCGTCGCTCTCACTGCGCGCGCGCGGAAGATGGCCGCCACGTCATCGATGACGTATGGACGCGCCGTGCTGCCCCGGTCCCGCCTCCGACCGCGTCGCGGCCACAAAAACGCAACCCCGCTCCTCTCCCGGCTCACTCCGCTCCACTTTCGCCTCACCGCCGGCTCCAAACCCTAGCTCCCCATCTTCGTCTCCACGCTAGAGCTCGGGTAGCCACCTTTCGTCGCCGACGAGCTGCCCGGGGCAGGTTGTGGAGCTGCCAGGGGTGTACCTCGCCGAGCTGAAGCTCACCATGGGACCCGACGTTCCTTCCCCGGGGTGAGACCCACGGATTTGACCGTTGTCTCCAAGTCCGGCTGTCACTCCCCCATCCCTCTCACCGTGAAATACTCCATCTCCGGTGAGTCTCGTCGTCGATACGTTGTACCCAGATCTGCGCGTCTCACGTGCGCACTCCCTCACTGCTCAGTTTTCGGTTTTCCGCAGTCTAGCCGCCGGCATTGAAGTTTTCCCCGCCGCCGGTCTTCACCGCCCAGACAGGCCCTCCGCTCCGGCCACCTTCCTGGCCTCCTTGTCGTCAATGGTGTCTACGCCGAGCTCCACCGAGTCATCTTGAAGCTACTTGACCGGATCTGCCACCTCCCTGACCTCTCTGTCGACCTCGCCGCCGTACCGAAGCATAGCCACCCACCACTCCTCGACGCCGACCAAGCTCCGGCCATTGCCGCCCCCTCCCGTCGCTCGAGGTGAGACCGCCATCTTCCCCGCTACTTCCCCGCGCTGTCGGTCGAGCCCGCGAGCCACAGGAGCTTACTCCGGCGAGCCGCGCCGCCGTCTTCCAGCGACGGTGCCGACCGACGCAGCCCGGACCACACGGTCATGATCCCGTGTGGCCACGCAGGATCGCGTGTGGCCGCCTTTGTGGCCTTGTGTGTGTTCTCACGTCTGTGTGGCTGGATCTGTTGTGGCTCATCCCAGATCCGGTGCGGCCCGATCTGTGTGCCCCCTCATGTGGCCCAGATCTGATTGGTTCGCCCAATTTTCAAATCTTTTCGAATTAATTAAATCGCCAAAAATTGCTGGAACCTTGTAAAATCGATAGAAAAATAAATACAACTCAGTGGACTCCATGTGACCAGATCTATCCAACAAAAATGAGAAACAACCTTTTTGCCTTTTATGTATTTCCTGAAAAATACATCTTTGCAGATCCTATTTAATTCATAATAAATCCTCTGTTGCTCCATAAATCTTGACCTCTTGCATGGCTGTTAAGCATCTGATAACAGACTTACAGAACATTTTTCCACTGTCATATGATGTCTAATTATTTTCTTGTGATTTAAATCGTGTCTGCATTGTATAAATTATTATAATTAATTCGTCAGGCAACAAATCATCTAACTTCACAGTAAATTACGTCCAGTGGTGAATTTCACCAAAAAAATGCCACTGGATATAAATTAAATTTCTAAATTGATTTATTTATTTAATCAACTCAAGTTAAATTAATGAATAACTTAAATAGAAGTCAAGGAAGGAAATACTTCAGGCAAAAATAATTAACCAAGTTAAATCATTTGCACTTACAGTGTAAATGATTGTCCCATCAAGTAAATTAAACCATTAATTGCATCATATTACTTGTATCTAATTTGCATTATTTTCCTTGTTATTTCATATAATGAACGAGGAGACCCCGGAGCCGCTCGACTTCCAGCTGCCGAAGGAGCAGGCCCAGGACGTGCAGGAGGAGCAGCCGCAGCAGGACACTGACCCCGCTAACCCAGTTAGCTACACCCCTGAGCCAGGCAAGCCCCGGTGCATGCCTACCTATTTAGGATTTTTATTTCTCACTTGATTGGGGCTAGTAATTGATTGTGCATTAGGTTTATTAGGAGTTGATTTGAAACCCTAGAAATGCATTAGGACTACACTTCCATATCCTACCTTGTGTCCTATTTTTATAGATGTGGTCTAGGAACGTTAGAACTTGCTATGCTTAGTGGCTAGCGGACGGTAGAAGTCGAGTGGTAGGTCCCACTCGCATGATAGGTTCACCCTGGATTGTGCTAGCTGGATTTAGGATTTGTTGAGACCGGACGGGGATTGATTGTATAGGATGGATAGAGAAGGTTGGGCCTTTACGATGGTAGCCCCGTCTGTGTCGATTAAGGACCGTCCGTTGTTGGCCCTATTGAGCAAGTTTGGACGTACTGACTCACATGCTACTGTTTCTATGGGCCTAGTAAACCTAGTAGCCTACGTCGCCCTGGATGTCTGGTAGATACTTTACTCTTTCTATCATGGTACTTGGGAGAGGTAGGGTGGCGTCCCGCGCAGTCAGACGTCTGGGACGGGGGCTGCGGTGGGAGAGCCCTTCCTCGGGAGGAGTAGAATCTGGTACAGCTCTGGTGGTACATAGCGTAAACGGTTGACGTATGTGGCCTTTGCCGCGTATGGCATGTGGTCAGGTTTTCTCCTGCAGGATGTACATCGATGCCGCCGCTCTCGGTCAAGAGCAACCTTGTTCAGTGTGCCACATCGTAGTGTGATATGACTGATGATGATGATGCTAGCTTACTACTGTTATTTACTTATGCTGCTTTATGTATATATATATATATATATACTGTCATTGTTGATGTATTGCTATTTACTCCTGCTTAGACTTATGTACACTGTTTTATTGACACGTACTTAACTTGAAAATAATACTTGAAATTAAGGATCAAGTAATTAGTGCGAGTTATGCCCTGAGTCAGCCTACCCTTATAGCCTTTGCATGATTAGGAGTCGGCTATAGTTAGCCACGTTGACGGGTAAGTCTTGCCGAGTATTAGTTGCTCAGGGTTTGGCTCTTCATGTTTTTGTGCAGGTAGTACCTTCATCCCTGACTCTACAGGTGGGGGTGGACAGTGGGGCGACCAGCTTCCTTTTGGTTGGACCGCCCACTGGGAGACAGAGGAATGATCCCCTCTCGAGTCCGCATCTTCATGGCTTTGGATGCGGGTTCCTTGTATCGTGAGCGCGTGCGCTTGTATCTTTATTTTTCTTTCTGTGGGACTTGTAGTATTATGACTTCCGCTGTGCTACTCGTGTTTTTAATTGGACTAATGTAATCACTTTAAGACTTAATTCGTGCTTTTTATATGTTGTACTGTTGTGTCCGTTCACCGGCACTTCCGACTCAATCCTACGAAAAGCGGAAACGCTACAATAATGTGAGCATAGATGTACAAACACAGTTACATATAAAATTGGAAGGATTGAAGTCTTGCTGAAATATAGAGTATAACCAAATTCATGTTAACAAATAAAATAATCATATTACGAAAAAGTTGTGTACCTCATTCATATTCTGGTATTTAAGTCATGCCAACAACAATTCTGGTGTGCTGTTGTTATTTTTTCTTCAGGTGAGGTAATAGTGGTTAAAAGATTTGATGCACCCAAGAAACATTGCCGTTGCATGTCTGTATATATACATAGTATAATATCAGGCAATGGAAGTAGTCAGGAACGGTACCTTGTTCCTCGGAGCTATACTGATCGTCGTCTGGTGTCCTGACTAATCGCATCTTCTCATGATGGACTTGTGATGGCAGGGAACGAACACTTCATACTTAAACATTGCGCAATTCGTATCCTAGCAGCCAGCTTTCTTTCCAGTCCTGCGCGTGTTTTCTTTCTAGATGTCATGCGTGTATATTCATGTGTCTGCTTTACATGCTGATCTGTTCTCGCTTTGTTTTGTCCTACGGTGGTTTGAGCTTCATGGGATAGAATCGCGTGGAAGGCCTCTTTTCCCTACGGCGAGCATGCACAGACCAGCTACACGATAGGAAAATGATTTATTAATCCAGCCGCCGCCGCCAGTGCTAATGGAAACGTCGACGCAGCCGAATAGGCTAGTATCAATCTAAAATCAAAATTATGGAAAGAGGGATTTTTTTTATTGGATTTGGATCACGGAAGGGTTTTTTGAATTGGATAGATTGTTTTCATGTCCTACGGCAATGCATTGTTGACGTGAGAAATTCGTACACCTGTATTAGGGGTAATTTAGGTTATTGTTTTATAGTAACGGTGGTGGGTAATTTGTAAGGTTTTCTTCTAGTTATGAAGATCTAGCGGTTATGGTTTTATACTCCAAATAGATGGCCAGATGTTTTGCTTTTTTGTGGTAATTTCTAGAATTTTTTTATAACTAAGGTGGAGGTCTCAAAAGAAGCCTCTAATTTATAAATATATGATAGGATAAGATAAGATGGCAAGCAGAGAACTATCACCGGAAGTGACGTCCGCAATGGCATGGGGCACTACGGGAAAGCCATGATTTGCCGAGTGTCAGAAACACTCGGCAAAGCCAGTATTACACTCGGTAAAAAGTTTGCCGAGTGTAACACTCGGCAAAGCCCGGACGGCAAACAGCTCTTGGCAAAGACGGGTTTGCCGAGTGTTTTTTGTCGGGCATTCGGCAAAAATTTTGCCGAGTGTCTCTAAACACTCGGCAAACAGGGACACTCGGCAAAGTTTGAATCAAAAAATCGCCCCAAAAAAATAGCAAATTTTTTTTTAATGTGGAGAGGCCCCCCATCAACCCCCGCCACAACTCCACCAAGTCTGCAGCTTTTATCTTGTAATATTTGCAAACCTTGCGGACATCAAGACTCGAACCCATGACCTTTCCTTCGCGCGAGTCCACCTCTACCACTACACCACAGCATCACATGTGCACATATCCTGTTTTGGTTCCACTCATATTAAACTAAACTGAGTATCAATTGATTATTTGAGACCCTAAACGAATTCAAATTAAAAAGTTGTCAATTACAAAGTTTCATAAATTTTCAAGATCTACATCTTTCATTTTGGTCTTTTGTCCATCTGAGGTCGTTTTTACAAAATTTGAATTTTAAATTTGAACTCTTTCAAATTTAGTTTTCGTTGACATGATGATTTCAAATAAAAAAGTTCTCAACTATAATGTTTCATAACGTATTGTGATCTACAACTCTCTTTTTGACTGTTTCTCCATCCAAGGTCATTTGAAAAATTCAAATTTTAAATTTAGCTGTCATTCAAACCTCCATTTCGTAAGCAAATTTAATTCAAATTAAAAAGTTTTGAACTACAAAGTTTCATAACTTCTGAGTATCTATAACTTTTATTTTTGTCATTTGTACATCCGACATAGTGATAGTCATATTGTTTACAAATCTTATAGATCTCTCTTTTAGTTTCATGAAACTTAGAAAAGAAAGGTTGATTTTGTGAACAACTTTACTATCACTTTGTTTAATAAAAAATTTCTCTAAATAAGAGTTGTAGACCTTGAAAAATTATACAACTTTATATTTAAACACTTTTTAATTTGAATTTGTTAAGGGCTTCAAAAAAATGATTTGAATTTCGCTTTGCCCAGTGTTATTATTTGACACTCGGCAAAGATATGTTTGCCGATTGCTTTTTTTGACACTTTACTTTGCCGAGTGCTTTTTTCTGACACTCGGCAAAGATTGTCTTTGCCGAGTATTTTTTCGTTGGCACTCGGCAAAGATTATTTTTGCCGAGTATTTTTTTTCGCCGAGTGTTTTAAAAAAACACTCGGCAAAGAGACTCTTTGCCGAGTGCCCGATATAATACACTCGGCAAACAAGCGGACACTCGGCAAATAGCCGATTTCCCGTAGTGGGGAACCTCCATGCATGAAGGTCTTGGTTTGGAATATCCGGCCACAGTCCTGATGCCTCACGAGATAGTGCCGGCACAGCCTGGAGGAGCTGGCAATTGCTTCTGTTCTCCACGAGAAGGAACGGAGGTGCCGTCTGTTGGAGCCCAACGGTGACCCTCTCAGCCGTGCACACTCGTGACGCAGAAGCAAAGGAAGAAGGTGAACATAGGAGCTCGCAATTGGTCTTTCCGGCGACGAATTCGCCGCCTTTTTATTTCTCTGGACTCAATGACAACGCAGGATTACAACAGCATTGCAAAGACCAGGGACACGATCATGGAGCTCGCCTCCATCTCCCGATCTCTCGCCGACCCGGACACGACGTGCTCCTTAACGCGCGCACCGCTCAGCTTCGCTAAGCTTTTCTGCAACCTGACGCATGCAGCCCACCTGCCTAACCAAACGCGACTCGTCAATGCGCAGTCCAAACGGGGCTATGCTCATGGCTGGGTTGCTCGTCAACCTGCGACACACCTGCGCACGCCTCAACACTACCCTGTGAAGGTTATGGCTGACACCATCAACGTGGACTATGAAGGACTGCTGGAGGCCGTAAGCTTTGGAGTAGCAGAAGTCAATGACAACCTTGCCGTGGCAAAAGATTTTCTCGACCCTCGCCCTTGACAGGATCAGCACGGTCTTCTCCCAGTGCCTCCAATACCTATATCCCATACGGAATGGTGACAAGCTGTGGAAATAAATAAGTGGAACCGAAGTACTGAAACCTGTAAGCAGCCGAGCTGCACTACTACACATATGGACCTCTGGTACCACACTCAAGGAAGCTGCTACATCTTTCTCCTACAATTGTACTTGGAGGAGAACAACCAAATAAGAAAGACATTATTTCAGGTATAGCATAGGTCGTTAAGTATTCACTGTAATGTGATAATAAACATTTGACAAAAGTGGCATTCGATATTGTCCACATCTCGTTCTTCCCCCAAAAAAAATGTCATCTGTAGTCTTTCCGTATATTTGACTGGAGGAGGGCTAAGACAAAATCATGAACCTTCTGCGAAGAGTATGCGGAGCCGATCGACTTGAGTTTCTGTGCCCCTCTCCACTGGATATAGCTGCCGTTGCCCACCTGAACGAATGAGGGGCAATCAAATGCACTACGCAGCGACGACAACTTGACATGAGCGCGCAGAACAGAGTCGCGACACAAATATTTCTGCACACAAACAAACCGAGGAACCCTGACGAAGGGATGCAGAAGGTCTCGAAGGACGGCTCGTTCTGCGGTGAGTGCTGTTCGACTCTCATCACGGATAACACCATCAAGTTCTTCTCCTGGTGCCTCCAAAACCCATCATGTATGCAGAGTAGTGACAAGCTATAGAGATAAATGGAACCGTGGGACAGAAAACGTAAGCAGAGGAGGTTTGCACTGCCGGTCAGCTAGCACAATAACTTGTCTTACCGACAAGCTAGAGCTAATTTTGCAGACAAGGTATACAACAACTTGTCTCCACAATGGCTCCAACAAAATTATATTTTATAGCATGTGGGCCCCACCTTCTCTTCCTCCTCTATCCATCTCCTCTGCCAACACCAGGAGCCGTTCGTTGATGCGTGCAAGCTTCGCAGTCAAGCAATGGCTACCTCGCCGGCCCCCTAATGAATTGGAACCCGGTTTGCACCACACGCTGGCCCTTGCCCACGCAAATCATGCGCCAATCGAACAACAGGCGGGAAGAACGAACAAAGCATGATTGAGCAAGGTTATAGAAATTGGTCTCTTCGAGTAGAAATTGATAGGTTATAGGTTGAGGTCTTCAATCGATGGCTTCTATCATGCTATGCTCGTTCAATCAACTGAGCAATTTCTCTGTTTTCAGCGCTAAACGGAGCAGCGATGCCATTCCCCTTCCGCATGTGCAAATTGGGATTTAGATTCATCCGCGAGGTAGCCATTTGTACAGCCTCGCCGTGTGAAGCTTCAGCCTCGCCGCCTGATCCTCCGTCCTCGCTGAGCCCTTTCCCAATTCTTCAACAACGCAGCTCCTCCACACCACTCATCACCGTCGACGGGAGAACAGAGGAGGTCGTAGAGAGCGAGAGCTTAACGCGAGCCGCAGGATTTGTTGGGCGGAATCGGACCGCAGATGCCCGACTGCACGCGACGAGCTTCAATGGCCGTCGGCCATGGCGGCGACCGGGGCTTGGCCAGGCGGTGGCCGGCGGTGACCGCGCCTCCTCGCAACCCCTTCCCCGGGCGCGACCACGCCTCCCCGCGCGTGACCACCATGGCCGAGCTGCTGCTGCGTGACCTCGACGTGCTGCTGCCCCGTGGCCGCCGCCGTGCTGCTGCTGCTGTGTGGCCTCGTCGTGCTGTTGCTCCGTGGCCGCCGCCGTGCTGCTGCTTCAGCGTGACCTCGTCGTCGCGTGCTGCCGGCCCTGTGTTCTTCCTCCTCCTTCAGATCCCGTCGGCGGCGTGCGAGATTGGGCTGGTTTGGATGAGGTGGAGCGTCGCTGGGCTATTCAGGGCGGCGCCGTCGAATGCGTCCTCCGCATCGGGAGTGAGGAAGGAGAGGGTGGGAGAGGGAGGTGGCGGGCCCCAGCAGTGGCGACACGACGGTCGCCCGCAGACGCAACGAGGTCTGTGTCAGACCCGTTTTCTCTCTCTCCCACGTAGGATTTTTTTGACGTGGCCGATCGATTCGTCAGTTATTGGGCTTGCTGTAGAGAAGCTACTCTGACTCCAGGTTCCAGCCAGAGGGTTGCAGTTGGAGCTGCATTTGCTGGCTGATTGCTGAAATTTGACACAACCGCATCTGCCTCTCGCTGAATCACCTGCACTGCACGTCGCGAGGGAGACACAAGCTGCAGCGCCAGGCAGGTCGACGCTGAGGAACGCAGGCTGCTGCCTCGGCTGCTCCTGTGCGACAGAGTCCTGAGTCCCTGCAGTCCACTCTGATGAACTAGTATGGCTGCCCGCGCATTTGCGCGGCTAGACTAATTATACTATTTAAAATATTTTTATATTATTTAGAAGTTTAACATAGTTTATTGTTATCACTTATTTTATACTCTATATTGATAAAATAGTAAAAAATAGATTGGAGAATTTCCCACCGTCCCTCAATTTGTGTGAGATGAGTCATCATTTATCTTAGATTGTGTCTTATCAAACGATGTATTTGATTTTATTTTAGAAATGAGGTTGGTTCAAACGTGGCAAGCTAAATAACTAACATATATCATGGTAGGAAAAAAGAATGCGTCGTGATACAAATAAATCTTTCAAAGGAAATGTATCATGCTAAAAATAAGATAATGTGCCATGCTATCTAGACATATCACGGTGTACTTCTATAATGGTGTATTTAGAAATTGAGATTAATTGTTTATTGGATATTTTTATTATTCCAATTTTAGCTATTTTCGCCTCATAATGGTATGGTTGATAAATTAAAAAAAAGAATTACGGATATTTTTAGCTATTTTTTATAATCCAATTTTTGGACTTGTAATGTCATGGAGGGTAATTTTGAAGTCGGCGTGAAGGGTATTTTTTGTTATTTTTTATTATTTCGATTTTAGCTATTTTTTGACTCATAATGGCATGGTGGTTAATTTAGAAATAGGTGTGATGGGTATTTTTGTCTATTTTTTATTATTCCGAATTTAGCTGTTTTATAAATATTTTTAGGGGGTTTTCTGACTAATTATTTCATAATGGCAGCGGTGGGTAATTTTCTCTTCTTATTTTCTCGGATTAACGTGAAAATTTCTAGCATTTTAGAGCGAACGTGGTGGCTCCTTTTCGATGTCAAATATATATATAATAGATGACACGGCAGGAGAGGCGTCACAGTTGCGCCACATGTCCGCACGCCTGGCGTACCCCAACCGTAAGCGGCACTGCGCTGCCTCCTCTTTGCACGTGAGATTCATCCCAGCAAACTGTACGGTGCTAATTGTACCTGATAATCAGGTCCTGATTATTTCCACAATGTGCTTGGTCTTGTCCTGACGCCTCCAAAACCTAAACCTATATACAAACTAGACACAGGTCGATACAACATGCTTTGTTTTAAACGTGACCTTTCAAACCACATAAGCTTCCTCTGCAATTTATTTGACACTATCTATTTTGCACATCTTGTAAGACCCTCAAGAGAAACACTCTGTTCTATTTTTAATTTGTTTTCTTCAACTCTCCTTTTCCTTACATAGTATTATATTTATATAGTCAATGCATGTGGACGATGAAAATTAAATGGAATCATAAGACATGTACAGCAGTAGGTGAGAACTGAGATACGGTGTGGGTTTGTTGATTTAAGGGTATTATTTACGAAATGAGTTACTGAAGTTAGTTGGACAATATGATCAGAGCTAAAGGGCGCCCACTCCTGCATTCGGTGCAAGGTGCTATACAAAGAAGTCCTGCATTCTGATCACTATTGATTCGAAATAATTTTTTTACTAACATTAAGCATCTGACATTATTTGCCATAAGAACAGTTCTTACTGATTAGTGATTAGCCATGTTTTGCTAGTATTCAAACATGGAAAAAATAAATAATCTTGCAGCAGCATAAACTAGCTGTTTCGTTGATAGAAAAAAATAATAATCTTGCAGCAGCACAAACTAGCAGAAATTACTTGGTTACAGCCTTATTGAGATTGGTCTTGTCCTGACACCTCCAAAAACTAAACAAACTAGACACAAGTCGATACGAAATATTGTGCTTTAAACGTGACCTTTCAAGTTTCAAACCACAGAAGCTTCCTCTGCACTTTATAAAACACTAGCTATTTTGCAAGAGAAACGTTCTGTTCTATTTTACTTATTTACGTTTAACTCACTAGAAGGAATGAGTGCAAACCAAACGCAGAGTCGACAACTATACATGGACGGACCAATAACATTTTGGACAATAACATTTCTCAAATGGATCGCTTGCCGCTGTTCTGTATACGGAGAAACAGAGGCGCTACCGAGGAGGACTTTGACGGGCTATTGCTACTGGAATAGGGAATAGAGCAGGAGATGAGAATCTCATTGTCATTCCATCATTGCTTCTAGACCCTCATCATGGACAACATCAGCAACTTTCTCTCCTGATGCCTCCAATACCTACCTTTTATGCAGTGTAGTGACAAGCTAAAGAGATCGATGAAACGAGGCACAGAAAACGATTAGCGGAGATGGTTTGCACTGCCGTGAACTCGGATAGCACCCTTTAGCGACGCTACTCTTGCCTTTTCTCTCATTCACATCTCAAGCTTCAAGGGATCAACACACTTGAATACCATCTTTGTAGAGGATAAAATCATTGAAGGAAAGCTTTATTTATATATGCTACAATTGTACGTGGAGGAGAACAATAAAATAAGAAATATATTATTTTATTTTAGGTGAAGCATTAGTCGTACTGACTCAAGTCTACTTCTGAAAATGAGTAACTGTAGTTGGTTGGACAATGTAGTTAATTTTGTAGCTACCCTATCCGTTAATTATCCACTGTAAAAATTGAAAATGCATCTGTGGGCGCCGTGTGCTCGCTCCCTGCTTGCGAGTGCGTATACTTTGAAATGCGAGCAAGATAAGCTATTACACGGACTCACGGAGTTGTGGCTGTTACATTTCTGATTACGAGGGGATAAGATACAAAATTTGATCACTATGAACAATTATGGTACGCCAAAGTTGCTTGCTTCTTCTTATATGATGTATCAGTGCTCTTTCATTTACAAAAAGAAAAATATCACCAATCGCCAAAAACAGAAATCACATGGTAGCTCGAAACATTTTCTTTTCAATAAGTGACAGCAACTCTATTTTTCTCAGATTCAAGTCTTTTGTTTCAGCGTGCTTTTGTTGCCATTGAAGATGATCAGTCCGCATACCATAGGACGGGGAAGCATTGTCGAGGTTATAGGGCCTCGATAGATTTTAACTAGGGGCGAAGGAACCAAGAATACGATGGTGAACATGAGACAAGGAGTTTAGACAGGTTCGGGCCTCCCGGGGGATAAAAACCCTACGTCATGTATATCGTGGTATAGTCCTGGCCAACGGGCCGTGCCGGGCCGGCACGGCACGGGCCCGGGCAGGCTCGGGCCGTTGAGGAAGAGGCACGGCACGGCCCTCATAATAAACGGACCGGGTCGGGCCGGCACACGGGCCTTCACTTCAAACCCAAGCACGGCCCTAGCTGTGTTACACGGGCCGTGCCGTGCCGGCCCTAGACTGAAAATGTAGTTTTTTTTCTATTTTTTTGATTTTTTAATGCAAAAAATGGCTAAACGGGCCGGGCCGTGCCGTGCCGGGCCGTGCTACACGGGCCACATAGTGGGATGAACGGGCCAGCCGCTAAACGGGCCGTGCCGTGCCGGCACGGCGGGCTTGCGCCTAGGCCCAAGCACGGCCCTAGGCTGGCTACGGGCCGGCACGGCCCACTCACGCACCGGGCCGTGCCGTGCTCGGACCGGGCCAAAAATAGTGGGCCGCGGACCGGCCCTTTTAGCCCGGCCCAATTGGCCAGCTATATCGTGGTATTGATTGTGTATGTTTGAGAGGAGATCCCTGCCCGCCTTATATAGTCGGGGGTATAGGGTTACATGGAAAGTATCCTAGTCAGTTACAACATGGAAATACTTGGAGTACAAGTCAAGAAACCCTTTGAGGTGACGCCGAGTAGTAGAAACTTCCAACTCTGCATCGTGGGCTACTCGGTCTCTTCTGGGCTGGTCCGACTACCCTTGTCAGGTTACTCGGCCCTTTGGTCTTGAGGGTACCCGGGGGTCATGGTAACGACAGTAGCCCCCAAGTGCTTTTTGATTGATCCAGTAGATTGCTTCCGACTAGTCTTCTCTCCATGTAGGAATTGATCTCAAGTGATATTGAGAAATTAAAAAGGACTTGACCTGAATCAAGTTTGAGGTACCTGACCTCGGGTGGACCAAGGCCAACAGGGCCTTGAATTAGGCATGCTGTCAGTTGGTACCCAACTCTGAATGATATCAGAAAAATTGAATAAATGCTTGTTGAAGCAAGTTTGTATGTAAATACCGTGTATAGAACAGCACTCAGCTTTCAGAGCTGATTAAGTCCATAGAGGAGATTTGAGTAAAGTCAGCATCCGAGTTTGTCGGCTAGAGCTGAAACCATACTATGTAAATAGTACCCAACTGACTGAGTCGGCCTAGGCTGAAAAGCATGCCTACAAAGTTGAAAATGATGAATGCATGATCAGTGCATCATACTGACGTAGCCCCCGAGTCACTGTGTAATTCGTAGAATTGTATAGTAACTCAAAGTAAGCTGAACCAAGAAATAAGATCTTGATCCAAGTGAATGAATATACGATGAGTGCATCATACTGATGTGTAGAAAAGTAGCATCTATTATATAAGGAACTCATGTTTTCCTGCGCACAAGGCAATTAGAACAGGAAGTCACAATGAGTCTCAGCCAAGAACTTCTCATTCTGAGCTGGTGTCTAGGTCCATCCAGCTAATCAGCCAGGGATGATTACAACCCATAGCCCCCAAGCTGTCTCTCAACGAAAACAATTAAGATTCAGAAGAGGATAAATTCTAGGTATTATCCGACTTAAATTATCAAGGATATAAGACAACCCGTGTGCCTGGCAAGTCTGCCGAGAGAATATTGGAACTCACGCAAGTGAGTCCACGTGGACTAGCCCCCGAGTCTGCGGATAATCAGAATGATTATGTGCAGACTCAAAAGAGACCAGAAGCATTAAGATTACTGATAGTACAGTTGTTTTGAATTTGAGTGGAACTCACGCAAGTGAGTCCACGTGGACTAGCCCCCAAGTCTGTGGATAATTAGTATAATTACGTACAGACTCAAAAAGAACTAGAAACACAAAGACTGAAATTTGTACTGTTAGACAGAAAAATAGCTGAGTATCATACAAATAATCTGAGAGATTAAGTGTATACTCTAATAATGCACATTTAGATTTTATCCGAGTCATCCACCCTTATCCACCGAGTCACAAGTTTACCGTGACGAGTTTGTCGTTGATGCAGGAATCTGGACAGGCGCTTTTCAGATCCTGAAGCAGAAACGTCAGATCATTTTCGTCCTTTCAGATTCTTCATCTGGGCCTTTAAAACCAAGTGTTGGTGATGGCAGCTTCCTCATTCTCCCAGTACCAGACCATGGCTGGCCGTAGGGATTCCAGGCGTAGGGTTTCATCTGCCGCAGCGCCATCTGCTCGGGCGACATGCCGCCGCCTCCAGCAGCTCCAGCCTCAGCACCACCTGTAGTTCCAGCGCCTGCTCCTGTACCCTTGGAGATGGTTGAAGTGCTCAACGAGCCTCCACTCGCGATGATTCATCCTCCAGCGGAGGCCCCAGCGCTGCCGGAGTTCATCGCCATCTCGTCCGGGGAAGAAGACGAAGGTGAACCGCGCAGGAGGTACCTGCCAGGGCGTAAAGATCTCCTCGCCAAACCATCCTGTGTTGCTCACAGGACCCGCAGCCGCCGTGGTGGGTAGATGTAGGTTTCTTGTAATAGGCTAGAGCAATGATGCTCGCCTGAGAAGACCCGTTAGTCAACCGGTCTCAAAGCTTGGGCGGCGCCAGCTCTTCTGGACCTGACATTGAGGTTGAAGATCTTCCTCCTCCTACTGTTGAATTTAACCCAGCCTTGTTCGAATTTAGGCAGAGCCAGAAAAAATCTGGAAGCCTTTCTTTCGAATTTGCTGGAGAAAAAGTGGTCATCAACGAGGAGGATGACGAAAAGGAGTTTGATCTATCAGAGAACCAGCTGATTGACTTGATTGACACTCAGCAGGTGAAGTTCTTGACTTGCCTTTCCTTTTGTACTAAAAAGGAGTCAATGCTTATGATATGTGATTTCTACAGAAAATTATTGCTAAGAGCCGAAAAAAGACTAAGTTCTTCAAAGTCTTGAAGTCTGCAGCCGACTCGCTCCATGAAGACCTGACTGCTAAGCAGCTGAAGATCCAGGAACAACAGGAAGAACTGGCTAGACTGAAGGCTGAGTTGTCAGCTGCTCATAAGGAGAGAGCTGAGTTTGAACTCGCCCTCGCAGGTGATGCCTTGGAACCATTGCTTGTCAGATTTTCTGAGTGTGTGGACTCATCTGACTTGTTTTGTTTTGTAGCTCAACCCAAACTGACCAAGGATGACCTGGACGAGCTCAAGCTGTTGAGGAGGAGTGCTCCTTTGCTGAGAGAAAGCGTGGCCAAGGCAAATCTTCAAGCTGAAAACAAAGCTAAGGCCTTATCAGCAGCTCTCCAAGAAAAGGACGCCCTCAAGGTTGAACTGGACAACTTGAGGACTGACTCGGACCTCCTCCTTACCGAGAAAGAAGAGATTCAAGGTAAAGGTCATGAATAAAGGTCTTTGACCAGTTTCTTATATCTTTGCTGAATGACTTTGATTTTGTAGGTGAAGTGGTGACTTTGAAAGGGGAGAACACTTCTCTTATTCAAAGTGCCAGAGCTGTCTGCCAGTCCCTGAAGTACTGAGAGCTCATTGCAAGTCTGTCGCCGAGTATGCTGCTCGTCATTCCTTAGGAGTGGTCAAGTCGCTGTACCCCAAGATTGACTTGGCATCTTGCAAGGAGGGCTATGCCAAGGGCACAACCATTGAACGAGCAACTCAACTGTCAATGGAGGCCGGTAGTTGTGCAGAGGAGTTGGTGAAGGATGTTCCTTTGTCACCATAGTTAGGGCTATTAGGGATTCCTGTAAATGAAACAATGACGTAGTTATATGCAGGATTGAATACTGAATATTTTGATGCCACTAAGCTCTTGAGGTGGCCAAGTGATTAATGATTTGCTTTTTGTCGTTTAATTGTCTTATGTTTATGCACTCTTAGCCGTTCCAGCAGTATTAGACCGTGTGTCAGCATATGCGTAGGAGTTAGCGTGGGAGTTTCACAATCAGAACAGTTGTAACAATTTATGTATGATGTGAGATGAGTGTTTGTCAGTCGGAGTTTCCTGTAGACTGTTTTCAGAGACCAGTTGCCTCCTTATGTTTATGCACTCTCCGTTGGAGTTTCACAATCAGGATGGGAAGGCTTACTTAGTCATTCAGAAGAGATCCGAGACATATACTCATGTATTGATTAGCCCCCTGGCTCTGTTGTGTCTAAGGTAGTTAGTCACAACAAAGTCAAAGATGAAGTAAACAAAAAAGGATTTCATTTTATTCATGTGAGGCATAAATAAGGCTGTGTACAAGTATGAGTCGCAAAAAAGCATTAAACAAAGAAGCGACGTAGCTGATCAATGTTGTGTGTATCTGGGAGAAGATGTCCATTCTCTCGGCGCAGTTTGTACAATCCAGGCCGAGTGACTTCGTGCACGACGAAAGGTCCTTCCCAAACTGGTGATAGCTTGTGTCGGCCTTCGGTAGACTGGATCTTCTTGAGAACGAAGTCGCCTACTGAAAAGGCGCGATCTCGGACTTGGCGTTGGTGATAACGTCTCAGCTTCTGAAGGTATACTGCGGACCTCCGAGACGCGTTTTCGCGCAGCTCTTCCAGTTGGTCAACGGATTGAGTTAGCTGCTCGTCAGATGGCTCCTCCCGATAGTTGGTTACTCGGGGAGAACCAAATTCGAGTTCAGAGGGGAGAACTGCTTCTGCTCCGTAGACCAGGAAGAAAGGCGACTGTCCCATAGGACAGGTAGGAGTGGTTCTGAGTGCCCACAATACCGCTGGGAGCTCTTGAACCCATCTGGAAGCATAAGACTTAAGTCGGTTGTACAAGCGAGGTTTTAGTCCTTGCAAGACCATACCATTGGCTCGTTCAACTTGCCCGTTGCTTTCAGGATGGTAAGTGGAGGCGTGGCACAATTTGATACCGACGTCCTCGCAGAATGCATCAAACTCTTTGTTCTTGAAATTGGTGCCGTTGTCAGTGATGATCCTGTTAGGGACGCCAAACCGGAACACTATGTCTCTGACAAAGTCAATTGTCCGGGAGGCGCTTAAGTCACGTATCGGCACTGCTTCGATCCACTTGGTGAACTTATCCACCATAACTAGGAGGTTAGTGAATCCACCTTGGGCCCTTTTCATAGGCCCGACCATGTCAAGCCCCCAGACCGCAAAAGGCCAGGTGGGAGGTATGGTTTGTAGTGCTTGTGCCGGCATGTGTATTTGCCGTGCGTAAAACTGACAGCCTGTGCATTTTTGAACAAGGCTGGTGGCGTCGGAGACCGCTGTTGGCCAATAGAATCCTTGCCGATAAGCTTTCCCAACTATGGTGCGAGATGCTGCGTGGTTACCGCATACGCCCGAGTGGATATCCTGGAGAAGTTGCTGGCCATCTTTCCGAGTGATGCACTTCATGTAGATGCTGAGTCCTTCGACATCTCTTCTGTCGGCACTTTTTCGGAACAACTCGCCATTGATGACTTTATACGCCTTGCTTCTTCTGAAGAGATGTTCATACTCCTCCTTTTTGCTAGGGAGTTTTCCGTGTTGTATAAAGTTAAGGAACGGGAGTCACCAGTCTTCTTCTTCCGGGTTCTCGGAGATGTCTACAGCCATGGCTTCCGCATCAGGCTGTGGTTGCAGCGGCTTCTTTGGTGGAGCTTCTGAATATTTCTTGATGGAAGAGGCGGTAATGACTTCCATGAAGACTCCTGGGGGAACAGGTTCCCGGCCGAAGCCTATGTTGGCTAGTCGGTCTGCCTTTTTGTTATGATCTCGGTGGACATGCACATAATCAAGTCCTTCGAACTTGTCTATCATGTCCCGGTGAACACAAGACCAGTGTTTCTTCAACTGGTTGATGACCAGGAGAGAATCGCCCCGTACTTCGAGATGTTGGATGCCGAGTGATGCGGCTATGCGTAAGCCGTGCAAGACAGCTTCATACTCAGCGGCGTTATTTGAGACTTTAAAACGTAGTTGTAGGGCATAACTTAACTCATCTCCACTAGGGGAGATTAGTAGGATGCCTGCTCCACCGCCTGAGAGTTGCAACGAGCCGTCAAAATACATGACCCACTCTTCAATCTTTTCGGGTTTGGGGGGAACTTGGATTTCAGTGTACTCGGCTACAAAGTCGGCGAGAGCTTTCCCTTTTATAGCCGTTTGAGGCTTAAATGAGAGTTCATAGGTGCTTAGCTCAATGGCCCACTTTGCGATTTTGCCGGTCGACTGTTTATTCTTGAGAACATCCCCGATGCCATGAGAGGTTACCATGGTAATTGGGTGATCTTGGAAATAATGGATCAGTTTTCGGGAGGCTATCAGCAACTCGTAGGTGATCTTGTGGATGTGCGAATACCTGACCTTTGAGTCAGACAGAACTTCGCTGACAAAATATACCGGTCTCTGAACTTTCTGAAATTGACCGGCTTCTTCTCTTTCTACGACGAGGGTGGCGCTGACTACGTGAGTCGCCGCTGCGACGTAGAGGAGAAGAGGCTCATGTGGGTCCGGAGGGACTAAGGTCGGAGGTGAACTCAGAAACTCTTTTAACTGGACAAAAGCGTTCTGAGCTTCCTCGTCCCATACGAACTTGTCTTGTTTTTTGAGGAGTTTGAAGAACGGAAGTCCTTTTTCGCCGAGTCGTGAGATGAAACGGCTCAGAGCCGCCATGCACCCTGACAACTTCTGGACATCACGCTGGCACTCCGGGACCGGCATCTTCAGTACCGCTTCGACTTTCTCGAGATTAGCCTCGATGCTACGGTGGGTGAGGATATAGCCGAGTAGTTTGCCGGATGGAACGCCGAAGACGCACTTGTCGGGGTTGAGCTTCATTTTGAATTCCCGCATGCATTCGAAAGTGGCTCGAATGTCTTCGATAAGGTCATCTTTGTTTTTAGTCTTGATGACCACATCGTCGATATATGCCTCGACTTTGCGCTGCTCAAGAAGACGGGCCAGGCACTTCTGGATGCAACGTTGATATGTTGCTGCCGCGTTCTTGAGGCCAAAAGGCATTGTTAGATAACAATAAGCACCAAAGGGAGTTATAAAGGACGTTTTGAGACAATCCTCCTCTTTGAGTCGGATTTGGTGGTAGCCAGAGTAGCAATCAAGGAAACTCAATAATTGACACCCAGCAGTGGAGTCCACAACTTGATCTATTCTAGGGAGCCCAAAAGGATCTTTTGGGCAGAACCTATTGAGATCTGTGTAATCGACGTACATGCGCCATTGCTTATTCTTTTTCCTAACTAATACAGGATTAGCGAGCCAGTCGGGGTGAAACACCTCCTTGATGAAACCGGCTGCTAAAAGCTTAGTTACATCGTTTCTAATGGCTTCTCTGCGGTCTGGTGTAAAGCGTCGCAGTCGTTGCTTGATGGGTTTGGCCGTCGGGTCGACGTGAAGAGCATGCTCGGCAATTTCCCTGGGGACTCCTGGCATGTCACAGGGTTTCCAGGCGAAAATGTCAATGTTGTCCCGTAGGAAACTGACGAGCGCGAGTTCCTATTTAGCATCCAAGGTTGTCCCGATTTTAGCCGTCTTTGTGGAATCACTCGGATCGAGAGTAATCTCCTTGGACTCGGGGTCAACAGGTTGGACGCTGGATTTGGAAGCCTTCTTTGAAGGGACCGAGTTATCCGCGTTATTGGCGTCTTCTTCAAGGCTGAGCATTGTCTTGCCGAGTTCTGCCTCTTGGGTTGCCGCGAGCTGGAGTGACTCGGCTTCACAGGCATAGGAAAGCTTAACATCAGAGCGGAGAGTAATGACTCCTTTTGGAGCTGGCATCTTCAGAACTAAGTAAGTATAGTTCGGAATAGCCATGAACTTGGCCAAGGCTGGCCTGCCAATGATGGCGTGGTAGGCTGACTCAAAGTCAGCTACTTGGAAGTAGATGTATTCTTTCCTGTAATTGCCGGGATTGCCGAACTGAACAAGGAGAGTAATCTGTCCGAGTGGTAGGGCTGAGGTGCCTGGGATGATCCCATGGAAGAGGGAGTTACTCGGCTGGATACTTGACCTTGGGATTTTCATATCGTCAAGCGTTTTGACAAATAGGATGTCAAGAGCACTCCCTCCATCTATGAAAACTTTACTCAGCTGGACGCCATCGATGATCGGGGAAAGGATCAAAGGATATCTGCCCGGTTTTGGGATGTAGTCTGGGTGATCTCGTCGATCAAAGGTGATAGGTACTTCGGACCACCGTAGATAGTGAGGTGCATCAACCGAGACCGTGTTAACGGCTCGGCTTGTGAGCTTCTGCTTGCGTTTGGACTCATATGCATCTGGACCACCAAAGATGTGGAGGCATTGCTTAGGTTCTTGGTAACCATCTTGGTCATCCTCATCCTCAGCCTTTGGGTCTGCCTCGGTCTTCTTGTTGGTGTAGGTCATGAGCCCCTTAAGCTTCATGCAGTCACGGAGTTTGTGAGAACTCTTTGGGACGCTATGAAAGATGCAAGGCTCGTCGAGGAATTGCTCGTAATTGGTGGGCTCTCGGGGCCCACGCTGCTTCTGAAACCGGGACTTGTCGGCTACAGCAACTAGATCGTCGCCCTTGCGCTTCTTGTCCTTCGAACCTGATCCTTCGGGTCTGTCCGACTTGTTCTTGCCATCGTGGCGTCTGTGATAGAAGTCTTTGTCGCGCTCGACGCATAACTCATTCCCCGCAGCATATGAGTCGGCTAAGGCCAGCATCTCTCTGACAGAGCCGGGATAGCCTTGACCCATCTTGTGGAGTAAGGGTTGGTCGGTGCAACCGTCGATAAAGGCCGAGATGACCTCTGTCTCGGTGATGCTTGGTATCTCGTTCTTCTTCTGCGAAAAACGCTGGATGAAGTCCCGAAGGGACTCGCCCTCCTTTTGCTTGATCTTCTTGAGATCTCTGCTTTTGGCGGGTCTTTGTGCCATTGGCTTGTAGGTATCAATGACCGTGTGGCGGAGCTCATCCCAGGAGTTGATAGACTCGGGTGGCAAATTAGCTAGCCAACGTCTCAACGGTGGAGCTAGCATGATGGGAAGGTAGCAGGCCATGACAGCTTTGTTGCCGCCAGCAATGTGAACGGCGAGAGAGTAGGTATTCAACCACTCGGCTGGGTCTCCTTTTCCATCGTACTTCTCAACACCTGGCAGGCGCATTGACTCGGGGAATCGCGCCGAGTTGCGGAGCCGTCGGGTGAGAGCTTGTAGTCTGTCGATATCGGCTGAGTCATCATCCGAGTGACGGTCGTTGCGTTGGGGAGAGCCGCTGCGGCGTGGAGGTGTATCTCGCCGTCCATCGTCGCGACGGCGCCTGTCGTGGTCATGGTCGCGGTGTTGGCGATGACCGTCGTGGTTGCGGCCGTTCCTACGCTGGCCATCTTCTCGGCGATCTTCTCGGCATCGGTCGTCCCGATGTCTGTCGTCATCACGACGCCGGGCGTCACGGCGGTCATTGTCGCGGTCCCGCTCTTCTTCTTGTCGACGGTATTCTCGCCGTGGGGCCTCTCGAGGAGACGTGTCCCGAGGTGGAGTTCTCCTTGGTGGCGATCGCGCTGGCGGGGTCTGTGACCGGTCAGGGGAGCGACGTCGTGGCGAGCGGGATCGTCTGGGTGACCGTCGTCCGGGTGACCGTCCGATGCCAAAGCGATCATAGTCATCCTGTCGGGCGCGTTCTCGATCTTCTGACCTTTGGCGGCGTATGGCGTTGATGTTTCGGCGAGCATCAAACCCAGGTCGAGCTATCACCTGGCAGTGAAGATTCTGCTGGGGAGGTGCATCCACGGCTGCCGGGGTTCGTTGCCGGTTGTCACTCGGATTTTCCAGGAGCCTGCGCCTTCTGTTGGACGATGAAGAGCTGGGGGCCCGAGAAGGAGTTTGACTCCTCAGGAGGGTGGCAGCTTCGGCGTAACACTTGGCCTTGTCGAGCAGAGGCGTGATGGCTGCTGGAGAGAAGTTTGGGTCGTTTATGGCCGCCTCGACTTGGTCGAGGATGGTCCTGTTGGCAACCATGTTCTGCTCCGGTGGCCAAAAGGCTTGATGACCGTTGACGTCAACGAAAAGTGAACGTTGGAGATCGCGAGATCTGCCGTTGTTCCTTCTTCTAGGAGAATAAGCGTAGTCATCAGGATTTTCGTCTTCTTCAGGTATCGTGCCGAGGGCACCTTGATTGTTCAGTCGGGATTGGTGAGCCCGAGCTGCGGCTGCAGCAGAGGACTCAGCGTTCATTGCCGCTAGGGCCGTCGCGGCTGCTTCATCAGCTGCCGTCGTGGCCGCCGGGGCAGGAGTGACGGTGTTTGCTGACGGTGGTGGTCCTCCCGGCGGGGGTCCGGGTAAGTTGGCCGCGTTGCCGTCTTGAGCGGTCAGATCGCCTATTACGGCAAAATACTCATACGGCATGGGCGAGGATGAGCCGTCCGAGCTGTAGCCTGCGTTGGTCCCTTGATCTGTCGGCTCGTACATGGAATCCCAAATTGAGGTATCATAGGTGTCCATGTGATCTTCCCGGATGCAAGCAACCAGGTTGAAGGACATGTCTCCCTCTGATGATAGTAGATCCTACACGTCTCCCCGGAGAATAGTATCAGCAGAATTACGTAAACCGAAGGGAAACATACCATAGCGCTGAGCCGGATAGTAAATCAGGCTCGGCAAGTTGGATCTGAAGCGGATGTTCTCCAGAGCAGATCTTATCTCGGCTGCCGAGTAGTCCGAGTGGGACTCGATCTGAAGCCTGGAGAAACCGGACTCTAACTCGGGAAGAGAAGAGTCCGGCTCGATTTCGACCCAGGTAGTCGGCGAGTTGACGGGGACGAGCTTGCCGATGTTGTCGGCGACGAACTCCAAGCTCCCGAAGCTGAGCCGAGCGCCTGGAGTGAAGTTGTTGACGAAGCGATCCATCGTACTCGACGGAGAGGATCCCGACGCACCCCCTACCTAGCGCGCCACTGTCGAGGTTATAGGGCCTCGATAGATTTTAACTAGGGGCGAAGGAACCCAGAATACGATGGTGAACACGAGACAAGGAGTTTAGACAGGTTCGGGCCTCCTGGGGGATAAAAACCCTACGTCCTGTATGTCGTGGTATTGATTGTGTATGTTTGAGAGGAGATCCCTGCCCGCCTTATATAGTCGGTGGTACAGGGTTACATGGAAAGTATCCTAGTCGGTTACAACATGGAAATACTTGGAGTACAAGTCAAGAAACCCTTTGAGGTGACGCCGAGTAGTAGAACCTTCCGACTCTGCATCGTAGGCTACTCGGTCTCTTCTGGGCTGGTCCGACTACCCTTGTCAGGTTACTCGGCCCTTTGGTCTTGAGGGTTCCCGGGGGTCATGGTAACGACAAGCACTCGCCAAGCAGTGTCTCCGATACAATGTGAACAAATAAATTAACTATCAACATCTCAAAATCTCTAGAGGCAACTGCTAACTTGTAGTTACTACACAGGATTGGTCGATAAATAGCTCTCATTCGACGTGAGACCGAGCTTCTGATATGACGTGACAACATTATTACATGCCAGACGAAATAGATCAGGAACAGACCTCGATCTACATATATATGATCAGTTTACATTCGGGTAGGTTGACTTCTTAGGAGGATCGCAGCACCGAAAGATCGGTCGCGGGATGCTGTCCAAGAGTCTCCCTTCAAAGTTCTCACCGCCCCAGGCTCAGCACGCCATTGGCGCAGGGCCAGACACTGGCCTTTTCAAGAAATTAACTCCCATTTTTTGGGCAGTTGCTACCCTCTGCTTGCTTATGAGACAAATATACCAGAGTCGTTCAGAGTGCAAACACTAGCGTACAGGTCTTCCTGCAATACAGGCATGGTCTGTTCTCCCGAAAACACTTCGTCGCATCTGTATGCTCAGCATGCATTATCTTGGACCGTCCAATATGCGCCCGGATTGATCTCCGCCCTCCCGCTTCCGTCTACCGGTGTTAGGCCGTCAGACAATCATCTGCCTCTGTAGGTCGTCAGAGTTCAGACACTCATCTGCTTTATGTTGTCATTCTTTTGTCGTTTCTGCACAGAACTTCGTCACCTGATCTGTTTCTCTTTCCCCGCCCTTGCTTTTGGCTAGTTCAAATTTTCCTTTTCGCTTCATCTGTTTCCCTTCCTCTTCCCTTGTGCTAATCAGAGTGAAATTTTTTCCTCTGATTCACACTGGTAATATTTTTTGGCCTTTTTATGTCCATCTGATTCACACTGGTAGTATTTTTTTGGCCTTTTTATGTCCAGAAATTTTTATTCAGTAATTCGTTTTAGCTTTGGATCTCATCGTTTTCCAACTTCATACTTGTAGTTTATCTGCTCCAATGGATTTCCTTTATTTTGTACATGGTATTTGTTATGCCAAAAACAGGTAGTGAACGCTTGCAAATTGTGCATAATGCTTAGTAATTGAAGCCATTTAGAACATATCTATTTTACATTTTGTCAGCTTATGTGCAAAACACAAATGTTTCTATATTTTCACCATATTACCATTGATATGTACAGATAACCACCATACATGAAAGGTACCAAATATATTCAGGTTTATCTGTTCTCGGTTTGCAGCACAGCATGCACCATTCAGAAACATTACATTTGGAACCTAAGACTGACTCCAACAGTTGGGGTCACATATACCTAAATAAGGTGGTAAAAACCTTCAACATACAACACCAAAAAACATTCATCTCCAAAAGAACACCTAAACCTACACTACCTTCTTCCTCCTGTCGCGGCCCCACACGCGGCAGCAGCCCCGCGCCGCGCACCACGCGCGCCGTCACCGTCGCCCCGCCCCGGCCCCGTGCCCCATCGCCGTGCGCCTCGCCCGCGGCCTCCTCATTCTCGTACCTGCTCCCGGAGTCGATCCACATGCCACCCGTGGCCGTGCGCGCAGCGAGCGACGACTCCCCGGCAACGCACAAGCCGTTGGGCAGCGTGGTGACGCGGCTCATCGCCGGCGCTGCAAGGATGGCCGTGTGATTGGGCATCACCGGAGCGGGGACCGGGGTCGCGTCCGGGGCGATGACGCCAGGGGACGCGGCGACGGCGGTGGAGGTCTCGCGCGCGTTCCCAGCCGCGGCCGCAGCCGCGGCGATGGCAGAGCGGCGGCGCACCGCGGCGGATAGGATGCAACGAAGCGCCATCGCGGCGGATCTGTGTGGTGCTCTTGCCGGCGATGGCCGGGTACGAGAATGAGGAGGCCGCTGTGTCGAGGCCGCCGGGGCGCCCCATCGCCATGCGCCTCGCCCCAGTGTGTCGAGGCCGCCGGGGCGACGGAGGAGGAAAGGGGAGGCGTCAGGGCGGCGGAGGGGCGGAGGAGCGGGGCGAGCGAGCTCGGGCCTCCGCGCTGGTTCGAAGGCGCCGTCGGCGTCCATGGCTGCGTCGGCGGGCAGGAGCTGCCGGAGACGGTGTTGGTGGCGGGCGTGGCGCGGCGGCGGTCCCCTCCGTCCTCGTCTCCGGCACGGCTCCGCCACGAGCTGCTCGCCCCACCAGGGGAGGGCTCCACCCACGTCGCGCCGGTGGAGGGCTCCGTCACCGGGATCTGGCCGGAGAGGAGGGCGACCTCGGCCTCCCGCTCCCGCGCCGTCACCGGGATCCCGTGCTGCCGCGAGCTCGGCCTGCCACGACAACAGAAAAGAAAACGATTCGATGGCGTGCGTTGCGAGAGGATGTAGTCCATTTGTGGGTGGCGAGACGGCCGGTTCCGAAAATAGATGTGGTCTCTAGGTGTTCTGTTGGAGACATGTTTTGTATGTTTTAGGACCTATTTTCTATGTAACTCCTAAAATGGACTATCTGTTGGAGTCAGTCTAAGGATACACATATAGGTGACTAGTACCATGTCCGACGGTGTTAGTCATGGTCACGTCAGAGAAGTTAATTAGAAACCTTTACACAACACTCTGAGCCTAGTTTTTCAAGATCAATCTAAGCAAAGTAGGCTGTAAGCACTGGTTCGTCATCACTGAACGAAGGATTTAACATCAAAACAGAGTTAATGCTGAGATCATACTCCTCAACCACCTTCTCCCACTGTAAGGCAGCACACCCGTCAACTGGTACATTATAATCATCTTGGTATTCATCTCGTATGGCAGCCACCTAAATGAGAACATCACCACCCTGACCCAGGTAAAGCAATTGTACCATCCTCTTGCTAATTTTCTGCAACACTTTAGAAAGCTACAATTCAGAAATAGTCAATCATATGGATCGTGCTTCTCTGTAAAATATATGTTAACAAGGTTTACCAATTATCGATTGACAACATTGGTCTTTGGCAGTCTGTGAATCAGCAGCCTTAAGATTGGTTTAGTGATGGTGAACAGGATCCCGAATAGCTTATCTTGTGCAATTTTGGACAGTTTTCTCATTCTCTGTGTGGAGAAGCATCTTTCCAGTCTCTCTTCCTCAATCTTCTTGGCGAAAGCAATAACGACATTTAAAAAAAAACAATTATGCGCCATCACAAAATAACTATCTTCTCCATGTGATTAATATAGTAGAGGAAATCTGTATAGTAGATGAATTATTCATATCTAATCTCCAAAGGTTATCTGAGGATTCCATCCTGGTAAACAAAACTTATTAAACATATAAAGATTTTGGTTTTTTAATTACATCGGGAGCAACGACGATTTATATTCATACTACTACTTAAGTCAATGTACCAATATGCACTTATCCCGAGCCTGAAAAATGTTCTATTTGTAACAGATAGGGAGTAAATTTTAGTAGTAGCATTATTATTTTTTTCCTGGCAGTTTCGTAATGAACAAATCAAGATGTTGATATAAGATCATACCTAGTGGTATTGTTTTCATACATCTCGCCGCCAGTGCCTCCCACATCTGGCTCTTCAATAGTTGGCTCTTCAATGTTCTGTTTGATTATACCAACTTTGCTGGAAACATTGGGATGAAATTACACAAGTCAGGTGAAAATTCTACAAATTATCTGAATAACGAAGTAGGTTAACCAAAAGAAGAAAGCATATAAGATGAAGCGTCTCCGCTTTTCACAGGATCGAGTCGGTACGTGCTGATGAACAGACACAACAGTACATCACATAAAAAGCACAAATTTTACATCTTTAAGTTATTACAATGAGTCAAATAATTTAAAACACGTAAGAACACAGCGGAAGCTTACAAAGTACAACAATACTACCACACTCGACGATATAAGCCGCACATCGAAGCCCTGCGATGTGGACCTGCTGAGAAACTCCACCAAGCAACAGCGGAAGCAAGACTACCTGCAATAAAAACATGAAGAGCCAAACCCTGAGTACTAGTTACTCAGCAAGACTTACCCGTCAACGTGGCTAACTACAGCCGACTCCTAAAATGCAAAGGCTGCAAGAGGTAGGTTGACTCATAGCATAATTCGCACTAATTATGTGATCCTTAATTTCAAGTTTTATTTTCAAGTTAAGTACTTATCCAGTAAAACAGTGTGCATAAATCTAAAACAGGTATAAGTAACAATACATCAACGGTGACAGTATATACAGCAATAGATGTAAATAATAGTAACGTAATAGACTAGCATCATCATCATCATTCATATCACACTACGATGCAACGCAGTGAGCAAGGTTGCTCTTGACCGAGAGCGGCGGCATCGATGTACATCCTGCAGGAGAAAACCTGGCCACACACCGCACACGCGTAAAGTCACATGCGGCAACCGTTTATGCTACGCACCACCAGAGCTGTACCAGATTCTACTCCTCCCGAGGAAGGGGTCTCCCGCCGCAGCCCCCCGTCCCAGACGTACGACTGCGCAGGACGTTATCCTTCCTCTCCCAAGTACCATGATAGAAAGAGTAAAGTATCCACCAGACATCCAGGGCGACACAGGCTACTAGGTTTACTAAGCCCATAAAAACACTAGCATGTGAGTCAGTACGTTCGAACTTGCTCAACAGGGCCAACAACGAACGGTCCTTAATCGACACAGACGGGGCTACACCACCGTGAAGGCCCAGCCTTCTCCAACCATCCTATACAAACAAATCCCCGTCCGGTCTCAACAAATCCTAAATCCATCTAGTACAATCCAGGGTGATTCCTATCATGCGAGTGGGACCTACCACTCGACTCCTACCGTCCGCTATCCACTAAGCCTAGCAAGTTCTAACGTAACCTAGACCACATCTACAAAATTAGGACACAAGGTAGTACATGGAAGGGTAGTCCTAATGCAGTTCTATGGTTTCACATCAACTCCTAATAAACCTAATGCACAAACAATTACTAGCCCCAATCAAGTGAGAAAATAAAATCCTAAATAGGAAGGCATGCATCGGGGCTACACTAGCTGGGTCAGGAGCTACACTAGCTGGCTCAGGAGCTGGGTTATGACAAGGAAGTCCAGTGACTCCGGAGTCGTCTCTGTCACTACACGTTATGACAAGGAAATAATGCAAGTAATATGATGCAATTAAGAAATTTAATTATCTGATAGGAAAGTTATTTATACTGTAAGTGCAAATGATTAACTTGTTAATAACTTTCGTCTGAAGTATTTCCTTTATTGATTTTTGATCAAGTTAACCATTTAATCAACTTGAGTTGATTAAATAATTCGATTTCAAAAATTATTTTATGTCCAGTGGCATTTTTTTGGTGAAAGCCACCATTGGAAATGATTTATGGTGAAGTTTGATGATTTATTACAATACGGATTATTTATAATAATTTATATAATGCAGAACACGATATAAATAATAAGAAACTAATTAGTTAACATATGACTGTGGAAAAATTCTCTGTATGTGTGTAATCCATAGCTTAACAAGTATGCCAAAGTTCAAGATTTACGGAGTAACAGAGAATTAATTATGATTTAAACAAGGATTTAATATTTGTAATTTTACAGAAATTACAGAAAAGGTTTACATATATATGACATTTTATTAATGTGTACAGTAAACACGGAGTCCAAAAAAAATTGGAACTGCATTTTTCGGATGTGTATAAAATTTACTATGTATTTTACAAGCTTTCAGCATTTTCTGGTGATTTAAACAAATTCTGGAAATTAGGAAACTCATGGACCAGTGAGTTCAAAGCCACAGGGAGGGCCACACAAGGTGCAGCGCACTAGATCTGGCCTGGGTGAACCAGAGCTCGGGTGAGCTCGTCCATGGACGACGGACCTCGCCGGAGAGCCGCGGCGGCTCGCCGGAACTCGACCAAATGTCCACAAAAAATTATACAAAAATTATGGTTGCGAAGCTTGTCGAGTTTCTCACCCATTTGAGGGTGTTGGAAGCGACGGTAATGACCGGAGGATGGCCGGCGGCAAGCATGGCGGGCGAGAAAAGTTCGGCGAGGTCGCCTGTGCGCTACGCCGCATGAAAAATCTAGGAAAAATGGTCAAAAGCTTCACCTTGGAGCGTAGAAGAGCGGCGTGGAGCTTGTAGACGACGGGGAGGCATGGAAGTTGGAGTTCGTCTCGGAGGTGCTCACGTTCTTCAAACACACGGTGGGGAAAAGTTGAATGCCGGCGAGTTGAGCTGTGGAACCGATGCAAAGAAGGGTGAGAGAGGTTCTTGGGTGACTGCATTAGCTCAGCGCAGAAGGAATCGAAGAGGGGCTCACCGGTCAGAGAGGATTTGGTGCCTGTGGGCGGCGCTCGGGCTGCTGGGCTTGAAGAAGATGAGCACGATTCGCAAGCTCAAGGCACGGGGAAAGGAGCAGCGGCCATGGTGCAGCTAGAGGAGGTTCTTGTGGAGCTTGAGGAGAAGCAGCTCAGCGGGGCTTCGCTCGACGGCGGCGGACGGCGAAGGGAGCTCGAGGCAATGGCGGCGGGATGGGGAATGGAGGTGCTAGGGTTTCGGACTGGGGAAAAACCGGGGGCGGGTGGCTTATGAATGGCAGCGTCCTCGAATGTGCGGTGAAGGAGGGCTCGGCGTGGCTCCGATGGCCGCCGGCGATGTGGAGGCCAAGTTCTGCCGGAGGGCCCGACGACTTTTCCTTTTTCGGTGATTTAAATCCAGCGAAGTTCAGTGAATTATTGCTGGTAGTTCCCGTGCTTCAAAAATCATGAACAATTCTCGGGTCGCAGATTAGACAACCAGCTTCAACTTCTATTTTGGGTCGATGCAGTTTTCATCTATGGATTTTGAAATAAAAATCAAAGAACAGGCAGATTTGCACGGAGTTTACTGAATTTTTAGAGGCACTTCCGGAATTCCAAAAATTCTGAAACATTCTCGAAAATTCTCCCCTCTGACAAGTTGTTCACAGAATTTTTGTTCTGGTTAAGTTGTTACTGAAAATTTTGAGTTTCTTTACCTACCTTGTTTTGTCATTTATTCAAACAATTTGATTTTGAATTCAAGTTGCTTTGAGTGATTTTTGGTTCAGTTATGTGATATCTTTCTACAGGTTCGACGACAGGGACACGGGGTGTCACATAAGAACGGTTATTATCCATGTATCGAGATCATCATCAGAGTCAACTTCATATACTGGGGGAAATTTTCTGTGCAAATGAGCTTTCCGTGCAATGGCGCAAATAACAACCACCGGCCACCCGATCTAGATCGAATGGACGCCATTTAGGCAGGCGGGAGACCGTATCCCAGTTAATTAATTTTGTGAAACACCCCCTGACCCCATTGAAACATTATGTCACAGTTAGCTTGAGCCTTGAGGCGTTGGAAACGGGAAACCAGAGGCTGTTTTGTTTCGTCAAGCTCTGCGATTTACTCTGTCGTTTTTCTTGTGCCGGCGTCAGAATGATGCCGCCGTCTCTGGCTGTCCCCTCCTACCGGCGACCAGAGATTGAGCGGAAGGACTCTCAGTCACGCCACTGCCCAGCTTCGTGACAAGACATGCAATGGAAACTCCTCATTCCTTCACGGTATTGGAGAATAGATCGATTCTGTAAAGGTGATATCGATAAGAAGGAACCTAAATTCACCCGCTAAAACTGGAGAAGTCAATCGAAACTTTGGCAAGTGCCTTTGTTCTGAATAATTCTTGCAAATCAGAAAACGAATCCCAGATTAAGAGAAAATATCCCCACCCTTGATTCCTCGTTTATCCAGAGCCGATCTGAGAGACAAGGAAGGAAGAGCCATTTGCGAAGGCCGCGGATGAGAGACTGATTGAGGCGCCACGGGGTGCTGTCTGCTGGTGGACGACAAGGAAGCCGTGGAGAGACCGGCGACAAGGCAAAACCAGGGCGGCGGAAAGGAAAGCTTTGGCTTGGTGAGGAAGGACGAAGATGGATTCTTGCACAAATTTACATCTTCGTAGGGGGTTACCTACAAATCGAGTGAATGGACTCCGTTGGATCTAGATCCGGTGGCCGGTGGTTGTTTGCACAGTTGCACCAAAATCACATTTGCACTGAAAATTTCCCCCATATACTGATGACGCAGAACTATTGTAACCACTATAATGGTCATTATCCATGTAGCCATTTCCAAATTGGTCAGTTGGATCTACTGTATCTACAGCTCATTAATGTATATGCCTGGTACTTCAAAACATAAGCTGAACTCTTTTTATGAATGTAAAAAGTTGGGATTCATTAGTTGAGGAATTGATCTCCTAGGTGCTATAACTTCTTGATAGTATCAAGCTTCTTAACCCAGGCTATACAATCTCAAATAACACCAATCTACGCAGTTATGTCCATACAGATAAAAGTGTCATTTATATCAGACAGCAACTAAACCTTAGCAGTTGCATTGCACTTTATTTTTCACAGTACAGTAACGAAGAAATCAACTAGATGCTATCAACCTTATTAGTTGAGTAATTGATCTCCTAGGTGCTATAACTTCTTGATAGTATCAAGCTTCTTAACCCAGGTTATACAATCTCAAATAACACCAATCTACGCAATTATGTCCATACAGATAAAAGGGTCATTTATATCAGACAGCAACTACACCTTAGTAGTTGCCTTGCACTTTATTTTCCACAATACTGTAACGAATAAATCAATATGTTGATATAAGACCATACCTAGTTGTATTGTTTTCATACAACTCATGCACTACCATATGTGTGTTTAAGATTAAGATATAGAGGTCACCAACGTAACTGCAAACATTCATATTAAGATATAAGGTCAGGTTCCCTAAAAAAAAAAAGATATAGAGGTCAGGCGGAAATTCTATAATTTCACTGAATAACAGTGCATGCAAAACAGAAGGCAAAAATTATACTAGCAGTTATTAGTAGATAACTCAGTATAAAGCTTATTAACCATGGCTTAAAAGATAATTAATACAAAATTCACATTTCACAATTACCTCTTCCTTCATGCTGTCTTTGTTTTGTTTTGTTTTGTTTTGATCACAACTGTCTCTTCTTTTGGTGTGGGTACATCCTTTGTAATAAAATGCAAGAATGGGCTTTGTTACACAGATGATCACCGGGCTGACATTCATCTTGGTTCTCTATGTTCGCAACTGTAACTTGATCAGATTGACAGTAGAGCTCCATGCTTGAATTATGATATAGTTGGATGCATAGAAAAACAAAAAGGAACGTCAGTTAAATGTTTTGGTGTTATGTGGAACAAAGAATAAACCTTACTGTCGTGGAATCATGCACATTCAACCTGATGAGGCTATTTGGGGACCCAATTCTAGTAAACATCAACTAATAAACCTACAAAAATTTTGTCTCAATTTTTAAAGTCACTAGTTGGATGCCCGTGCGTTGCCACGGACTACAAAATTCTTGCCAACAGATTCGACATTACCCAACATCAAAATTCATAACAATCCTTCCAATTGAGAGTACCGGTGATTCTTCACAGACTAAATAAGGATAAATGAGGAATTTTGTAATTGACTCTTGTGACTAATTATCATGACTAATTACCTATTGGGGCTGGGGCATGGAAAACATTGACTGGGCTGTAGAAAGCCGAATAATTATGTGTAGCTTGTTGAAGATGCTGAAATAGAGGATAACCTGCAGGTGGAATAGAAAGAAAGCTGGGTCCCATGTGTAACTCCTGAAAAATGAGTGCAGAACCTACAAACAACAACATATGGCCTAATTAGGCATTCTGGTTGATATGGCAGTTGAAATAAAAGGGTGAGAATTCAGTGGCAGTTGAAACAGAAGTTGCTTCCAACAGAAATACTTGCCTGTTCAAAACCAAAACATTTACATAACCCAGACAGTGCCACATTGGATCTAGCGGCAGCTGGACAAGCTCCAGTTGTTCAAATGGTTCAAAAGCCTGGCAAAAAAAAATCACATTAAAATAGGCAAGGCAGAAGAAAACTAATGCAAGAGTGACATTGTGGCCCTCTAAAGAGAACTCAACAGCACTACTACTCTATTAATATGAACAAGTAACAGTTTGCTCACAGCCATAAAAAATCTAGAGAAAGAACATCATATCTGGATCCTGACCGTATCAACTGCTCCTCATTAATATTGGCATGAAGAGCTCCAACATACATATTGGAATCTACTGGAATGTGTCATAATGACACAAAAGTTGCTTAAGGTAAGCTTCACTTAGAATTGTTCTGAGTGATATGAGCCGAATTACCACATTACAACCAAGTTGTAAAATCCTATGGTGCTGCATTATAGCATACAAATCATGAAAAAAATAAGCCAAGATGCCTACTTAAGTTCCTATTTAAATTAGAAACAATGAACTTTTAGAAGCTGACATGAGCCAAATTACCAAACAGGGATATATTTACAGCATGCAAGTTGTAAAATCCTATGGTGTTGCATTATAGAAAAGATGAGCCAAGATGCCTACTCACGCTCCTATTTAAATTACAAACAAGGAATACCATATGTCACATTATGCAAAGAACAATATTCTTTGGGAATAAACAGGATGTGACGAGGAATAGGGAGAGGCAACGTAATAACCTATACTCTGCAGATGGAGAATTGAATACTCAGAGAACATAATCACAGGCCTGTATCCTACAAAAATTTCAAATTTAATGCGTAAATGTGTAGAATAGTAATACCCAACCTGTGTATAAAGTTTAATCATTCTCATGACACACACACACAAAAAAAAAAACAAGGTGCCCGTAGGATTATCAGGATGGTAAATTGTAATTAGACAACAAATAGCTTTCTACAATTCAACAGATGCTTGAACAATACCCTGTGAACACAGTTTTAGGATATGTAACACACAAATCTCACGAAATCAACTCACCAAAGTTCAAAAATAATTACATGGATGTGCCCCAAAACACAAAAACGCAGCACCCAGTAGCATTATTGTTTATTAGACTATTTCAGCAACATGTAAATAGGACTCCCAAAGAGTACAGTATCATTAATAATAAGCTCAATCTGAAAAAATGGTTTTCCATATACATGTGAATATAAAGTAAAACCAGAGCCATCACGGTACCATCTTTGTGACTACAAATAGGACAACACACAAGTTCACACCCTCAATTGCTTCCATGAAACAAATTGATGACACGTAGTGGAATAAGTACCTTTTTTGGGAAGAATACATTGGGAAACTCATAATTTCCAGAAAAGACAGCCATACAAATCATCAGCCCTGCATTTTGAACTAACATAAGTCAGTGGCGATAGATACCTCAATTTCGTTGAGTTATCACAGAAAAAGAGTAGAAAAAAGGCACAAAACCACTGAATTGCACATAAAATTTATTATCCTATAAACTGAATACACTGACGATGCCTCTGAAAAATACACTGAAGATGCAGAACTGCTGTAACCACACTGTAACAGTCATCACCGATGCATTCGAAACCAATTTGCTGATCTCAGTTCTTCCAAAGAGACAGCTAGCTCTGTATCAGCCTCATGACTATCAATAGCAGTGAATGCAGTATGTACAGGCGAACAATCTGCATTAGGAGTATTTTCTGTTCCATCAAACGTGCTTTGACATGCAGATTCTCCTTGATGACCGGAAGAAGAAACAGGTGATAGGAAAAATCAAATATGAGACGAGCTACAGTCTGGTTGGAAAAATTAAATCAAATATGAGACGAGCTAGGACCTGGTTGGAAAAATCATAGCCTTTTATGATGTAGGAAATCAATAGGGAACAAGTACTGCCACAAAATACATAGTCCACTGGCAAGTGGATCGATGAAGGAAAGGGAAAAAATATAAGGCAAAACTAAAATTTAAACACAAGCGATATCTTGTAGTACAATTATAGCATTGGTTATAGAACAGAAATCTCATTCACCTGCGGATGTGTAGGGATTGAAAACACCAGCGGGGCTGTACGCAACATGTTGTTGAGGATGCTGGAACAGAGTATACGCTGACGAGGAAACAAATCCGGTCGCCATATGCAATGAAGCTGGAGCACAAAAATCTGGCATAAAGATTGGGTTGGGAATGAAACCGGGAACTGCCATGGACGGAGGATTGAAGCTATTCGGAGGAGGAATTTGGCTGCTAGTAGTCGACGCATGGTGCATATGTAAACTCCCAGCAGCATAAGGTTGGGTCCATGGAAGCGATTGGTGCTGGGGAAGAACAGGAGATGGATCCATGGCGGCGGAGACGATAGGAAGAAACCCTAGACGAAGAAAAAAATCTGGAATTTGAAAGAGTTGGGGAAAGTTGGGGAAGGAGTAGTACGTGTTGAGTCCAGAGAAAAGAGAAGCAGTAAAGAAGCCTGACAAAAAGATGAAAAGCGAGTCTGGAAAACGACAACGCAGAGAAAAGGGAAGGAGACGGGAGAGGAACGGCGTGAGGTCCGGGCGCATCAATCTTGAAGCACGGCGACAATGAACGACGAGGATAATGCATGCCCAGCAACCACAAGCGATATATCTATATTGTAACACCTAACCTCTACACACAGGGGCCAAGTAGTGACTACTAACAGTGTAATGATAAATGGAATCGAAGCACAAAGGACTGTAAATCTAATGTGCACCTAGTTGGCGAAGTAAGGGTTTTTATTGATTCAGGACTACCTTCTGAAAACTAGATATTGTTGTTCATTGGACAATGCGTGATCAGAAGCTAAAAAGGACAGACTCGGGTATAATGTGCAA
Organism: Eragrostis curvula; assembly: GCA_007726485.1. Lineage (NCBI taxonomy): Eukaryota > Viridiplantae > Streptophyta > Magnoliopsida > Poales > Poaceae > Eragrostis > Eragrostis curvula. The sequence continues at coordinate 54,280,594 of CM017442.1, forward strand.
GTACCGAAAGAAGTAACACGCCAGATCAATACTATTTTAAGAAAATAAATAAGATTGCTGACGCGGAACCATATAGGGATTCTAGTTTATGCCGTTGCTGATTAATGACAGATTTTAGGTTACCTCATATTAATGTTGATTAATGACCGTTAGTTCTTCTCTTAGCTCAACGGAGGTCATAGATAATCAACTCGTTCATGATTGGCATGTATGAAAGCCAAGCGAATGGCTCCGACATTCTTTTGTGACAGGTGTTTCCTTTACCATACACTAGCCTATCAACCCGTGCATCAGCACGGGGCTAGCATTTTTATTGTTTGTCCCGATTATTAATTGACCTTCAGGTTTGCTACAAATGAGAGGATGTGGAGATTTAATTCGGCTTATTACGGATAGGCAACAGTTTGATACTCAGTTTGGAATCGTTCCATAGTTATTCAAGATAAAATAAATATAATTTAAGTAAAAATAGAGGAGAAAATCAAGATAAAATCAAATCCATATTCAGGTTTATTAACTTTAAAATTGATAGTGTGATGTTTTGTTTTTATGTTAATTTTGAATCATTTAGGATTAACATTTAATCCATGCAATTGCATGGGCTATCATAATTTAAGTAATGTGTTGGGAGAACTTTAAGTCTTCGTCCACTTCAATTGCTGAAGTAATTTTAACAATGCTTGAGCATACCCTGTAGACTTCGATCATGCTCAAATACTATTATGTGGTACAAATATAATTAAACTCATGATCCCAATATATGAGACTCATTCCGTAACATTAAATATCTGTAGAGACTATTCAGGAAATAACTCAATTTCTACATGAACAGAGAATATATTTTATTCCATACAGAGTAAGTTGTTTTGATATGCCAAGGAGAAACAACAACAAAAGGATCTGTTTGCGATCAATGCAGGAGATACAAATCTATCAATATAACTTTGTTCTCTGTTCTTAAAGAAATTTTACACTATACATTTCTTTAATAAACACCGGAATAATGTGCTGTTGGAAAGCTAGTTATATTTGATCTAACAACAAACGGCAGACACATCTCAGTTTTTAGTAAAAGTTACCATTCCAAGCGAATAACCTTCCCTATGGACTTGATCAATCTCCATGTTTTTTAACATAAAAACATGTAGCTCTTTTCCCATTCAACATGATGTCCTCTGTCAGGTGATTTGTTTGAATGCGTACAACCTGATCCTATTCAACTTTGGCTGACTGTATGTACTTCTTCTGGTTATCTCGGTTAAACAAAATGCTCTCGTTGTCTTTGTGAGTAGTAATTAGAAAAACATCTGTTCTAATGAAGTATGCCCGTCTGCAAATTCTTTTCCTGATATGTGATCTGACATGCACATTCCTCCTGAAGATTTTGTGAAAATTATTCCTTTCTTCCACTCTGGCACGCATGACTTCTCTCGACAATTTCCATGAAAAGGATGATAAGCTTCATATTTACCTATGCAACTCGAAAATGAATTATGTTGGCTGCATCAGGTTACTTGATCAAACTTGCTGCGACAACAACATCTATGCCAATCCATGCTCTGCCATTTTTAATTGAACTAAAGATATGTGTATATCGGTGGGTTGTATTGTAAGGCAAGGAGAAACAACATTTGCATCACCTATACATGCATGGTCGATGGTCGTGTTTCTCTTTATTTTTCTTTCTCAATCGTCCTGTTCCTGTTTTTCTTCTCGCCTTTGCCTACCACTGAATAGGAACAAATTATTGGAGGCATTACAGGAGCATCCGACAGCAAATTAGAGGCATGAGGGTGTAAGGAAGCAGCTAAGTGAGCAGGGGCAGAGCCAGCGGCATGGGATCCAGCTGGAAACATCGCCCCGTGAACGGTAGCCGCATCTTAGTCGCGGCGTACGTTGCGATTGCGCCAAGAGCTCGCGTTGCGTTCCGTCACCATTCACCAATTCCCGTGTTTGTTCAGAATTTGCAGCACGGCCACCATGTAACATCACTGGGCTGCCTTCTGCGACCAGCCCTAGCCCTGCTTCCATGGTTCAGATCGATATAACAGGATTAGGTAATGAGAGGAGAGAAACTAATAAATTGGGCCCTATTTGGGAAGTCGGAGATCAATTAGGAGAATCCGGTGGAAGGAGGATTAATCGTAAAAGCATAAGAGATATGGTTTCGTTGGAAACAATGAGTCCTATCGTGAGAGACCGAGACTACAGCCACCATGGAATGTGGAAAAAATATTAATCGTTGATCTGAAAATTAAAGGCTAAATGTTTTGCTTTTTTGTGAGAATTTCTTGGATTTTTCTAGGATTAATGTGGAGGCTCTAAAAGGAGCCTCCAATTAGTAAATATAAGATGCATGCTGAAATATCGGGAACCAATTATTTGCATTAATACTTTTCTTTCACTCCATTTGGTTTTTAATTAATGATGTTAAAGGGTTGTTAATTTGAGAAACATAATTTTTGTACTTTAGTCTTTCTTGTATTAGTTTTCTCTCTCCATGCATGGATTCTTTCAACAAAGAATTTTTTTATTCAAATCCTTTATCCACATCTAATACACTCACACCGTTCAGGCCAATCCAGACCCTGTAGAGACGGATTAGTTATTGCCAGGGGATGACGAGGCAGCATTGACGGCAGGGTGGCCTAGCGATGCAGCTATATATATGACTGTTGTTTAATCTTCTACTGCGATCGGCCGTGGTTTCTCACGAAGAGAACGAGGCGGCACATGGCAGTGCTCAGAATTCGACACAAGAACTCCTGCGAATCTGCGAATAAGCCACCCACAGCTATGCTGTACACAAAGAAACGAGGGTGCTGTGGACAAGACTTTATAGTGCCCGCGTAAGACAAAGCATAGATGGAGCATGACCCGACCGTACCGCCATTCTAGAAACGGCTTTCGACCCTTCTGCAGGAGAAGATGAGCCTATTCTACTACACATGGCAATCCGTGTAACACTGCGGTGCACCTCAGATGCATCACCCGGCCTTACGACAAGCTACTCCTTCCTTATGGACCCATTTACCTCTTAAACTTCAACACCTTTATATACCATACTACCCTTGTGTCAGAAAGGAACCAGATAATAAGGGAGGAATGGTGGGTGAAGTATATATGGCTCATATTGACTCTAATCTTCTTTTGAACACGAGTTATTCTAGTTGCTTGGACAAATCAATCAGAAGGTTAAAAAAAAAAACTCTAGGTAACACCTGAATATATTGCGCAAGTACTATATATTATTTTGAGAAAAATATTAGCACGATCTGGAGACCAATTTGTACGTGTACTGCAATTTTATTTTGACTATCTTTTGCAAATAATCAAATGATTGCAATATGTTCGATATGTGAAAAAAATATCTCAGTTGAAACTGTTAAAGCTTTTTTTTTGGGAACACACACACACACCCGATCCAGTCCTGGCCAACCAGAAGATCAAAGTACCCGAGTCGCACGTCCTTTAACCGTGACAAGCCACAGCATGATGCAGCCGCGCCAAGCGTCAGGCACGGCCGAGGGCTGAGAGACGCCTCCTCGCGGCCGGCGACTACGCTCGCAAGCCCGTGGATGAATCGGCCACGTAGAAAGCGCCAACATCAAGAACTGCGGCGACGCGCGTGCAGCGCCAACTCGAAGCCCTTTGTCGCGCCCACGGCAAGTTGCTTGTATACCGGCGCCGGAGAAGACCAGTCACCCTCGCCAGATCCACAAGCCTGACGAGGAATAGAGGAAACCACGGCCCCGCCAAGCATGCAGTGCCCTCTTCCATTGCAAGGGATGCCACACGCTCAGGAACAATTGAGCGGGCGTGAAACGCAGGCGTACACTGCCGCACACAGCACACCAGTTGAGGCACCGACATGTCAGCAACCGTCCACCATTGTTCTGTACATGAAGACATGAAGGAAGACGAAAACGCTGGAATTGCACAACTTGGCTCCTCCATCTGATGGCCTTGACCCTCATTCTGGACTGGATCAGCAGGGTTTTGTCCTGATGCCTCCAAAACCTATATCCTATGCATTAGGTAGTGACAAGCTGTAGGGAGAAATGGAACAGAAGCATAGAAAACTATAATAAGCAGTGCACTACTGCGCACCTCTGCTCACATACTTTAGAGAAGCTAACATATATGTTACTCTCTCAAGACACTTACACATATAACCTAACGGATGATAAGAAAGAAACAAAGGTGACATATAGCGGATCAGAAGTATGCTCGTACTGAATGGAGTCTTCTTCTGAAGATGAGCAATTATAGTTGGTGGGGTTACTGGGGTAATATAATTATTAAATGGTAAAAGGCACGCACGAGCTAACTCCTGAACACTGTGCAACTACGGAGCCTGGAAATTAAATGTTCATATTGACACACTGAATATATATACTATCCACTCAGCCGATCAGGATAAATAAAAGAATCAACAACTCACTCTTGTACAATAGTATCTCAAAACTCAAGCTTTTCTGTAATTCGTTTTGTTTTTCACACAGGATGAGTTGTTAATTATAAGCCTAATGATAAATTTGCACGAAACAAACTAGTCAGGACAACTGCATCACATAAATCAGACTATTCTTAGCTTGGTAGGTAGCTTACCAACTTATGGTCTGCTATATACAGCATTGGACTTCTCCCCATAATCTAAGTGAAACGAAGAGAAATAAGGATGTGGAGTTTGCAGCATGTGAAGAGAATTAGTGACTTTTTTACAAGAATCATTTTAGTAATTACACGTAACAGTTCATTTGGTTTCATGGACAAGTGAACCTACAAAAGTGTTGTGATTTGCTTCAGTGGAAGCCAACGTTGGTAGCTGTGCCCACTGTTGTTGTTGCTGTTATTCCTTCAAAGCCTGTTCCATCCGTTCTCTTGTGCCAATGTCTACATATTCTATTTTCGAAATTCAAACAACTCTAAATATTTTGTGCATTCTTATCTCTAGTTTATCTCTATCACCCTCCAAAATGTTATGTTTCTCTTCTACGTGAGGCCGAGCTTCTGATATGATGTGCCAACATTATTATACGCCCGATGAAATGAATCAGCAACAGACATTCTAATTTTGTGATAGGTGTTTCCTTCACCATGCATGCATGCTGAAATATCGGGAACCAAATATTTGCATTAATACTTTTCTTTCACTCCATTTGTTTTTTAATTAATGATGTTAAAGGGTTGTTAATTTCACAATTACTTTAGTCTTTCTTGCATTATTTTTCTCTCTGTCCATGGATTCTTTCCACGAAGATTTTTTTATTCAAATTAAATTATATATGTATCCAGATCTACTACACTCACACCGTTCAGGCCAATCCATGGTGGACCGTGCAGAGACGGATCGGTTATTGCTAGGGGATGACGAGGCAGCATTGACGGCAGAGGCAGTGGCGGCCTAGCGATGCAGCTATGACTGTCGTTAATCTTCTACTGCGATCCGCCATGGTTTCTCACAAAGAGAACGAGGCCGCACATGGTAGAGCTGAGACTAGACACAAGAACTCCTGCGAATCAACCACCCACATCTATGCTGTACACAAAGAAACGGGGGTGCTGTGGACAAGACTTTACAGGGTCTCTCGTAATCCAAAGCATAGAGGGAGCATGACCCGACTTTAAAGCCTTTCTAGAAACGGCTTTCGACCCTTCTGCTGAACAAGATGAGCATAGGTTTCTCCTGGTGCCTCCAAAGCCTATCCTACACATGGCAATCCGTGTATTGCGGTGCACCTCAGATACCACCACCCGGCCTTACGACAAGCTACTCTTTCTTTTTGCACCTAATTTACCTCTTATACTTCAACACCTTTATATACCATACAACCCTTGTTGCCGATAGGAACCCAGATAACTAGCTGAAATCCCCGGGCGAATCGTCCGGGGTTGTCAAATTTTAATGGCTTAGAAACATGCATGTTAAACCAAAGGGCATGATTATGCTACCAGGCTTTGACGGGTTTCAATCAGCATGGTTATTGATGTTGTTAAACTTGCAAGAAACAGAACAAAAGGAACTACAAATCTCAAATCTCTGAATCAAAGCAACACATCATTACATTTTGCTGGGCACTTGACCTTTCTTTTCCCGCACATAATATAGGCAGGTGACGAAGCCGACATAAGGATGAGGTAACATTTTCAAGGGCTGCATTCATGCTTCATTGATAAGCAATAGTAAAAATAGTGATGGACCTCTAATATTATGAGATAAATAATCATACAGATCTGAACATCTCACTGAACAATTGTGCCAATGGTTCTGCAAAATCAAGAAAATAGATTGGTCAAAATAAAAAGTATTGAAGAGTAATGCAGCAGGTGGTTGAATCAGAGCTATTTGTGAAAGCATCGAATGCAGATTACCATGTATGTATGAAATCTTGCATTACATTTTACATTACAAATCCATACCACAACCCTTGCCGCCAACGTAGCTTAGTGACTGCAGTCTGGCACATTTATAATTAACAGAAAGGAGGCTGCGGTAGTAACTCTGAATTGTAAGTAATTCTATGGTCCATGAAGATAACACTAAATCACTAACAAAATCTGAAAGGATGTGCTATACTGCTGAATGTCATGTAGAAGCTTTCTTTTAATAGATGGAAGTTTCCTATTTTTAGTTTAGGTTTTAACAGCTATATGTACCATCACAGCTCAAAGAACCTGATCTATATGCAGAAATGGTACGTAATAGAAAATGGGAAACATAAATTAGAAGAGAAATGAGAAGTGCACACAACAATTTAGTTTTTACTACAGACTGATTAGTTCAATGTTTTTATTCTCCTGCAATGTAAAGGTGAAAGGATAACCTTACCTTTTTAATCTGTAGTTGGCCTGCGTTCAACACATCATCATCTGCAGACTCAGCCTCTGGAAAGAGATGAATGGCATAGAAAAGCACTGTTATATCCAAATATCTACAAAAAACACAATCATTCACAAAGGGAACATAGACAATATTTGTCTCAAAACATCTATACCTGAACATACTGAATGTTAAGCAAAAAGAAAGCTGAAAAAGAGAAGACAAAAAAAAGGGGTAAAGTGACAATTAAAACTCAAAGAGGAAGCTACATCAATCTTGGAACTCTTAATAGGTTAGACCCAACAGATGTTCTGCAATAAGCAAAACTATAGAAAAATTGAAAAGCAAAGGGAGCAGACACATATTATTCTTACAGGTCTAGAGCTCTAAGCTTGCAATTACCCTATATGTTGTAAAGGCACATAAGGATTATGAAATAACAAACAATATGTCCAACAGGGAAAATAGATGACGCTCTGCAGATAGCCTAACATGTCATATTTTCTCCCATCGCAACCATGTGAATTGCGGATCAGCAAACAAAGGCAACGTAGCACAATATGGAACAACGTGAACAAAATAAGTAAATCATGACCCATAGAGCATGTAAACATTCTCACTAATTAGCTTGGTTCGATCAGGAATAGTACAGAAGATTAAAATAAAAGGTTCATATGCAGAGAGAGAGGGACATGCCAATACTGAGACAAAAAAAAAAGTGCATTAATTTAAACTGTGATATAGAATGCATACCAATCTATTATGAAATCGAAGCATTCAGACTATGATGGTGCCATGAGTTTCGTACCCAAATGTGGCTGTCAATAACCAAACTTGCTTCTGCTGGGGACATGACCGAGCTCCATGAGGAGGCGCCGGTGGCGCAGCCTTCTACATGATCAATCGACCTACTGCTTCCGGCCAAGGCGTCCCGGGGAACGCCGCTACAACTCCCCCCTACCTGCTGGGGATCCTACCTTCTTCGTCCTGCCATGTTACTCTGATGGAAGGCAATTTTGTATTCATGAGTAGTAACCCGGCTGCCACTAAGTCTAGGTCCGGCACTATAGATGCCTATCTCGTTTGTGAGCCCAAGTCCTGCTACTATCATGCGGGCAATTTTGTAATCCTTGGCTCCGTCCAAAATTATATGCATGTTTCTGTTATCGCACTTTGGAGTAAAGCTAGTTTCAGTTATGTTTAAATCCCTCAAACTCTGTTGTTGGAATGTCCGTGGACTTAATGACCCGGACAAATGTACTCGCGTTCTAAACGACCTCCTCTCATGCTCTCCTGACCTCGTTTTCCTCCAAGAAACAAAGCTAAACTCGATTGACGATTACAAAATTCGTTCTTTCCTGCCGCGACATCTCGATGCTTTCAAGCATGTGCCATCGCGGGGCACTTCTGGTGGCATTCTCACCGCTTGGTCTTCGAATGCTTTCTCTTGCTCCTCCTTCAGTGAACGGCACCATGTACTCTCTGCCCTGCTTTCCTACAACTCCACCTCCCAAAAATTTCTTTTCACTAACATTTACGCTCCAACTGATGCTCACGATAAGATCAACTTCCTCACTGCTGTTGAAACGGTGAGCGTGCCGCCGAACACCCCGTGGCTACTTGCTGGTGATTTCAACATGATCCGTTCCTCTGATGAAAAAAATAATCCTAATTTCCATCACAACGAAGCCATGCGTTTCAATGACGCCATTAACAACTTAGAACTTCTGGAGCTGCCTCTCCTCGATCGACGCTACACCTGGTCCAACAAAAGAGCTCAGCCCACCTTAGAACGTCTCGATCGTGCCTTCATCAATCTCGCCTGGGACACTGCTCTTCCGAACACAACACTCTCCTCTATAACCCGTACAACCTCGGATCATGTCCCCCTAATCGTAACTATCTCAACCACCATTCCTAAACCGGCTACCTACCGCTTCGAAAACTCTTGGCTTCTTCACCCGCACTTCCACTCCATTCTGGCTCAAGCGTGGCATCTCCGCTCTCCTCCTTCCAACCCTGCAGCAAACCTTGTCGTCCGCCTAAAGCGTACCAGGGCTGCCACAAAAAAATGGAAACGGGAACACAACTCCATCTCTCAACGTGAAACTGACTGTAAAACTGTCCTCAATATCCTAGACTTTTTGGAGGAAAACCGCCATCTTTCCCACATTGAGAGAGCTCTCCGATCCGCCATCACTAACATCCTTCAGCGCACGGTTCAGGAAAAATTCTTGCACTGGCGTCAAAGAGGAAAGGTGAGGGCAGCGATTGAGGGCGATGAAAATACAAAATACTTCCATGTCTCTGCTTCTCAACGTCTTAGAAAAAACAGTATCACAACTATTGAAATTGATGGAGTCGAGTTCACAAACCATGATCAAAAAGCTCAAATTTTCTACGATTTCTACCGGATATTGCTCGGCTCTTCTTCTACTCCCACCTGGCCTTTCAATCTGGAACTTCTTTACCCCGATCCTATAACAGAGCTCAGGCACCTAGCAATCCCTTTCACCATGCAGGAAATCTACTCTGCTTTTCGGTCCATGAATAAGAATGCGAGCCCAGGCCTGGACGGCTTTGGCCCGGGCTTCTATAACAATTGTTGGCCCACCGCCAGCCCACAAATTAAAAATCTCTTCACTGCATTTCACAACTGCACGGCGGAAATGGAACGTCTAAACCATGCGTTCATTGTTCTTCTACCCAAAAAGGATGACGCCCGAACTCCTGATGCTTTCCGGCCAATTTCACTACAAAACTGTCCTGTCAAAGGCATAGCCAAGGTTTTAACTCAACGTCTTCAGCCGCTTATTCCTCTGCTAGTGGCCGGTGACCAAACGGGCTTCATCAAATTCCGTAGCATTGCGGAAAAATTTGTATACGCCGCAGACTTGCTTCACTGCTGCTACAAGAGAAAGGCCCCCACCATCATCCTCAAATTAGATTTCAGGAAAGCTTTCGATTCTGTTAACTGGGAAAGCCTTTTACGTATTCTTCGCCATCGTGGCTTTCCGCTCTTGTGGTGTAGCTGGATCGAAACTTTACTCAACACCGGTAAGACTGCTGTCCTCCTCAACGGGATTCCGGGACGGTGGATTGATTGTAAACGAGGACTGCGTCAAGGCGACCCCCTGTCCCCGTATCTTTTCATCATCGTGGCTGACCTTTTGCAAAGAATGGTACACCAAGCCCACTTGCACAACGACCTGTTCCACCCTCTAGTCCCTGATCAGCCCCCTCCAGTGCTGCAATATGCAGACGACACCCTTCTTTTCCTTCGAGCAACAACAACTGCGATCGCAACAACCAAACAAATTTTAACTGACTTTGCACTCGCCACGGGACTAGAAATTAATTACTCTAAAACCACTTTCATTCCCTTACACATCAGCGACGACGAAGCCACAAACATGTCCGAAACTCTAGGTAGTCCTATAGCGTCCTTCCCTCAAACTTACCTGGGCTTGCCTCTCTCTCCCCACAACCTTTCCGTCTCGGACTGTAAACCTCTTTTAGACACCTGTGATCGCTACTTAGCAGGATGGGCTGCAAAACTTCTCTCTAAGGGAGGGCGCCTCGTCCTCACCTCGGCTGTTCTTGACTCTATTACCACTTACTTCATGGGATCCAATCGCTTGCCTAAAACGGTCATTCACGCTTTTGATAGGCGGCGACGTGCTTTCTTTTGGACAGGCGAGGACAAGTGCCTTGGTTCGGATTGCTTAATCGCTTGGGACAAGGCTTTGCTTACTAAACAGGAAGGCGGCCTAGGTATCAAAAACCTACGTATCCAAAATCAATGCCTTCTTCTCAAATTTGTTGACAAGCTTCTCTCTCCTCACAATGTTCCCTGGAAAACTTGGGCTATGCAAAACTGCACACGTGACCTTGGCGACCCAATAAATTCACCCTCGTTCATTTGGCGAATTATCAATGATGAACTGAATACTTACCGTAGCCTCACCATTGTAGAAATTCACAACGGTGCCTCTACGTCTTTTTGGCTTGATCATTGGCTACCCTCCGGACCTCTAGCTACAACCTACAATGCTCTTTTTACGCACACTACTAGGCCTAACATTTCAGTTCAGCAAGTTTTTTATGAAGGTTTTGAATTGCACCTTAAGCCTCGACTAACTCATGTTGCTAGTGAGCAGCAGTCCTCTCTTCTATCTGTTTTGCAGACTATTCAGCTTGACGACAACCATGATGTGCGACGAATGGCTGGCTCCCTGAAACCTTTCTCCGTTAAAGAAGCCTACCACAAATTAGCAACAACAGGAACCCAAGACCCCAATGCCGATTACATCTGGAACTCTTTTGTGCCCAACAAAGTCAGAATTTTCGCATGGTTATTTTTCAATGAGCGAGTCAAGACAAAGGCTCACCTACATCATCGCAACATTTCAGAGTCAGATTTGTGTGAGCATTGTATGGCTGCACCGGAAACCCAATCGCATCTGTTCTTCCAATGTGCTCTGAGCTCTACAGTGTGGCAATGTTTAGGACTATCAGCAGCTTGCCACACGCCGCTGCAGGAGCTATGGTCCCTTCGTCCTCCTACCATGGTGAATGGCTCTCCACACGTGTGGCCTTCGATTCTCATGATACTACTATGGAAGGTTTGGAATGGTCGAAACCACCATATTTTCCGGGGCAACCCTTTCTCTCCACGACGTGTAATCAACTCTGCTGTTAGTGACATTAAATTGTGGAGCCACCGTTGCAATAGGCGACATCGCCAATCTGTGATGGCTTGGGCTTCATATCTTGAACACTGTAATTCTCCTGTAACTCTTCCTCTCACACCGCTGGTGTGAACCTTTGAATGAAATTCAGGTGGGGTTTAAACCCCCCCGTTGTTTGTTCAAAAAAAAAAAACTTGCTTCTGCAATTCCCATGTTTGCCTACGACCAAAGTAAAAAATGAAACTGATAGGAGGCCAAAAGTTAGCCTGCGAATGACGGAAAGAAGAAACAAATGATTTTTACCTGTGTATACTGGGCTCCTTGGTCTGCTCTCTTGACTATGGCGTGAGCAGCAGCGTGGTGGCTCAAGGAATGCGTGTCGGCGTCAGCATCAGGGCCGACAAAAACGGATGAGCAGCTGCAGGAGACGACCTGGTAGCGCTAGGGCGAGGATTGATGAGTGCAGAGGCAGGCAGACAAACAGTTGCGGCCCCTGCACGTGCTCTTCCCCCTAATCGTGCATTCGTGCTTCTCATCTGCAGTTCCGCACTGGCAGCCACGGCAATCGCAAGCGCGAGGATACTGCGAATCGGTGGGGCGAAGCGACGGCGATCAGAAATTGGGGATTGGAAGGAGAGGGGCGACGCCTGTGGTGCTTGACCGACGGACATGGAAAGCACGAGCAGCTGCGGATGCGGCGAATCTTCAGAGCAGGCCGCCGCCGTGGGGAAAAGCAGGGTGAGATGGGCGGCAGCGAGGGTGATGAGATTTGGGGATCGGGACGGGGGTGGTGGCTGCGGCACGTTGGACTGGGTGCTCCTGCGGGACGGCAATGAGGCGGTGGCCGTGGCAACGTTGGGACCTGGGAGTTGGGAAGGAGGCGGCGGCTGATGCCTCGCCGAGGCGATGGAGGGGCTCGCGGCGCGGCGCGGCGCGGAGAGGAGGCGGAGCCGGGCGGTGCGGCGGAGAGGAGCAGCGTGCGGGGGACAGGAAGGATCAGAGAGATGGGGCTCAAGGAAGAATCGACGGCCTTCCAGAATCTGCGGCCCGTGGGCAATAGAGAGGGAAGGGAAGCGATGGAAACCGACGGGCAACTCGACGAAACCAAAAAAACAACATTGCTACAGTACTACAGTAACCAGACGTGGGACCCATCTACAAAAACATAGAGAAAGGTAGATAAGGGAAGAATAGTAGGTGAAGTATATATGGGTCATATTGACTCTTCTGCTTCCGAACAAGAGTTATTTAGTTGCTTGGACAAGTCACTCAGAAGGTAAAAAAAACTCTAGCTAACTCCTGAATAAATTGCGCAAGTGCTATTATTTTGAGAAAATAAATAGCACGCGCTGGAGAACCAATTAGTACGTAGTGCAATTTTATCTTTACTATCATTTGCGAATAATCAAATGCTTGGAATATGTTCCATATGTGGAAAAAAAAATATCTCAGTTCAAACTGTTATAGCTTTTTTGGAACACACACCCCCGATCCAGTCCTGGCCAACCAGAAGATTATAGTACCCGAGTCGCACGTCCTTTAACTGTGACAAGCCACAGTATTCTGCAGCCGCCCCATGCGTCGGCCATGGCCGAGGGCCGAGACGCCTCCTCGCAAGCCCGTGGATGGATCGGCCACGTCGAGTGCGTCAACATCGAGAACTGCGGCGGCCTGTGTGCAGCCCCATGGCTTGATCCGCACAACCAAAGCATTCCGTCGCGCCCGCGGTAGGTTGCTTGGATACCGGCGCCGGAGAAGACCATTACACCCTCGCGAGATCCACCAGGCTGATGAGGAATAGAGGAAACCATGGCCTCGCCATGCATGCAGTGCCCTCTTCCGTTGCCACTGACTCCATTTCCGCAGGAAAAATTGAGGGGCGTGAAACGCAGGGGTACGCTGCCGCACAAAGGACGCCGGTTGTGGAACCAACATTTCTGCAACCGTCCGCCATTGTACTGTGCATAAAGAAACGAAGGAAGACGAAAGATGCCGTTTTCCACGACTTGGCTGTGCATGGCCGCCCCGATGACCCTCATCAGGGGCTAGGTCGGCAGGGTCTTGTCCTGATGACTCCAAAACCTATCCTATACGTACATAAGGTAGTGGCAAGTTGTACAGAGAAATGAAACAGAAACATACAAAACTATAATAAGCAACTGACGTGCACTACTGTGCACCTCTGGTAGTGCACTCTTAAGAGAAGCTAGCATATCTGTTACCCCCTCAAGACACTTATATATACCCTTACGGATAATAAGAAACAAACAAAGGTGACATACTGAATTAAGTCTACTTCTGAAGATGAGAAATTGTAGTTTGTGGGGCAATATAATTATTAAATGGTAAAAGGTACTAGCTAACTCCTAAATATTGTGCAACTACAAGCTGTTCATATTGGCACAACGAATCTATTACATACTATATAATTGACCACGAAACGGAGCCACCATGTTCCCTCTCAAAGCCTAGAAATTTCCACGTTAATCTAAGAAAGTAAGAAGAGAAAATTACCCGCCAGTGCCAAAATGAAAAAATTAGTCACAATACCCCTACAAATATTTACAAAATAAAAAAAATCAGAATAATAGCCAAAAATACCCCTCACACCTTTTTCTAAATTACCCACCATGCCATTATGAGTCAAAATAGCTAAATTCGGAATAATAAAAAATTAGCCAAAAATACCCCCTCATGTATTTTTAAATTACCCAATATGCCATTGAATAAAAAATTAGCTAAATTCGGAATAATAAAAATATCTAAAAATACCTGTCACACCTATTTCTAAATTACCCATCATGCCATTATGAGTCCAAAAAAGAACTTAATTCGGATTGTAAAAAGAGCTAAAATTATTCTTAATTCTTATTTCTAATTTACCTGGCTATACGATGATTCCAAAGTAGCTAAATTTTGGGATAATAATTATATCCAAAATACACTTAATTTCTATTTCTGTATACACCATTATTAAAATACACCGCCATATGTTTAACTACCATGGCACATTCTCTTATTTTTAGCATGCATGGCATGTTTCTTCAAAAGAACTTTTTGTTGCACGACCCATTCTTTTTACTACTTTGACATATGTTAGTTATTTAGCATGGCACGTTTGAACCGATCTCACTTCTAAAAAAAATCAAATACAATGGATTAGCTAAGACACAATCCAAAATAAATGATGACTCATCTCACATTTAAATTGAGGGATGGTAAGAAATTCCCGAATTTATTTCTACTATTTTAGAAATAAGCCGCGCAAATGCGCAGGCAGCCATCCTAGTATATATATACGACCCTCTCAGAATATCAGGATAAATAAAAGAAAACACAACTCACTGTTGTACAATAGTATATGTCAATCCTCAAGCTGTTTTATGATTCCTTATGATTTTTCAAACAGGATGAGTTGTTATAAGCCTAACAATAAATTTACATGAAACAACTAGTCAGGACAACTGCATAGCATACATCAGACTAATGTTAGTTTCATAGGTTACCTGATGCGGACTACTTGGTTTGGGTAATCGCGGAAGGCATGGGGACAGCAGAGGATGAGTCTTGGGCAGCTGAGGTAGCAGCAGTGCATCCATGAAACCAATGGAAATTTCAGTGCTACGGCGGCTTGGAATGAGAGGCAGCCAAACGCAGAGTCGGCAACTATACATGGGCGAATGGACAATGCAGAGTATCAGAACAGCTTCGTTGTTCCATCATTGCTCATCGACCGTCATCATGGACAACATCAGCAAATTCTTCTCCTGTTGCCTCCAATACCTACGTTTTATGCAGTGTAATGACATGCTGTAGAGGTGGATGAACCGAGGCACAGAAAGAGCTGGTTTGCACTGCCGTGCACTTCAGATACAACTCTTTAGCGAAGCTACTCTTGCCTTTTCTCTCATTCACATCTCAAGCTTCAAGAATCAAGACACTTATATATCATCCTTGTAGAGGATAAATCCATTTTAAGGATGGAATATATAGTAGGTGTAATATGGCACGTATTGACTCAACACCACTTCTGAAGGAGTGTTATTATTGTAGTCCGTTCTTGGCAAAGGTAAGAGGAATGATAAATTAATAAAGCCCAAAAGTTCATGAAAAAATCAGAAAATAAAATACATTTGAAAAAGCTTCCCGGCCCTTCCCACTTTGTTCTTATCTCTATTTTATCTGTCACCCACTCACCCTCCACTATGTTTTGTTTCTCTTTTCATATTTGGAACACTCACGTTCAACTGACCCATGCAGAGTGAATAAAACCAAGTGCAGCAATGACTCATGAAGTAGGATCGGTGATGCTTAGTCCTGATTGCAAACGTGAGGTCAGACTTTAAATCTGCAGAATTCATGATTACACAAATGCATCTTGACAATTACTGGAAGCTGAATTTCATTAAAAGTCAACACTTTTATATTGGTCTCTGTGAAAACCAGGCACGCACAAATCTTGAGCTTCATAGTACATTCTCCGTAGTACCCTTTCTTGAATACATATTGACACCTTCAATATGGTAGAATACACATACGCTTGCATCGGCATCTGTGCTATATACAACTAGTAAATGTTAGAAGGGCCATTGTGCTATACATAGTTCTACTTGGTGATCCATGGCACCAGCTTTTCATTACATTTTATTATCAGGGCAAGCAGATAAGTATCACTTGGGGAACCTTCATGCATGCCGCTCTTGATCAGCAATATCCGGCCACAATCCTTATGCCTCACGAGAGATAGGGGCGGCACAGCCTGAGGGAGCTGGCAATTGCTACCGTTCCACACGAGAGCGGAGACGAGTGTTGCGGACGCAAAACACAGTGATGCGCATCCACTTGTATTATAGTTGAGGCACTAACATCTCCGCAACCCGCACCGTTATTCTGTACTAGTTGGATGCCCGTGCGTTGCCACGGACTGCCAAAATCTTGCCAACAGGTTCGACATTACCCAACATCAAGAATTCATTAAAAAAAATCCTTCCAATTGAGAGGGTACCGATATTGTCCAAGAGCATGTCACAAGTCACAAAACAATAGCATGTCATAGAAAAATAAGAAATGAAATCATAACAAAGTACATCAAGGCGGCCTTCTGCTAACCAAACCAATTATTTTTTTCCTCACCCAGATACAACTGGTCACATACAAAGCATTTATGAACATGAGACATCTTCACAAGTCACAACTGACCATACAAAATTACAATATCAGAGGTTCATTGCAGATTGGAACAGAAATTGTTCTAGTACCTTCCACGTCAAAGCAGCAATGAATTGATTAACTTTTAAGGTGCAGTTGTTGCTATGCTATGCTCAAACACTGCCTGCAACTGCAATGCAACAACAGATATATCTTCGATGCCAAGGATCTTGGCCTCCATGTATGACACTGGTATAATTAATTTTAGAGGCACATTGCAGGGGTAAGACTCGACTCCTATAATCCTTCTCCAAACCCCACCTTGTGTGGGAGCTTCAAGGGTTTATCCTTTAGGTTTACAGTAAAACAGGATAATCATGCTTCACTTAAGTACATGAATTGGCCATTAATTGAACTGATATGCTTATCTGAAAACTTCTTTAACAAAAATACATAACTAATTATAGATTTCTAGGACAAAATATTCTAGTTCAGTTACCATCATTTATTTCAAAGACAAAATATTGTATCTAATTAAGTTCAGTCACTATAATGTTACCCAGTTAATGTAACTGTAATATTCATATCTGCTCCATTGTCGGTAACAAACTGCACCTGATCCTATTGACCATTTTGGAAAGAATTGAACTATCTTGTACAACCTCGAAATATATTCAGTAATTTTGATTGCTTTTCTGTGATGAATCAATGACAAAGAGGTAATCTCAAAATAATGGAATCAACACCGGCAACTTTGCCAAAATAAATAAATCATGAGTTGTATATTGCAGCCAACTGTTCTTTTCATTCAGACTGCTGGGCCTGGGTGAGAAGTAAAACAGCCTGTTAATTGCTTGAGCAACAATGCAATGAAAGGCTACTTCAAGAGGTGTAAAACAGGCAGCCAATCTACAAGGGACACAAGATGTTCCTATAAGAACAAAACACAGGATGTTGCTGCATCCACCATTTGATTTGACCCCTCCAAAACACTGAAAGAACTCATGAGAATGTCACAATTTTCCTATTCAAAAATCTGTTTAACCTACTTCATGATTTACTAAGAAACCGAATGAATCGACACATGCATTCTTCATTTCACCCAGGTTTCAACTAAGGGCTCACTGAGCTAGAGTAGAAAGCTAACCGTACCTTCGGCTTTGCGGAATGGAATCACAGTGCGCAAGTGCCTAATCCCAGGCCTAGCTTCCCAGAACCAGTGAGTGGCTTCTTGTTCTGTAGCGTGAGGGCATGATCAGTGAGAAATTTATAATGGGAAAGGAGAATGATTGGCTATCGGTGTGGCCTGCGCGCGTGAAGGGTTCGAATTTCAGTGTCAGAAAAATTGAATCTTATACTCGTAACTTCTCGAGCCTTCCATCACCGGCTCCGATGCGCTAGCTCATCCATCTGCCGGATCCTGGGTACCAACCCGGACAGAAATCATGCATCCGACGCAGGGATCTTCCTCCACCGCGTTCCCCTCGTCGATCCGCCTGCCCATGGCTCAGTCACCGGCGTCCATGGCAATGGGGCAAACGGATTACTCCAGGCAGCAGGGATCTTCCTCCTCCGCGTTCCCCTCGTCTATCCGCCCGACCGTGGCCCCATCACGACGGAGCATACGTCGTGACGCACGCCTGCCTGGATATTGGGCGCAGCTTCTACCTCCGCTTGGCTGGCTCCACGCCGCTAGACGCCGACGTGGTCCGCCCTCGCCCCGGCCCTCACCCCGTGACGCCGTGACCGGACAGAGGGGTCGCATCGGAGAAGACTGGGAAGTTTGGTTCTCTCCTAGGTTCGACTCAGGGAGGTCGCCATAGGTCAACGAGGGAGATCGAGAGGATGAATTTTTTTCTCAGATGCGGATGAGGAAGTTTGAGGGAACGGGGAGAGACCAGGGAGAGGAACAGGTGCGACTGTGCGAGGGAGGGAGCGGGGCCGTGGACCCCACCTGTCGGCACGCGTTTTTGGTGGAGGGCGACGGACAACGACGACGACGACCACATCACCAACTGCCGTTTTTAAGAGTAGTAAGACATGAATAAACAGTTGAGCCCAACGACGACCCTCTCAGCTGTGCACTCTCGCCGATCGTCTATTGCAACCCGATCGACGCAGCACACCTGCCTAACAAACCCTACCGCGTCGGCCGCAGCAATCCCTTCTGGACTCAGCCTCGACCTGGAACGTGGCACAACGTGGTCGACCTCAACCCGCGACACACCTGCGCACGCCTCGACTCAGCCATGTCCAGGTTATGCCTAACACCAACAATGTGGACTACGAAGGGCTGCCGCAAGCCACAAGCTGGAGGGTAGCAGAACACCTTGACTAGCATGCCGTGACACAAGATAATCTTGACCCTCGCCCTGGACAAGATCAGCACGGTCTTCCACTGATGCCTCCAATACCTATCCAATACGGAGTAGTGACAAGCTGTAGAGATAAATGGAACTGAAGCACTGAAAACTGCAAGCAGCCGAGCTGCACTACTTCTACAAATACCGCTCGGGCAGCACACTCTTCAAGGGAAGGTGCTATATCTTTGCCCTTCAAGGAACTTTATATACGCTGCAATTGTACGTGGAGGAGAACAACAAAATAAGAAATATATTATTTTAGGTGAAGCATTAGTCGTACTGACTGAAGTCTACTTCTGAAAATGAGTAACTATAGTTGGTTGGACAATGTAGTTAATTTTCTAGCTACCTTATCCGTTAATCATCCACTGTAAATAATTGAAAATGCATCTGTGGGCATATGGCGCCGTGTGCCCACTCCATACTTGCGTGTGAGTTTAGTTTGAAATGCAAGCAAGATGAGCTATTAAACAGACTCACGGAGTTGCGGCTGTTATATTTCTGATTATGACAGGATGAGATGCAAAATTCAGTATGAACAATTATGATATCCTTTTTCTGCGTGAGACAATTATGATATCCAAAGTTGCTTGATTCCTTATTATATTATGTATATTAGTGCTCTTTTATTTACTTAAAAAAGTCACCAATCGACACAATTAAAGTCATGGTAGCTCAAAACCTTTTTGTTTTCTTCAATAAGTGATAACAACTCAAAAAAATTTTCTCCGATTTAAGTCTTTTGTTGCAGCGTGCTTTTGTTGCCATTGAACATGATCAGTTCAAATACCATAGGACAGGCAGTTACTTGCCAAATAGGGCCTCCGGTACCATGTGAACAAATAAATAAGAGCTATTTTCCAATCCTCCAAAAGATACCGGGCACTAGTGGTATACCATATTCTACACCGTCCGATTCACCGCATCCAATGGCCCAAAAACGTTGGTACCTCTTGGTAATGCGCCGAGCACTATGTAAGAAACCCTCTTTGCAGACGCGGGTCAACTGTCAACTCTATTAGCAGACGAAATTTTTTTTCGTCTCCTAATTCGCGTCTGCGATTAGCCTTAATTGCAGACGCGGAAATACGCGTCTCCAAAGAACTACAGATGGCAGACGCGTTTTGATTAAAACGGGTCTGCTATCATGGTCATGTAGCAGACGTGTTTAGACCAAAACGCGTCTGCTATGAGCAATAGTAGCAGACGTGTACTGTTAAAGCGAGTCTGCCATGCTCCAGAATGGCAAACGTATAGTAATGAAACGCGTCTGGTATGAAAGATTAAAAAACAAAAAAAAAGCAAATGTTTTATCCATTATATGCAATACAAATGCACATACAAGAAAACAGGTTTCATTATGTACAATACATACACAAAGGCCGTATCCATTACATACATCACAAATACACGTCTCCTGTCAATGAAACTAGCATGCTTTACATGTACATATTCAGATCTCTAAAGCCTTAATCACATTTTTCTAGGCCAAAATTAGGAAGCATGCAAGCAATCAAAGAGAAGAGGCAGCAGTTCAGCTAGTGCTTCAAGATGGCTTTGAAAATCCATACCAGCAGATCAGTTGGTGCTTCAAGATAGCAGCAGAACAGCAACACAGAGCTGCAGTACAATCATATGAAAATCCATCATAACTTAGCATAGTTCTAGAGAAGATGGAGGTCAAGATTCCTCCATAGTACTATTGCTTGAAACAATACAGGCAATAAACATCGATAGAAAACCTGATAAAACTGCTGAATCACACTTGAACCAAGTTCCAAGATCTAAGAGTAGAATTAAAGCTCATGGTGGCTAATTATTTGCTACAAAGAATGTTTTGCCTTATATGACATATTCTTAGATGTGTTGGACAGAATAACAGCATTTCAAGGTTGACTACTGCAACAGTTCAACAGGCACATACCATTGATGACCATATCAGGAGAGTTACAGGACAAGGCAACAAAAAATCTCAGGCAGTAAATATTAGCCATGTGTGAACCAGGTTTGGGACTACTGACCTTGGCTTGCTGTCTGCATTCCCCATTCTCAGGCAGCCAAACAAGAGCTGCAAATATCTGAGAATCACAGAGAAGAAAAGGACATGGGTTATTAAACTGATATTCATCAATCATCTAAACACACATAATGTTAATTAACCATAAATCAACCAGGAAAGATTCAAAGTGAAGAAAAAAAAAGAACCTGATTAGAAAACAATGAGTGCATGATTAGAAAGGGTGAATATGAGAGCAAATACTTCCAGGAACAATATGCCAAAATGGTTATTGTCTACTATTCCACATCTTACAGAACCCATTGTTTCAGCACTCACCTCAGTGACTCTTGTACTGCGACCAGGGCTTCAGTAGTCCAATTTGTCATATCCTTTGACTCCATTGAAGTGTTGTCCGTCACCTGCAAATTCACCAGCACCAGAAACTTCCATCAGAGCAACGTCAAGAGTACCACTGACCTGTTGAACTGCGAGAATAGCAACCAGCTAGGAAATGCTCAAACTTCTGAAAAAACAAATTGCAGTGCTATTTCTAGTAGAGCAAAAACAAATAGAGGTTGTGAACTGCAGAGAAAAAAATCTTGTTACCACAAAGTCAGCTGGTAACTTCCATGTAAAGCTCCAAAGACTAGTAGACATGGCATGCAACAGAGGAATAAAACGCTTGTAAACTTCTATGCCAGTTTTCAATTAGCCCAATACTGCTCTCTTGTTGAAAAGAAAAAAAACATATGTACCCAGAAACATGGACTGACCTCCATGACAGCAATCCATTCTTCTGTAAATGGTACCAAGTTTTTCAGATGGTCTCTAAGGATAGTACTCGTCCTAAATCTATCTGCTGCCTTATTCTTTCTGTAAACAATATTAAACACAATCAAAAGTCAATGAGCAGGCAATAAAAAAAAACAAATGACTGTATGTAGTAAAAGATTCACAAGCTCAACATGTCGCCCATGGCATCAGACTTAGCACTACTTGTTTCCAAAGTAAAAGAACGTTGCTATATGAACCATCTCATATGGATCATCAGATGCACAACATAAAAAATCAGTGCGCGCACACACAACATTTTAGCTAGAACAATGGTCACTGGAAGAACCAAACCGGCTAGGTCAAGCAAATCATCGAACACCTGATGCGCGAGCAC
Organism: Eragrostis curvula; assembly: GCA_007726485.1. Lineage (NCBI taxonomy): Eukaryota > Viridiplantae > Streptophyta > Magnoliopsida > Poales > Poaceae > Eragrostis > Eragrostis curvula. Next base: position 54,302,786 of record CM017442.1, read on the forward strand.
AGGCATGGAATTTTAGAGGAGCAAGGGAGGGAACTCACAGAGTAGCCATAGGCGAGATCCGTGCTCAGCTATGGCATGTAGGGGAAGCAGCCGTCCTCCTGCAGGGCTCGACGACGGTGTCAGAGACCTTGGGCGAGGGGAAGACGGAGAAGGTGAGCATCATCTTGTCGGGGTACTCCTCGCGGATCTCGGAGATGAGGAGGGTGCCCATGTGTCAGACCCCATTTCTAGAATCCACGTGTTTACCGTACCAATCCCTGGATCAGTAGTTGGTACACACAAACAAAGTGTTCCATTGCAAATACACGAATAATTATTACATCCCGTAGGGTTCAGATCATGGTCTTAAGTTACAAACCAGATAGAGGCTAGCATACTAGCCTAGATACAACAAACTTGAAAGGGAAAACACTACTAAACACCACAGGCAAACTTGAGCAGACGTCGACCCTATTCGTTAGTATCGTCTCCAATGACTTCTTCTTCTTCTTCTGAATGATAGCAGCAAGAGTGAGTACATAAGGTACTCAGCAAGCCCTACACTACTCAAGGGTATGCATACATGCATATTCGGTTTTAGCAAGGAAGTAGGCTATATGGTTCATTTGCGGAAAACGCATTTTATGCATGGTTCAGCAATTCAAGGATCATAGATAAAAACAGAAGAATTTCATTGTCATATTTTAGTTGTTTGGCCCTGGAGGAGAATGATTCGATCCTGCCAGTTCCCAAGTTTTAGTTGGGCCTTCTGACTCAATGTCATATCGACCCGTCACACTTGCCAACACTTCCAAAACACGGGCGTCTAATACAGGTGGCTAATCAATGTGACGCATCAGTAAGTGTCATATGCCGTGACAACGTCCAATCGATTGAATTTTACACTCAGCAGAGGTTGTACACTTTTCCCACAGGCTATGCACTCTTGATCGGAGAGTACATAACGCCTCATTCATCTTCTCCGAGTAGTCCCACAAGCTCACCACGGAGGGTCAGGGGCTAAGGATTAAGCACGACACTAGGGTCACAATGTGCGGGGATTTCACTCCCAAATAGCCAGCAATGAGTTTCAATACTTGATGTGTTTCCCCTGACCAGTCCGCTGCCACTACCAGCCACCAGGTGAAACTTACTTGCAGGAGTACCAAGAAGGTAGGAAGAAGTCCTGCCCAGGACAGGTTCTGTGGTTGTACGGAAATCATTATGTTTGCAGTCACAAGAACCGGTCCTTATATGGCCGAGCAAGCACCATGTCCCACACTAGGGGTCTATCACACCATCAACAAATTACTAGTGGCCTTGCTCGCAGTCCAACCCATCCCATGCTCATCACCAACATCATCATCACCCTAGTTTGTTGCTACTCCCAACCCCATATATTAACACACACCACAAAACTCATTTTAACGCATTTATGAAAGTAAAAATGTGAATAAAGGTGTGGCAATGTAGAAACATTGCAAAAGGGGTCCAAAGCATACTAGTAGCAAGGTAATTACGCCATCATTTAATTAACAGCATTAAACGACGGTGTATCCTAGGGTTAACAAGGTAATGGTAAATCAAGGGTAATCAAGGACTAGATATTCATGGCTTAAATGATTTGCATCAATATCACAAAGCAAGTAGGAAAGTAACTACTCAATCAGTAAAATAACAAGTAGGCGCGGAAGGGGCGGAGCGGCGGTGGCGAGGTCGCCGGAGTAGGGACGGTGGGTGCGCGATGGCGGAAATGCGCGCGGAGTGGTCTTTTTGTTGCTTGCACTGGTGTGGGAGGTGCGCGCGAGGTTGGTGAGTGAGGGCGGCAAGGTGGCACGTCCCGGCTTGCCGTGGCGGCGCCAGACGGCGTGCAGGCGCGGCGGCGCGAGGCGGCGCTCGGTGCTCGCAAGGTTGCGGTCCGGGGCTCGGTGAAGAGCGACGTGCTGGTGGTAGAGGGACTCACGGTCTACACGTAGAGCTAGGAGGCGGAGGGAGAGGTGGATCACCGGCGGTCAATTCCGCGGTGGCCAGAGTTGGGGACGAAGGAGGAGATTTGGAAATTGGGGGGCATTGGAGGGTGATTCTCACCGTGGAGTGGTCGTGGAAGCGATGTGGGTGGTGGCGGTGCTCTGGAGGGGTTTATATAGGGCGCGGTGGCGCGGGAAGGCGGGAACGCCGAGGACGGCGGTGCGGCCACGCGTCCACGTGCGGTTTGAAAGGGAGCGGGGGCATGGGCGCGCCATTTGCAAGCACGTGCTCTCGGTTTGCGCGTCGTGGGGCCTGCGGGGGACAGGATAAGGTCGGCGCGGGGCTCGGCAGCACGTGGCGTGCGGGGAGAAGCTGAGGCGCGGCCTGCGGCGGTAGAGACGACGACGGCGTCGCCCGCGCGGCTGGGCCGGGGAGAGAGGCGCACGGCCCAGTGGGGTGAGGGAAAGGGGGTGGGCCGAGGGGATTGGGCCCAATGGCCGGGAGGGAAAATAAAATGGTTTAAAGATTTCCGAATTCGAGTAAATTCAAACAAATACCAAATGAACTCCAAATTGGCTCAAACAAATTCAAGAAAATTTGCAAAATTCGAAACTCAGAGCTAGCAACCATGTTGACAAGTTCCACTTTTAATATCTTTCAAAAATTCCCATTTTCTATAATATTGAGCTTATCAAGTTTGATCTTTTATTTTCAAAAATTCTAAATTTGATCCTAAAAATCTAGGAAATTTTCCAGGGGTGGTTTTGTTGATCTGTTGTTAAAATTTAGGATGTGACAAACCTACCCCACTTAAAGGAAATCTCGTCCTCGAGATTCGACTGGTTCATCGAAAAGATACGGAAACTCTTTCTTGAGATCTTCTTCACGTTCCCAAGTGGCTTCTGCTTCAGTATGATTGCTCCATTGTACTCTACAGAATCTTACTGCTGTTCTCCTCGTCTGTCGTGTTACAACATCCAAAATATTAACGGGTACTTCTTGATATCTGAGATCTGACTGTAAGTCCATAGTCTCCACTGGTACTTGATGATCAGGTACTCTGAGGCACTTCTTCAGTTGTGACACGTGAAACACGGGGTGGACATCAGATAGCTCGCCTGGCAGATTTAGACTATAAGCTACAGCTCTGATCTTCTTGAGTACTTCAAACGGTCCAATATATCGAGGGGCTAACTTGCCTCGAATCTGGAAACGTCTTGTCCCACGTATGGGTGATACCTTCAGATACACATAATCTCCTTTATCAAAGGTGAGGTCCCTTCTACGCTTGTTGGCATAACTCTTTTGTCGACTCTGAGCAACTTTCAGTGTTTCTCTGATGGCTGCAACTCGCTCTTCGGCATCTTTGATTATGGCAGGGCCAAAGAATGATTGTTCACCGACCTCTGACCACATTAACGGTGTTCTGCATTTTCTGCCATAGAGTGCTTCAAAAGGTGACATTTGTATACTGGCCTGATAACTGTTATTGTAGGAGAACTCAGCAAATGAGAGACTCTTCTCCCAATCTTTTCCGTATGTCAACACACAGGCTCTAAGCATGTCCTCCAATATTTGGTTCACTCGTTCAGTCTGTCCATCAGTCTGTGGGTGGTAAGCAGAACTGAAATCCAACCTTGTTCCGAGAAGGTCATGCAAGCTTTTCCAGAATTTAGAGGTAAATTGGGAACCTCTATCTGTTATGATTTTGCTAGGCACTCCATGATACTTCAAGATATTGTCAACATACAGTTGTGCATATTTATCTCCTATATAGTTATTCTTTGTGGCTATGAAGTGAGCAACTTTGGTCAGTCGGTCAACCACAACCCATATTGAATCATTTCCTTTCTTTGTACGTGGCAGTCCTACGATAAAATCCATGGTGATTTCATCCCATTTCCATACTGGAATATGCAGAGGTTGTAGTAATCCAGCTGGCCTTTTATACTCTGCCTTAACTCTTCTGCAGGTATCACAGTAGGCAACAAATTCTGCGATATCTCTTTTCATGCCTATCCACCAATATTTCTGCTTCAGATCTTGGTACATCTTCGTTGTCCCTGGGTGGATTGAATAAGCAGAATTGTGGGCTTCATCCAAAATGAGCTTTCTCAATCCTTCTTCGCTCGGTACACATATCCGATTTTCATACCAAAGAGTTTCTTGTTCATCCACTCGAAATCCTGGGGCTTTATTTTCTCCCATTAGTTCTTTGATTTCTTGCAATTTTGGATCATTGGCTTGAGCTTTCCTGATGCGACCTTCCAAGGTGGGTTGCATACTCAAGGCATAAACTTTTCCTGGTGTAGCAATGTGGAGATTCAACTTTTCCATTTCTTGTGTCAGCTTTGGGTTCACCTTTCTTGCTTTTGGAGTTTTGTTATGAACTTTACGACTCAAAGCATCTGCCACTACATTGGCTTTTCCCGGATGGCATTGTACATCCAAGTTATAATCCTTGATCAGTTCTAACCATCTTCTTTGTCTCAGATTCAACTCTGGTTGAGTGAAGATATACTTCAAGCTCTTGTGGTCAGTGAAAATCTGACACTTATTACCAATGAGGTAATGTCTCCATATCTTGAGGGCATGTACTACAGCTGCTAACTCCAAATCATGAGTTGGGTAGTTCAGCTCATGAACCTTCAGCTGTCTTGATGCATAAGCGACAACTCTATCATCTTGCATCAATACACATCCAAGTCCTTGTCGGGATGCATCACAGTATACCACAAAGTCTTTGTGGATATCTGGTAATATCAGCATTGGGGCTGTTGTAAGGCTTGATTTCAACTTCTTGAAGCTCTCTTCACACCAACGTGTCCATTCAAACTTCTTTTCTTTCTTGGTTAGTTCTGTCATTGGTTTGGCTACCTTTGAGAATCCTTCTATAAATCTCCGGTAGTAACCAGCTAAACCAAGGAAACTTCTGACTTCTGTTGCATTGGTAGGTTGCTTCCAATTGATAACTGCTTCCACTTTGGAGGGATCAACTGCTACTCCTTCTGCAGTGATGATATGTCCAAGGAAGGCAACTTCTTGTAACCAAAACTCACACTTACTAAACTTTGCATAGAGCTGATGCTCTCTTAATCTGCCCAAAACTAGTCTCAAGTGTTCTTCATGTTCAGTTGCACTCTTTGAGTAGATGGGTATGTCGTCTATGAAGACAACGACAAATTTATCTAACTCTTCCATGAAGATCTTGTTCATCAGATTCATGAAGTATGCTGGGGCATTGGTCAATCCAAAAGGCATAACTGTGAACTCATATTGGCCATAACGGGTCACAAATGCTGTCTTCATGATGTCATAGTGTCTGATCTTCAGTTGGTAGTAACCTGATCTTAAGTCAATCTTAGAGAAGTACTTGGCTCCTTTAAGCTGGTCGAAGAGATCATCGATCCTGGGTAGCGGGTACTTGTTCTTGATAGTGACTTCATTCAGTGATCGATAGTCAATGCACATTCTCAGGCTTCCATCTTTCTTTTTCACAATGAGAACCGGGGCTCCCCAAGGTGATGAACTTGGGCGAATGTAGCCTTTCTCTTGTAGTTCTCTAATCTGTTCTTTCAATTCGGCCAACTCATTGGCAGCCATTCGATATGGTCTCTTGGCTATTGGGTTTGCTCCAGGAATCAGGTTGATCAAGAATCAACATCTCTGTCTGGTGGCATTCCTGGTAACTCTTCTGGAAACACATCTGGGTATTCACAGACTACAGGCACTTCTTCTATTGATGTGGCTTGTAGGTTGCATATCATAGGCTCAACCTTTAAACAACGAGGTTGGAATTCCACAGTAATTCCCTTGTGGTTGGTAGCAGTAACCTTTTGATCAGCACATGATATATTTCCTTTGTGACATGATAACGAATTCATTCCAAGAATCACATCAATCCCTTCTGATTTCAGCACTACTAGGTTTGCCAAAAATTTTACCCCACTTAAAAGAATTTTAACTCCATCACATCCAAGAAGGCATTTCATGATGGCTCCAGGGGATTTGGTTAAAAGAGGGGTTTTTAGCAAAACAGTAGGCAATCCATGCTTGGCAACAAACTTCGAGGAAACAAACGAATGCGACGCTCCAGAATCAAACAAAACTGTGGCAAGTGTTGCGTTTACTAAAAACTCACCGATCACAACGTCTGGAGAGTCTTCAGCATTAGCAGCATCTATATGGTTCACACGTCCTTTTCCATAGTTCTGTGTCTTCCTCTGTTGTCCAGAGCCTTGGGGTGCATTGCGGCTAGCTCCGGACCTTGCTGTTGCGGCGCCTGCATTGGCTTGTGATCCTCCATTGTTCTGCTGGAGTGGGCACCTTGCAATCATGTGACCAGGGTCACGACAGTGGAAACAAGCTCGAACTGGCGGTGCTGCTTGGTTGACAGTGCTGGCACTCCTCTGGGGTGCTGGGTTATTGTTTGAGCGGTATGGCTGGGTAGGCTGCTTCTATTGCTGTCCAGCACTGGATGAACGATACTGCATTGTTGGTTGACTGCGCGACTTCTGATAGTTGTCATACCTTGGTTTCTGGAACCTTTCATGCTGCTTATACTTTCTAGCTTGAAACTTGCGCTTGCGTTCAGTAGTAAGGTCAGAGCGAGCATCTTCCAGCAGTATGGCTCTATTCATGAGAGTGTTCAAGTCTGGGTAGATATGAGTGACCAACTGGGTCTTTAACTCAGTGTGCAGTCCCTTCCTGAAGCGGTCTTGCTTCTTCTTATCAGTGTTGACTTCATCAGGTGCATAGCGTGCTAGCTTCATGAACTTCTTGATGTACTGATTAACAGTCATAGGTCCTTGCTTCAGTACACGGAACTCATCAGCTTTCATTTCCATAATTCCTTCAGGGATATGGTAATCTCTAAAAGCTTGCTGGAATTCCTGCCAGTTGATAGCACCTGGGTCGGCAACTGCTTCACGGTAATTGTCCCACCATTCACCAGCGGCTCCAATCAGCTGGTGCGAAGCAAGTGTGACTTTCTCTTGATCATTTGCTGCAACAATGTCCAACTTCTTGTTGATGTTTCTCAGCCAATCATCTGCAGCCAAGGGGTCTTCAAGTGTGCTGTCAAAGGCTGGAGGCCTAAGCCTCATGAACTCTCCCATCTTAGTAGGTGGCTGTCCACGATGTTGGTTCGCTGCAATAACTTGCAGAAGTTGAGTCTGAGTGGCCATGACATCAGCTAAGGTTGCAGGTGCGCGTGGCAGTTCTTGCTCTTGGTTGTTGTTCTCTACTTGGTTGTTCTCTCCTTGGTTGTCACTCAGTTCATTTTCATCATGTTGGCTCTCTTCTTGCTCGACCCTTTCATTCCTTCTTTCTGCCTCAGGGGTACGTTCACGTCTGGCACGCTGTCTTCCTCTTGCTTGAGGTCTTCCACGTCCTCTACCTCTTGCAGGACGTTCTTGCTCTTCATTGTTCTGCTCCCTGTTCTGGCGAACTTGACGGTTGCGGATATGGGTGGAGCGCTTGGGAGGCATCCTATTGTTATTATTACTATTAGTTATAGTGTAGTGATCTTGATTTAAGAGCACACAATATCACTCATCCAAAGATCCAAATAAAACATCGAATGCACCAAGCAAGTCTTAGATTACAATCATATGCTGTAGTACATAGAGGGATTAATACAACGTGCTACTGCGATTCTGATATGACTAAGGGTTACTACTGCATTTCTTATTGATAGACCAACTAGGAGTCGTCGAGGCACTAGACGATGGGTCAAGCAGCAACTGTGTCATCGGGGGTGTCCTCCATAGGCTCATCCTCTGAAGGATCCTCCTCAGTCTCTGTGTCGCTAGCACTGAGATAGCCTCCGCAAGGAGTGCGGGAGCTCTCAGCGGGTGGCATAGCTAGCTCTTGGTTCATGGCATCTTGGGTCGCCAAGTCAAGTCTTGGCGCAGAGGGTGGCAGTGCAGGGCGTCCCTCGGAAGTCCTGGTGAAGGTGCTCTTCTTTGCCACCTTTCTGATCTTGAGTCCAAAGTACCTTATCTCTGGCTCTGGCTCTGGCTCAGGCATCTGTGTCCCACGTGCAATGGTGTCGAAGGTGTCTGCTGGTAAGTCTGGAACAATGGGCATCGCTGTCTCGTACTGTCCATGGAGAGTGAGAACACGAACGATCCCATTAGTTGGCTCGATCTTGGTCTTGGACTTCCTCATACCATTGCCCTTCTGGTAAAGACTGTTTAGTTGTTCCACATGTGCCTTGGTCCTATCACTCATCAACTTGGCCATCCCTTCTATGACTTCATGGTATCCCAACTTGGCATTGTTTGCCTTAGCATGTTCCTCTTGTATGGTCTTCTTCAGAAACTCAATCTCTTCTTCTAGGACTCCTCTTGTACAATCTGCCTGTGCAGCGTAGTAATGGGAAGCTTCCAACTGTGCTTTCAAACGATCTCTCTCGCTTGCAAGGGTGTCAGCCTCATTGCGAGTTTCTTGCCACTGTTTCTTCCAATACTGACAGCGCTCAACATCCTCTTTCCATAGATCATGGACATTCTGATGGTGGCAATCAAGAGACTGTAAGAACAAAGCTGTCTCTACCAAGCAATCATTCTTTTCAGTGCGGGTTGGTCCTTGGAGCATATCCATGCGATGCTCCCATATTCCATCTTCATTGTCATCTGGAGGTAGGTACTTGATTGGCGTGGTTCCTGATCGTCCCAACAGTTGTCCACAGATCATTGCAGCTGCAACTCTGGCTATAGTCTGTAAGGCATCTTCACGTCTGGCTCCAGTAATCTCCCTGGTGAAGGGCTGAATAGGCGAGTCTTCATCCTCTATCTGTACATGGATGCTGGCATCACAGCGAGGTACTCCGTCTTCATTGTACTCTTTCCAACGGTAGTGAGTCTTGTCCTCAACATCGAAGTGCCAAAGAATTCGGCGAAGCATCAAGGGAAGACCGCCTTCGTGTCCAGCACGGGTGTGGGTCCATCCATTCTCATCCACATGGCCTTCTTCGAACTCCATATGTTGAACAAGGGGTTCAGAGGAGGTTAGCAAAAGGTTTGATAAAACTAGAGCATAGACAAGAAGTAAGATGATAGTTTTGTAAGAAATAGTTTTTATAGCCAAAATAGGTCATCCTAAGTCGAACAAAGCCTAGGGGTCACGTCCTACGGTCAAGCTCGCTCTGATACCACTCTGTTGGACCCTATTTCTGGAATCCACGTGTTTACCGTACCAATCCCTGGATCAGTAGTTGGTACACACAAACAAAGTGTTCCATTGCACATACACGAATAATTATTACATCCCATAGGGTTCAGATCATGGTCTTAAGTTACAAACCAGATAGAGGCTAGCATACTAGCCTAGATACAACCAACTTGAAAGAGAAAACACTACTAAACACCACAGGCAAACTTGAGCAGACGTCGACCCTATTCGTCATTATCGTCTCCAACGACTTCTTCTGAATGATAGCAGCAAGAGTGAGTACATAAGGTACTCAGCAAGCCCTACACTACTCAAGGGTATGTATACATGCATATTTGGTTTTAGCAAGGAAGTAGGCTATATGGTTCATTTGCGGAAAATGCATTTTATGCATGGTTCAGCAATTCAAGGATCATAGATAAAAACAGAAGAATTTGATTGTCATATTTTAGTTGTTTGGCCCTGGAGGAGAATGATTCGATCCTGCCAGTTCCCAAGTTTTAGTTGGGCCTTCTGACTCAATGTTATATCGACCCGGCACACTTGCCAACACTTCCAAAACACGGGCGTCTAATACACCCACTCACACGCCAAGGGATATCAAAGGGTGGCTAATCAATGTGACGCATCAGTAAGTGTCATATGCCGTGACAACGTCCAATCGATTGAATTTTACACTCTGCAGAGGTTGTACACTTTTCCCACAGGCTATGCACTCTTGATCGGAGAGTACATAACGCCTCATTCATCTTCTCCGAGTAGTCCCACAAGCTCACCACGGAGGGTCAGGGGCTAAGGATTAAGCACGACACTAGGGTCACAATGTGCGGGGATTTCACTCCCAAATAGCCAGCAATGAGTTTCAATACTTGATGTGTTTCCCCTGACCAGTCCGCTGCCACTACCAGCCACCAGGTGAAACTTACTTGCAGGAGTACCAAGAAGGTAGGAAGAAGTCCTGCCCAGGACAGGTTCTGTGGTTGTACGGAAATCATTATATTTGCAGTCACAAGAACCGGTCCTTATATGGCCGAGCAAGCACCATGTCCCACACTAGGGGTCTATCACACCATCAACAAATTACTAGTGGCCTTGCTCGCAGTCCAACCCATCCCATGCTCATCACCAACATCATCGTCACCCTAGTTTGTTGCTACTCCCAACCCCATATATTAACACACACCACCAAACTCATTTTAACGCATTTATGAAAGTAAAAATGTGAATAAAGGTGTGGCAATGTAGAAACATTGCAAAAGGGGTCCTAAGCATACTAGTAGCAAGGTAATTACGCCATCATTAAATTAACAGCATTAAACGACGGTGTATCCTAGGGTTAACAAGGTAATGGTAAATCAAGGGTAATCAAGGACTAGATATTCATGCCTTAAATGATTTGCATCAATATCATAAAGCAAGTAGGAAAGTAACTACTCAATCAGTAAAATAACAACAATGCATAATATTTCAGACGACCATATAGGTGCATGCGAAAACAGTAGGATCAATCATGATCAAGGAGAAGTAGAGCTTGCCTTCAAAGTTCGGGTTTGAATCCTCCTCGTATCCCTCGTTCTCTGGGTCGTCTTCGTGCTCCTCGTAGTCTACACGTAACGACGCCAATAAATACTTGCGTAATAAATCAATAAAACCAAATAGAAATCCAAATAAGAAGAAATTGAAATAAGAGGGATAGATCAGAGGGTATGGTTGGATTCTAGAGGTTAAACGGAGATGAACGGAACAAGAATCAACGAAAACGGAGTTCGAACGGTGAAGTTATGGCTTTCGGAAGTTTGGGGCCTTATTTGCAAGAGCAGAAAGATTATAGGGACCTGTTTGTAATTATATAAAAGGTTAGGGCTTCGGTGAAAAGAGTTGGGGGCTTAAAACATAATTACAAAAAAGAGTAAGGGTGTTTCTGTAAAATGGCAGGGCTTAAACAGATTTACAAGAAAGATTAGGGGCTTATCTGCAAAAATACAGGGCCCCGGGATTTTTCTGGGATTTTTGGGATTTATTCTCATATTGGTAAAAGGCTGGGAAAAACTTCTGTGTGCAAGGCACTGGGTGGCTCTAGCATTTTTGCATGCGCGTTGAGGATGACATGTGGGGCCGCGGCGTCAGTGAAACGGGCTAGACGCGTGTGCGTGTGCGAAGCGGGGCTGACACGGCTGCGGGCCCCACAGACACGTGTCGTGCGGAGGGTGGCCGAAGCGGGGCGCGCGGCGGCGTGCGGCGGGAGCTCGCTGGAGTGCTCGCCGCCGGCGTCTAGGGTGCACGGGGGAGGGCAAGGTCGTGGAGGAGGCTCGCGGCTTTGCGGAGCTCGAGGGCAGGTCGCGCAGGCGCGGAAGGGGCGGAGCGGCGGTGGCGAGGTCGCCGGAGTAGGGACGGTGGGTGCGCGATGGCGGAAACGCGCGCGGAGTGGTCTTTTTGTTGCTTGCACTGGTGTGGGAGGTGCGCGCGAGGTTGGTGAGTGAGGGCGGCAAGGTGGCACGTCCCGGCTTGCCGTGGCGGCGCCGGACAGCGTGCGGGCGCGGCGGCGCGAGACGGCGCTCGGTGCTCGCAAGGTTGCGGTCCGGGGCTCGGTGAAGAGCGACGTGCTGGTGGTAGAGGGACTCACGGTCTACACGTAGAGCTAGGAGGCGGAGGGAGAGGGGGATCACCGGCGGTCAATTCCGAGGCGGCCGGAGTTGGGGACGAAGCAGGAGATTTGGAAATTGGGGGGCATTGGAGGGTGATTCTCACCGTGGAGCGTGGAAGCGCTGTGGGTGGTGGCGGTGCTCTGGAGGGGTTTATATAGGGCGCGGTGGCGCGGGAAGGCGGGAACGCCGAGGACGGCGGTGCGGCCACGCGTCCACGTGCGGTTTGAAAGGGAGCGGGGGCATGGGCGTGCCATTTGCAAGCACGTGCTCTCGGTTTGCGCGTCGTGGGGCCTGCGGGGGACAGGATAAGGTCGGCGCGGGGCTCGGTAGCACGTGGCGTGCGGGGAGAAGCTGAGGCGCGGTGGAGACGACGACGGCGTCGCCCGCGCAGGCTGGCGCTGGGCTTGCACGGCTGGGCCGGGGAGAGAGGCGCACGGCCCAGTGGGGTGAGGGAAAGGGGGTGGGCCAAGGGGATTCGGCCCAATGGCCGGGAGGGAAAATAAAATGGTTTAAACATTTCGGAATTCGAGTAAATTCAAACAAATACCAAATGAACTCCAAATTGGCTCAAACAAATTTAAGAAAATTTGCAAAATTCGAAACTCAGAGCTAGCAACCATGTTGACAAGTTCCACTTTTAATATCTTTCAAAAATTCCCATTTTCTGTAATATTGAGCTTATCAAGTTTGATCTTTTATTTTCAAAAATTCTAAATGTGATCCTAAAAATCTAGGAAATTTTCCAGGGGTGGTTTTGTTGATCTGTTGTTAAAATTTAGGATGTGACACCATGCCGGAGCTGGTGCCGCCGCCGAGGGAGTGGCACACCTGGAACCCTGCGTGCATAGTCATGGATCAGAGAGGGAGAGAGAAGATGCGAGCAGATCCAAGTAGGTCCGCCCCCTTGGAGGCAGTCGTACAGACATTGGAGGCAGTCGCGGTTCTCGGCCTCATTGCGCACGACGTCGAGCACGGAGTCGATGTAGCCGTAGGGGCCCAAGCGCCCCGAGTCCATGGTGCCCGGCTCCAGGTCCATGAGCACGGCCGCCAGATCTGAGAGTGGAGAGGATCTGGATCCGAGCGCATGTGGCCAGGCAAGTTGAGCTGCCGGCAGAGAGGTGGTGCTGCCTGCGGCTCGCGGGGGAGACGGCGGAGCCGCGCAGAGGGGAGGGGAGGGAGGTGGATGATGCTTCAGCGCAGAGGGGAGGGGAGGGGAGGGGAGGCGGATGGTTGGGGCGGCGTGGCCGGGCAAGGCGGTCGCAGTGGTCGCGGCGGCGGCGGCGGCGGCCCGTCTCACGAGCGAGTGCGTGGTGGAGAGGAGTTGGAGAGGCATCGGGTGCGGGAGCAAAGGGATAAGGCAATGAGTGGCAGGGAGGGGAGAGGGGGGCTCGGACGTGTGCGCCCTTAACCGAATACGAGAAAAAATTCGGGTCCGAGCTCCTTTGTTTGGCGACGTAAACGTGTCTGCTACCATATGCCATCTCTGTAGCAGACGCGTTTTGTTGCGCCGCGTCGCCTGGATTGCTGTATAGCAGACGTGTTTTGTTCAATACAACCCTATAGCAGACACGTTTTGTTTATACGCGTCTGCAAATTATCATCACAGACGCGTTTTAAAACGCGTCTCCAAGTTCAGGTGTCTGGTATTAGCCTTTTTTACATAGTGGAGACTTTCCACGACGAAGGGCATCCTCGTCATTGTTCTTCCTCGGGAGACAAGTGCAGAACCTGGCCCCGTCCCCGCGGAGATGACCGGCGCGTCACCACAGAAAGGTAGGCCCGAGTCCGTCCATGTCGGTTGCCGCAGGTAGGAGAGAAGCCCCAAGCACCATGCTGCCAGGATCAACACGCCATTGGCGCAGGGCCAGACTCCGGCCTTTCCAAGAAACTCCAAATTTGGGAAGTTGCTACCTTCTGCTCACTTACGAGACAAGTATACCACAGTGGTTGAGATTGCAAACAATTGCTTAGGTCTTCCTACAACGCAGGCATGGTCTGCTCTCCCGATGCCTCCAACACCTAACCTCTACACACACGGGGCATAGTAGTGACTACTAACTGTGTAATGATCATAAATGGAATCGAAGCACAAAGAGCTGTAAGCAAATGACATAGATCTAATGTGCACAGACTGGCACTGGTCGGTAGCACCCTCTAGGGAAACTACTTATATATGTGTTCTTGCGGAGTATAAGGACTGAATTAATAAGTAAAGCAACTGTGTAGTTGGCGAAGTAAAGGCTGTTATTGATTTAGAACTGCTTTCTGAGAACGAGATATTGTTGTTCATTGGACAATGGCATTGACAAGTAGCTAAAAAGGACACACTCGGTATACTGTGCAAGTACTGAAAGAAGTAAAAAATCATATCAGTATTATTTTGAGAAACCACCGAGACGCCACCACGCAGCCGTCAACCACGCACCCAAGCCTGTGGATGGATCGCCCACGCCGAGGTGCGGCAACATCGACAAATGCAGCGACGTCTGCGTGCCATTCCATTGCTTGATCCGCCACGCTGACTTCCGGCAACATGAGCCACATGCGCCGTAAGGCAGCCGCCCTTCGTCGCGCCCGCGGCAGGGTGCTTGGATACCGGGGCCGGAGAAGACCAGTTACCCTCGCCAGATCCACCATTCTGAAGAGGAGTAGAGGAAACCACGGCCCCGCCATGCATGCAGCGCCCTCCTCCGTTGCTGCCGACTCCATTCCCACTGGAACAATTGAGCGGGCGTGAAACGCAGGGATACACTGCCGCACGGAGCACCATAGCAGAGGCACCGACATGTTTGCAACCGTCCGCCATTGTTCTGTACGGAAAGGAACCAACTATACCCAAAGTTGTGCCCTTTCACAACTTTGCGGCGCCTTCAGATGGCCTTGAACCTCATCTTCAGGTTGGTCAGAAGGGTGTTGTCCTGATGCCTCCAAAACCGATCCTATACCTAAAGTAGTGACAAGCTAGCTTTAGATACAAATGAAATGGAAGCACAGGAAACTATAATAAGCAGCTGGCGTGCGCTTCTTTGCACTTCTGCTCGCACACTCTTAAGACAAAAGCTACCATATCTGTTTCCCGCAAGACACAAACAAAGGTGACATATATATAGTGGATGAGAAGTATGCCTCGTACTGAATTAAGTCTACTTCTGAAGTGTAACATCCTGGCCCAGGGCTTAATAGGTTTGATAGAATACTCATATCAACAAGTTGTAACTTCTTTTCCGGGAGCTCATCTCGAAAGAACTCCGAGGTTAAGCGTGCTTGGCCTAGAGCAATTTCGGGATGGGTGACCGACCGGGAAGTCGTTCCCGGGTGCGCACGAGTGAGGACAAAGTGCGCAGGAAAGACGTGTGTTGATCTGTGGGGCTAGTCTTGACGTCCTAGAGAGCTGCCAGGCGTGCGGGCCCGGCCTCGAGGAGGCGGGACGCTACAAGTATTACTGAAGCGTCTCCGTTTTTCACAGGATCGAGTCGGTAAAGCACTGATGAACAGACGCAACAGTACATCACATAAAAAGCTCAAATTTTTACATCTTTAAGTTATTACATGAGTCAAATGATTTAAAACACGTAAGAACACAGCGGAAGCCTACAAAGTACAACAATACTACCACACTCGACGATAAGTGGCCGCACATCGAAGCCCTGCGATGTGGACCCGCTAAGGAACTCCACCAAGCAACAGCGGAAGCGAAATCTATACCTGCACAAAAACATAAAGAGCCAAACCCTGAGTACTAGTTACTCAGCAAGACTTACCCGCCAACGTGGCTAACTACAGCCGACTCCTAGAATGCAAAGGCTACAAGGGGTTAGGCTGACTCACTTGCATAAAAGCGCACTAATTACTTGGTCCTTACTTTCAAGTTTTAATTCCAATTAAGTACTTAACCAATAAGCAGTGTTCATATATCTAGAACAGGTATAAGTAACAATACATCAACGGTGACAGTATATATAGCAATGTAAATAACAGTAATGTAATAGACTAGCATCATCATCTCATCAATCATATCACACTACGATGTGACGCAGTTAGCAAGGTTGCTCTTGACCGAGAGCGACGGCATCGATGTACATCCTGCAGGAGAAAACCTGACCACACGCCACACACGCGCAAAAGTCGCATGCAGCAATCGTTCGCAAAGGTCCCCCTAGAGCTGGCTGGGTCTCACACCTCCCGAGAAAGGCCTTCCCGCACGGTCCCCGTCCCAGACGTACGCCCCGATTGGGAAGCATCCTTTCTCTCCCGAATACCATGATAGAAAGTGCAAGTATCCGCGAGACACGAGGGCAACCTAAGCTACTAAGTTTACTAGGCCCATAAAAACACTAGCATGTGATCAGTACGTTCGAACTTGCTCAACAGGGCCAACAACGGACGGTCCTTAATCGACATAGACGGGGCTACACCACCGTGAAGGCCCAGCCTTCTCCAACCATCCTATACAAGCAATTCTCCGTCCGGTCTCAACAAATTCTAAATCCAGCTAGTACAATCCAGGGTGAATCCTATCATGCGAGTGGGACCTACCACTCGACTTCTACCGTCCGCTATCCACTAAGCCTAGCGAGTTGTAACGTAACCTAGATCACATCTACAAAAATAGGACACAAGGTAGTATATGGAAGGGTAGTCCTAATGCAGTTCTATGGTTTCACATCAACTCCTAATAAACCTAATGCACAAACAATTACTAGCCCTAATCAAGTGATAAACGAAAATCCTAAATGGGGAGGCATGCACCGGGGCTTGCCTGGCTCAGGAGTGCAGCTAACTAGGTCAGCGGGGTCAGTGTCCTGCTGCGGCTGCTCCTCCTGTACCTCCTGGACCTGCTCCTCTGGCAGCTGGAAGTCGAGCTGCTCCGGAGTCGTCTCTGTCACTACACGTTATGACAAGGATAAATAATGCAAGTTAGATGCAATAATATGATGCAATTTAGAAATTTAATTTCTTGATAGGACAGTCATTCACACTGTAAGTGTAAATGATTAACTTTGTTAATTAGTTTCGTCTGATGTATTTCCTTCATTGACTTTCATTTAAGTTAACCATTTAATCAATTTGAGTTGATTAAACAAATAATCTGATTTAGAAAATTAATTTATGTCCAACGGAATTTTTCTGGTGAAAGTAACCACTGGAAGTGATTTATGGTGAAGTTTCATGATTTATCGATGAATGGATTATTTATAAAAATTTATACAATGTAGAACACAATTTAAATCATACAAAAAATAATTAGACGTCATATTACAATGGAAAAATGTTCTGTATGTGTGTTTTCATATGCTTAACAGGAATGCAAGAGTTCATGATTTTTAGAGCAACATAGTATTTATTATGAATTAAACAAGTTCTGTACATTTGTATTTATGCAAGAAACATATGAAGTCGACTGGGTTATTTGACATTTTTTATGGACATAGCGGGTCACAAGGAAGCCATAAAAATTTGATTCATATTATTCTGAGCTGTATTTAATTTTCTATGAAGTTTAAAAGCTCCTGAGATTTTCTGGGGAATTAAACTAATATTCCGGAAAAGGAAAAAGGGTCGGCCACACAGATTTGAGCTACATGGATGGACACAGAGTTCATGGTGCACGGGATCTGGTGTGCCCAGCACCAGGGTCGAGCTGGGGGCGCGGCCATGGCGGCCGGAGCTCGCCGGAGCGGCGGCGGCTCGCTGGGAAACGCCCAAAAGACCACGAAAAAATCCAATAAAAATACTGGAACGATGCTTAGCTCAACGCGCATCCATTTGTGGGTTCTGGGGTCGACGGGGACCATAGGAGAGCGGCCAGCGACGAGCTCGACGGGCTAGCAAGGTTCGGCAAGGTCGCATGTGAGGTACGAGGCATGAAAAATCAGGTAAAAATGTGATGGAGCTTCACCTCGGTGTGCTGAAGATCGGCATAGAGCTTGTAGACGACGGGGGGGGGGGGGGGGGGGGGGGCTCGGAAGTAGAATTTCGTCGCGGAGGTTCTTGCGTTCTTGCGACAGACGGCGGGGAAAAACGGCGGGGCAGTGAGTTGAGCTGTGGAACCCAGGCAAAGAAGGGTGAGACAGGCTCGTGGGTTCCTGCATCATCTCAGAGCGGAAAGAATCGACGAGGGGCTCACCATGGAGGACGAATGTGACGATGGCGCGGTGGGTGCTGGCTTGGCCGGACCGGGAGACGACGTCCGATTCGTGAGTTCACAATGGAGCAGAGGGGCTGGCGGCCATGATAGAGCTTGAGTACGGTCCTGCGGTGCTTGGAGTGGAGCAGATCGACCGGGGCGTAGCTCGATGGTGGCAGACAAGTCGAGCTCGACAATGGCGGCCTGGAACTAGCTCGGAGGAGCGAGGAAAGGAAGGGAGCGCGCGGCGGCTCGGGCTGAAAGGAGATGAGGCGACGAGGGAGTGGAGCTGGGCTGCGTTTTGTCCGAGCGAGGGCGGCCGTGGGCGGCGCGGCGGAGCCGTACAACGGCGTCCACGCGGCTCGCGGGTTCAGGTGAAAACAGAGCGAGAGGCTGACGAGCGGGTCCCACAGCATCTTTCGATTTTTCCGATTTATTCAAACCAGAATTTTCCCCAAATTTTGGCACATCATTTGAAGTGGAAAATGAGCTCCAAAATTCACAAATTCAGTACCGTTGGAAAGCTCTTGAAAAGATCTATCATCTGGCCAAGATGCACATCTGGACCCCAAGGGAATTTGAAATGGCAGCTGGTCAAAGTTGGTTACTTTTCAAGCTTTGGGGATTTTATTGGGGCCCAAGATGAATTTCAAAAATCATCAAAAAATCTCCATAATTCTTATATCAGAAGGGCTATTTACTGGTATTTTTGGTTGCTCAAGTTGTTATGCAACAATTTGAGTTCCTTCAGAAGCTTGGATTTGACCATTGTTTAAATTTTTGAATTCGAATTTTTAAACTTGACTTCTTTTTGGTTTTCTGTTCAGTTCAAGATGGGTGCTGGCTGAGTTCAGTGACACGGGGTGTCACATGAAGAGGAGCAATTGTAGTTGGTGGGTCAATAAAGTTATTAAATGGTAAAAAGGCACTAGCTAACACCTGAATACCATGCAACTACGGAGCCTGAAGCTGTTCATGGTGACACACTTATATACACTACCCACTCAGATCAGGAAAAAAGAAAGAACCCACACAACTCACTCTTGTACAATACTATGTCAAGCCTCAAGCTTCTTTGTGATTAATTTTGATTTTCACAAGGATGAGATGTTGTAAGCCTAATAATAAATTTACATGAAACATACTAGTCAGGACGTACAATTACATTACATAAATGACACTATTTTTAGGTAATGGTGTCTCTAACTCCTTCAGTCAACTGCACTTGTCTAAGCTAGACACAAGTTGATACAACATGCTTTGTTTTAAACATGACCTTTCAAACCACGAAGCTTCCTCTGCAATTTATTTATTAACACTATCTATTTTGCACATCTTGTAAGACCCTCAAGAGAAACAGTCTGTTCTATTTTATTTGTTTTCTTCAACTCTCCTTTTCCTTATTACATAGTACTATATTTATATAGTCGATGCATGTGGACGATGAAAATTAAATGGAATCATAAGACATGTACAGCAGCAGGTGAGAACTGAGATACGGTGTGGGTTTGTTGATTTAAGGGTAGTATTTACGAAATGAGTTACACTCAAGTTAGTTGGACAATATGATCAGAGCTAAAGGGCACTCACTCCTGCATTCTGTGCAATGTGCTATACAAAGAAGTCCTGCATTCTGATCACTATAGATTCAAGAAAATGATATTTTACTAACATTAAGCACCTGATATTATTTCCATAAGAACAGTTCTTACTGATTAGTGATTAGCCATGTTTTGCTAGTATTAAAACATGGACAATAAATAAATAATCTAGCAGCAGCATAACTAGCTGTTTCGTTGATTGAAAAAAATTAATAATCTTGCAGCAGCACAAACTAGCACAAATTACTTGGTTACAGCCTTATTGAGATTGGTCTTGTCCTGACACCTCCAAAACCTAAACAAACTAGACACAAGTCGATACAACATATTGTGCTTTAAACGTGACCTTTCAAGTTTCAAACCACAGAAGCTTCCTCTGCACTTTATAACACTAGCTATTTTGCAGGAGAAACAGTCTGTTATATTTTACTTGTTTCCGTTTAACTCACCTTTTCCTTAAATAGTACTATATTTGCGCAAGTGAACGAAAATCAAATGGAATCATAAGACATGTACAGGGGTAGGTCAGAAAATAATTTTTACAAGCATTAAAACATCTGAGTTATTTGTCATAAGCACAGTTCTTACTGATCAGCCATGTTTTGCCCGAATTGAAAGATGGAAAAAATTAATAATCCTTCATCAGCATAAACTATCTGTTTCATTGATAGAACAAACAATACAGTTCTTCGTGATTAGCACTTCACTATGTTTTATTGACCAGTAATGAAGCTTATAAAATTTTAATACCTTGCAGGAGTAGAAACTAGCTGTTTCATTGCCACAATTTTGAATTTATTTTAGTAACCTCTTGAAAATGGTGGAGCTTTCTGATCAAGTCACACGAACACCACCCATTATTTCATTAGACATCAACATGTGAAATTGCCTTGCTTGCCCAGTTGTACCTGAATCAATATCCTCATATACTACCCTAACACAGCATAGGCGACTGAAAGAGAGCGCTAAGACAGATCATGAACTTATCTGCTGAGTAAATGTGGAGCCGACAAATACTGGGTGGCCTCGGACGATGAGGCTGCATGTTGATGCTGAGTACTTGGTTTTGCTAGTGGCGGAGGGCGAACAGCAGCGGATGAGCCTTGGGCAGCCAAGGTAGAAGCAGTGTATCCATGAGAAAAAGGCGGCTTGAACTTTCCGTGCCCTCCTCTGTGAAGTGTCTCCGCTTTTCACAGGATCGAGTCGGTAAAGCGCTGATGAACAGACGCAACAGTACATCACATAAAAAGCACAAATTTGCATATTTGAGTTATTACAAGTCTTAAATGATTTAAAACACGAGAGTAGCACAGCGGAAGTCTCAACTATACCAAATCTACAACACTCGACGATAAGTGGCCGCACATCGAAGCCCTGCGATGTGGACCTGCTGAGAAACTCCACCAAGCAACAGCGGAAGCGAAAACTATACCTGCACAAAAACATGAAGAGCCAAACCCTGAGTACTAGTTACTCAGCAAGACTTACCCGTCAACGTGGCTATCTACAGCCGACTCCTAATATGCAAGACTACAAAGGGGTGGCTGACTCGATAGCATAACTCGCACTAATTACTTGATCCTTACTTTCAAGTTTTATTTTCAAGTTAAGTACTTATCCAGTAAAACAGTGTGCATATCTCTAAAGCAGATATAAAGTAACAATACATCAAGAGTGACAGTATATATAGCAATGTAAATAACAGTAATGTAATAGACTAGCATCATCATCTAATCAATCATATCACACTACGATGTGACGCAGTGAGCAAGGTTGCTCTTGACCGAGAGCGGCGGCATCGATGTACATCTGTTGGTATTTCTTACGGTCACAGATAAATCCGCAAGCGCACGGAGAATACCGTTGTAGCACTTCACCCGTGAGTATTCAAGGGTATCGTATTTTCCACAGGGAAGGCGGTGGTTTACGAGATAGCAAAGTTCATAATCACATAACTAATAATGTACCAAGGTCTAAACAGGGGTAAGGATAATAATAAGGTAGGGGTAGTGTGACAACACAACCAGAGTAATCCAATCTAACACTAGAACTAAGCCTAGGCTAAGCGGGGTTAAGAAAAGAGCCGAGATGGATCCTTATGTACTTCTTATATTCCTGCTCATGCAACACATACAAGTCTAAGCTCTATGTCAACCTGGAACAAGGGGGGTAACCAGCAGGGCTGTCACCACCTACCGGTATTCCTTCTACCAGGCAATCAAGGCTATCTACCGTAGAACAAAGAGGATTAAGCACAGCAGGGCTGTCACCACCTACCGGCAACCCTCTACCAGGACACGTGACACTAGGGCTATTAAGTCCCTATGCCAGTCCTAGGGTCACGTGACAGCAAGGCAATTAAGTCCTCGCTGCCAGACCTTCTCTTGTTCAAGCAGACAACCAAACACCCAAAGCTGTTTATCAACCTAAGCACCACGCTCACATTGCTAAACAGTACTCTCGATTCCCATGGGACTTTGACCCTTCGGATCATCAAGTCGGGAATAAGAGTACACCTAATCCTGACCCGACGGATCAACAGATCAAGTGCTAGAACATGCATGACTCTGACCCTACGGATCATCAAGTCAATGGGTGAGACATGCGTAACTCTAACCCTGCGGATTAACAAGCTACGATCTATATCGCACATAACTCTAACCCTACGGATTAACAAGTCATGGGCCCGAGCATGTCTCACCACTTCATGCATGAATCGAGTGTAAGGACATAAACGAATGAATAAAGACATGTCAAGCATGAAGCAACCAATCATGACTAGATAACAACCACATAGAAAGCACATGGCTATCATACTAGTACAATCATAAGTCATAAGGAATAAAGAAGTTAATTCTATTGAGGTGGACCTTGATACTTGCGATGAACGATGAATGAGCGATGAACGAACGACGAACGATGAACGAACGACGAACGAACGAAGAACGAACGACGAACAATATATTATTAGCAAGTATCCTCAAGATACAAGATTGGGCTAAGTCCTCACAAAGGGAGGACAGCCCTCTCCTCTACCAAACTCTCCCCTCTACTCCTCTACAGCCTAGAGACTAGTCTAATGCTAGAGATTGGATTCCTCTTGGTGTCAATGTGTGTTGTCTTGTCGTTCTTGTGTGGGGGAGGGGTGCCCCTTTATTTATAGCCTCCAAGGTCGGTGGAATTGAGTCGGTTCCGCGAGGTGGTATCATTGATTGCAGGGGGAACCGACATTGCAACGTCGGTTGCGAACCGCCATAGAAGAGTGGGCCTCATTGGGCTTGAGGGGGGGTCGGCCGACCCAGCTAGGGGAGGTCGGCCGACCTGTGGCTGGCCCCACCTGGGCTGGGCCTTGGCAGGTGGCCTCCCCTCTGTTCCTTGACCTTGGTCCCGAGTGCTATGGGTAGACTTGAGTGTTTCTCTCGGTTATTGGGCACTTGGAAGATATCTTTATTCCGGGAAAAACTGAGTTTTCCAGGACTTGGAGTTTTGGGCCTCTTTTCCCTCGGGTTTGTATAGGATTCATCTTGATTGCACCTGCACCCATAATTTCACCAAGACTTGTGGAATTCGTTAGTTTTAAGCCCTACCACTAAGTTTGGTGTTTACTTTGATTCCATTTGTGCAGGTATTTGTCGGTCAAAATCGTGCCGTAATGACCGTCAACAAGACCCCCACACTTGAGCCTTTGCTCGTCCTCGAGTGAAGGTGGAAGATTAAGATAAAACATGACTTCCATTGGTATGATGCTAGCATACAAGTTATTCCAAGCCATATCTGTACCCGTGAACTTTTGATGTGTCTACCATGTCATCTTGGGCGGTTGAGGAATGGAACGGTCTTGATTCAAGTCATCATAACTCCCTCTGCTGAGTAACTTGGGTTTTTGATAGATTTTCAAAGTAAAAACATAGCTCATACTCCTCAAATGATCACTCTCAAATCGCTCAATGTGTATGGTTCCTTACCAAGGCATTGGATTTGCTTCTTTTCATCCTACTTCTACAAAAGGCTTTATGTGGAGCTTGGTAGGGAATGAAAGAGAGGCATACTTGTATCACATATTTTGCCGAACCAAAAGGGTGGATCCATGGAGAATGCAAGTCATACAACCTTGATCAAGATGTGCAAGTGTGTATGAGGGTGGTGTGGTGGAAATTGTACTCCCTTTTTTTTTTTGCGTTCCTTCTCTCTTTCTCTTTTTTGAATGTTTGAGGAGGACATGGCTATGATTCTTTCTTTCTCTCTTTTTTTTTCCAACATTATCCCTTCTCTTTTTTTTTATCATGCTCTACTTGTATGAGCAGGGATTATTCTTTCTTTTGCATAGCCATGTCTCCAATGATAATTAGAGAGAGAGAAAGGTAACAATGCTTTTGTGGAGTACTTATTTTGGTGGATGGATGGTGGTATTGCTTAACTTCCAGTGTAGAAGTTCAGCATGTGAGGTGGAGTGTACGTGATCTTGATGAAGAGAGTATGACAAGTTTCTCACTAGGGTCACACAATTTTGATAAAGCTCAATGTAATGACAAGCAGCATATGTGTGTAGGTTTTCCAATGTAGTCAACATATGGCTTTGGTAGGAATATAAGATCATCGAGGAGCATGGAGCTATAGATTTTAAATTTTTGCAAGATAAATTCCCAAGCACTCTATGCAGAAGAAGCATGATTCATATCATCCAACCATATCACATTCACCAACAACTTAGATAAACAAGGGTTCCTATGAGATTGGTGTTCACAAGCAACAGGTGTATGATGCGAGGAATAAAGAGTATGCCGGCCAACCAACTAGAAGCATGTATGTTGAGGGAACAACAAAGTTCATTTTATTCTTGAGTTAAATTTTAGTGGTTGACTCAAAAGATTATTTTAACTCATGAATTGGGGAGATGGAGTAGAGAGGATGCTAAAACCGTCGCCTTGGATGAAGTGGAGGCCAAGTGGACCATGGGATGTTTGATCGAAACAAAGGTTCGACCCAAATTTGTTTTCTTGTCCCGGTGGCTCCACTCTTTTATGGATCGGTCAGTGCGAGGTTGTGCATCGTGTTGGTGGGGGAGATCTCGAATGTGTGCGTGATGAAGAACTCGAGAGACCTCCCCCCACACTTGTTCTTGTACCTAGCTTATTTATTCAAAACAAACAAAAACAAAGCGAAGACAAAGAGGACTCTACCGGGGTTAAAGACCGGGGAGCCTAGATTTATTGAATTAGACTCTAGGTGCCTTATGTGTTTGAAATAAAAGAGAGAAGGAGCACCTAGCTTACTTATTTTTTTTTCAAGAGTTATTTTGATTTTAATTTTAAAATTTTATTTTGTTTTGACATTTTCAAGGTGGAAGAAAAAGGGTACAAGTTGCGATACAAGTTACCTTAGTAGGGCGAGGGAACCTCCCCCCACACTTGTTCTTTGCTCTCGGCCCATGATTTGGGATTGCGCCCCATGTGGTTGTGGTAGTAGGCCATACAGTCATTTTGGGTTTTTGAGCAGCGTGGCTGTGAAGTGGCGATCTTGTCTTCCATATTTTGCTGCCACTAAGTGTCACAACGGTGGTGGCACTCGCATGGCTGCAATTCTTATTCAGCTCTTGGGAATCCTGCCAGAAACACTACTCCTGCAAGCAATCTTCATCCAACTTGGAGAGGCATGGTTAGCTCTCGGAGCACATACAAACAAGGTCCCGGGTTAGATGACCGGACCTCATTTGTACAGCCGAGGAAGAAAGGCACAAGCAAGTCATGTGGACCAAGATTGAGTGTGACCATGGGCAACCAAGATTGAGTGTGACCATGGGCAAGATAATCCTCGTTGATTAAAAGCAACTTGAGGCTTAGTGATATGAAAACTCGAAACAATGTAAGCCCCAACTCCATGAATGATATGAGAAAACAACGAGGTGCACTAAAGAAGTCCAAATTGCTTGGAAGGTTCTAACCATTCATGCATTGCATAGGAGGGATTTTGATATTGTTAACCATGGCAAGAGGATTCTAAGCTCATTCCTCATACAGATGTGTCTAAGATTGCTTTGAGGAACACAAGTCATGGCAAGCCAACCATGCATCAAGCACAAGAAGGGATATGATTCATTGCCAAAGAGCATGCTTGTGAAGATCAGGAGTTGTAGGCTCAAAGTCTGACAAGCAATGCTTATGAAAGCCTAGTAGAAAGCAAGGATGTGTGCATGAAGGGTGATACTCCCTATGGAAGAACCGAAGGGTAGTACCATTGCCTAACTACTACAAGGATGCATGGGAAATCATGTGGTAAGTAGGTGGGAGCCATACTCATCCACACGAACAAAAACCATATCACCCCTTGGGCTTCCAATTATTAGCAAAGAATGTGGTCATACCTTCGTTGTGCAGAGATTTCGAATTGAAGTTGTAGGCTTGTACCTTCTTTTCGCACACCAAGACAAGGTTGGTGTCGAAGAGGAGTCTTGACGTGTTGTTTTCATCATGGTCCTCCTCCATGGGATCTTCGTGAGGCTCTTCATGCCAATCTTCTCACATTAGGCATGAGCTCAATGGAGGGGGACGAGTATGTGTCACGTCGGGGGTGACTTGTGTTTGAGCTTGTCGCCTTCTTCAACGTGTTGATGAGCTGATTTTTGACCTTTATCCTGGCTGCACATAAGAGCAAGAACACAAAAGCGAACTCGAGCACGGATTACGTTAGTGAAAACCAAATGGATTTCCCGTCGGTTGCCTTTGCAAGGATGTCTTTTTTATCGCAACTCAATTTTTTTTTTGAACAAATAGAAAAGAAGAGAAAGGGAAATCTTTTTCTTAAACTTGAGACAAAACATCATGGAAAATTGGGGAAATGCGAGAGCAAGAATTTTGTTTTAAGGGTGCTTGAGTACGAAAGGGATGAATTTGAAGAATCCAAACACCCTTGCATCCAAATAAAAAGAAATGAAGTTCAACTTGGTCAACAGCCCCACAATGGCTATATGCTTTAAAGTCAAGGGGGCTGTGCCAAAATTCCATCAAAACTTTTGCTCAAAGCATTTTCCAAAAGGTTGGCTCAAGTTAAATTTTTACCAAATTTATTCTCTCAGATTTTTTTATTTTTTTTTCAAGGAGATCTTGTTCTTGAACTTGGGGCAAAAATTCTCGGGAAATGCAAGAGTAAGAATTTTGGAAAAGAGTGCTTGAGTGGAATGAAAAGTGAAGGCACCAAGCACTCTGGAAACAAATATAATGAAATGAAGTCCAATTTTGGTTGACAACCTCATGATGGCTATGTGTTGGAAAGCCAGAGGGAGTTGTGCCAAAAATTCCTCCAAAATTTTGCTCAAAACATTCTCCATAAAAAAGATTGCCTCAAACTCATTTTCAAAAATAAAGAAATTTTTGTAAATGTAATGTGGTTTGAAAAATCCCAAACAAAAGTCGGAAAGATTCAAACATGCAAACAATGGAAATGCATGTCGAGGGAGAATTCAAATATGCAAGTGAAATGCATGAATGAAATTGAGGGAATTCAAATATGCATGTGGAAATTGAAATCAAATATGAGGTAACTACCAATTTACCTTTGGCAAGGGCATCATCGTTTTAAGTCCAATGAGCAAGATTTCTCTCCATTGCGTTTAGCTTGGCGACTTGGTGCTTGATCCCGGAGATGAGGATGCAAACAACTTCTCGCGTTGGGGTTGTAGCTGTCTTTTCAAAGCACTTGTGCGAAGCCTTCTCCCCTTGTGCTTCCCTTTTAGGGTGATGTTGGAAGGCGTCTCTTCCTGTTGAGGGTGTGGTCTCCACCCTTCACCGATAGCTACCTTCTCAACTAATTTTGTTGCTTCCGCAGCGGTAAGTGAGAAGATGCTCCCCTCGGCACGAGAATCAAGATAGTCACGAGCTGGTTGTGTCAACCCATGGTAGAAATTGATCAATATTGTCCAATCATCCATTCCACGATCAGGGCATGTTGTCAAATAATCTTGAAGTTTCTCCCATGCTTTAGGAATGGATTCTTCTTGTGCTCTCCAAAAGTTTGGAGTCTGTACATGAAGGGCATAGGCTTTGCCTCTTGGAGAGTATTTCTCGAGGAACGCTTCAGAGCAATCATCCCAAGTAGTCGCAACACTTGGGTTGGCATAGAACCATTGTCTTACTTCCCCCACAAGAGAATAGGGAAATAGACGAAGTTGGACGACATCTTGGTTGACTCCCTTGATGGACAAAGTTTTGCAAACCTTCAGGAATTTTCGAAGATGGGTGCTTGCGTCCTCGTTGGCCGTTCCATGGAATGGATTGGCCTGCACCATGTAGATTTGGCTGGCTCTAAGTCTGAAGTTTCCGTCTCCAGTGCTGACGTGTGGCCCAAGTGCCATACGGTCAACAACGGCATCGGAGTATTCTTGGAACAACTTTTCAGCCATTGGCGTTGAGCTTGATGGTGCCGATGTAGCTGCGGAGTATTCGTGGGAAAGCTTTTGACCCATTGGTGTTGAGCTTGATGGTGCGGGTGTAGCTGGCTTGACTGTGGAGAGTATTCTTGAGCATGGGTGACTCGCGGTTCTGTTCGTCTCAAGATTACTTCTTGATTTTCTGTGTATTGCCTCGATAGGTCAATGCCAGCGATACACTACCCTGTTTTCACATAAAGAGAAAACAAAGCAAAGGTAGACCTATCTAGACAGTGGTAATTAAAAGAAATATAATTATAAACAATGCTAGTGACTCTTCAACCAGTGCCTTCCCCGGCAACGGCGCCAGAAATGCTTGTTGGTATTTCTTACGGTCACAGATAAATCCGCAAGCGCACGGAGAATACCGTTGTAGCACTTCACCCGTGAGTATTCAAGGGTATCGTATTTTCCACAGGGAAGGCGGTGGTTTACGAGATAGCAAAGTTCATAATCACATAACTAATAATGTACCAAGGTCTAAACAGGGGTAAGGATAATAATAAGGTAGGGGTAGTGTGACAACACAACCAGAGTAATCCAATCTAACACTAGAACTAAGCCTAGGCTAAGCGGGGTTAAGAAAAGAGCCGAGATGGATCCTTATGTACTTCTTATATTCCTGCTCATGCAACACATACAAGTCTAAGCTCTATGTCAACCTGGAACAAGGGGGGTAACCAGCAGGGCTGTCACCACCTACCGGTATTCCTTCTACCAGGCAATCAAGGCTATCTACCGTAGAACAAAGAGGATTAAGCACAGCAGGGCTGTCACCACCTACCGGCAACCCTCTACCAGGACACGTGACACTAGGGCTATTAAGTCCCTATGCCAGTCCTAGGGTCACGTGACAGCAAGGCAATTAAGTCCTCGCTGCCAGACCTTCTCTTGTTCAAGCAGACAACCAAACACCCAAAGCTGTTTATCAACCTAAGCACCACGCTCACATTGCTAAACAGTACTCTCGATTCCCATGGGACTTTGACCCTTCGGATCATCAAGTCGGGAATAAGAGTACACCTAATCCTGACCCGACGGATCAACAGATCAAGTGCTAGAACATGCATGACTCTGACCCTACGGATCATCAAGTCAATGGGTGAGACATGCGTAACTCTAACCCTGCGGATTAACAAGCTACGATCTATATCGCACATAACTCTAACCCTACGGATTAACAAGTCATGGGCCCGAGCATGTCTCACCACTTCATGCATGAATCGAGTGTAAGGACATAAACGAATGAATAAAGACATGTCAAGCATGAAGCAACCAATCATGACTAGATAACAACCACATAGAAAGCACATGGCTATCATACTAGTACAATCATAAGTCATAAGGAATAAAGAAGTTAATTCTATTGAGGTGGACCTTGATACTTGCGATGAACGACGAATGAGCGATGAACGAACGACGAACGATGAACGAACGACGAACGAACGAAGAACGAACGACGAACAATATATTATTAGCAAGTATCCTCAAGATACAAGATTGGGCTAAGTCCTCACAAAGGGAGGACAGCCCTCTCCTCTACCAAACTCTCCCCTCTACTCCTCTACAGCCTAGAGACTAGTCTAATGCTAGAGAATGGATTCCTCTTGGTGTCAATGTGTGTTGTCTTGTCGTTCTTGTGTGGGGGAGGGGTGCCCCTTTATTTATAGACTCCAAGGTCGGTGGAATTGAGTCGGTTCCGTGAGGTGGTATCATTGATTGCAGGGGGAACCGACATTGCAACGTCGGTTGCGAACCGCCATAGAAGAGTGGGCCTCATTGGGCTTGAGGGGGGGTCGGCCGACCCAGCTAGGGGAGGTCGGCCGACCTGTGGCTGACCCCACCTGGGCTGGGCCTTGGCAGGTGGCCTCCCCTCTGTTCCTTGACCTTGGTCCCGAGTGCTATGGGTAGACTTGAGTGTTTCTCTCGGTTATTGGGCACTTGGATTATATCTTTATTCCGGGAAAAACTGAGTTTTCCAGGACTTGGAGTTTTGGGCCTCTTTTCCCTCGGGTTTGTATAGGATTCATCTTGATTGCACCTGCACCCATAATTTCACCAAGACTTGTGGAATTCGTTAGTTTTAAGCCCTACCACTAAGTTTGGTGTTTACTTTGATTCCATTTGTGCAGGTATTTGACGGTCAAAATCGTGCCGTAATGACCGTCAACAACATCCTGCAGGAGAAAACCTGACCACACGACATATGCGGCAAAGGCCACATATGGCAACCGTTTGCAAGGGTCCCCCTGAAGCTAGGCCGGATCAAACCCCTCCCAAGAAAGGTACCTCCCGCCACGGTCCCCATCCCAGACGTACGCCCCGTTCGGGAGGCATCCCTTCTCTCCCAAAATACCATGATAGAAAGGGCAGGCTTCCACCGCACAGCAGGGCAACTCGAGCTACTAAGTTTACTAGGCCCATAAAAACACTAGCATGTGATCAGTACGTTCGAACTTGCTCAACAGGGCCAATAACGGACGGTCCTTAATCAACACAGACGGGGCTACACCACCGTGAAGGCCCAGCCTTCTCCAACCATTCTATACAAGCAATTCCCCGTCCGGTCTCAACAAATCCTAAATCCAGCCAGTACAATCCAGGGGTCCCTATCGTGCGAGTGGGACCTACCACTCGACTTCTACCGTCCGCTAGCCACTAAGACTAGCAAGTTCTAACGTAACCTAGACCACATCTACAAAAATAGGACACAAGGTAGGATATGGAAGGGTAGTCCTAGTGCAGTACTAAGGTTTCACAGCAACTCCTAATAAACCTAATGCACAATCAATTACTAGCCCCAATCAAGTACGAAAACAAAATCCTAAATAGGGAGGCATGCACCGGGGCTTGCCTGGCTCAGGAACGACGCTATCACTAGCACAGTCAGCAATGATCAGTCAGTGGCTCCTCCTGAGCAGCTCAGCATCCAGGTCCTCCACCTGCTCCTGAATCGCCTCGATAGCTATATGCCATGACAATGAAATGCAAGTTAGATGCAATAAAATGATGCAATTAGGATTTAATTATCTGATAGGGCAGTAATTTATACTGTAAGTGCAAACGTTTAACTTTGTTAATTACTTTTGTCTGAAGTATTTCCTTAATCAATTACTGTTTAAGTTACTTAACTAGCTTAAGTGAGTTATTTCACTTAATTAAATTCGAAAATTAATATATGTCCAGTGGCATTTTTCTTGTGAAGTAAACCACTGAAAATGATTTATGGTGAAGTTTCATGATTTATTGATGAAGGTATTATTTATAATAATTTATACAATGCAACATATGATTTAAATCATAGGAAAATAATTAATTAACATATGACAGTGGAAAAATGCTCTGTATGTGGGTAATCAATAGCTTAACAACTGTGCCAAAGTTCAAGATTTATGGGGCAACAAGAATTTATTAAGAATTAAACAAGTCTTGCATCCATTATAATTTTACAGAAAACAAGAAAATGAGTTGTAAGATTTTGATTTTCGGAGGATAAGGAAACTAACAAAATTGGTTTCATAATTTCTGTGATTTTCTGGGAATTTAAACTAATTCGGAAAAGGATTGAAAATGGGCGGGCCACTCAGATCTGGGCCACAAATGTGACCACAGGGTTTGGGCCGCACCGGATCAACCTAGTGTCACAGCAAATCCAGCCAGTCAAACGCAAGAACACACGAAGGGCTACACGGTTTGCCACACGGAATCTCCAGTAGCCACAGCGGATCAAAAACTCTATGGTCTCCGGTGTGTTGACCGGAGGCGTCGCCGGAGTTGGGCGGCGCGCTCGCCGGAGTTGGTTCCCGGCAGCGATGCGAAGAACGCTGAGGGCTGGGAGGGGTTTAGAGGGACGACGAGCTCACCTAGCTGCACAATGCCCCGCGGGGATGATCGAAGCTTGGTTGGCGACGAGCGGCAGCGGGTGGTGGACCTTCGGCGCGGAGGCGAGATGGGTGACGGGCATCTCCAGCTGCAGACGTGGGCGCGCGAGTTTCGCCTTGACGCGGGGAACCTCGGCGCAGGTGGTGTCGACGTTGGGAAGGTCGGGAAGGGAGAGTTCGTCGGAGGGACGCCGCGGTGACGAACGACGACGGAATGGAAAACTTCAATTCCGAAGACCTTGGGCTGCGGAAAGGAAATCCAGTGAGCGATGAAGACGCGCATGTGAGTGGCGCACCCGCGCAAGCAACTTGAAGATGTGGAGCTCACCGGAGTTCGACGAATCGGACGGCGGCGTGACGAGGTCGTGGTGGCCGGGTGTGGAGACGACGACGTCGATTCGCGGTTTCAAGGTGGCGAGAAGAGGGGCGGGGTCCTGGAGGGGCTCGGGAGAAACGCGGCGCTGGTGCGAGGTGATGCGTCCCGGCCCGGAGCTGCTCCAAGGCGACGCGCGGCGCGGAGGCGGAGGCGGCTCGAGCTCGGCTCGGCAATGGCGACGCGCTAGGGTTTGGGGAAGGCTGGGAGCGACGAAATAGAGAGGAGGGAGTGTGGAGAGGAGCGGGGCGGGGTTCTTGATGCTCCGGCGTACGAACGAAAGGCGGAGGAGCGATGAGCGTGGCTCCGGTCGTCGTCGACGATGTGGCGGCCGTCCTCCGACGCGCGCAGTGAGAGGCGGGTCGCTGACAGGTGGGTCCTTGGGCATCTTTTCATTTTCCAGGATTTAATCAAAATAGAGTTTTCCCCATATTTGGGACACAATTTGGAGTATGAAACAAACTCCAAAAACTGCAAATTTGATATTTTTGGAAAGATCTCAATGAGCTCTTGCATCTGGCCAACATGCACATCTGAAATCCAAAGGAATTTCAAATTTGGCTACTCTTTAAAGTTTGAGCATTTATTTGAGCTAGCAAATGAATTTCTAAAATCACCAAATATTCTTCAAAATTCTTATGTCATAAGGGCTATCCACAGGTATTTTTAGTTGCTCAACTCGTTATGTAAAAGTTTGAGTTCCTTTAGAAGCTTCGATTTGACAATTGTTTGAAATTTTGAATTTCGAATTTAAACTTGATTTGCTTTTGGTTTCTGTTCAGTTTGTGATGTGTGTACTATCTGACTCCAGTGACACGGGGTGTCACACTCTGCTGCAGTCTGCAGTTCTTACTCACTAGAAGGAATGAGTGGCAACCAAACGCAGAGTGGGCAACTATACATGGACGGACGAAGAACATTTTGGACATGAAAATTTCTCAAATGGATTGCTTGCCGCTGCTCTGTATACGAAGAAACAAAGGCGCTACCGAGGGGGACTTTGACGAGCTATTGCTACCCGAATAAGGAACAGAGCAGGAGATGAGAATCTCATTGTCATTCCATCATTGCTTCTAGACCCTCGTCATGGACAACATCAGCGACTTTCTCTCCTGATGCCTCCAATACCTACATTCTATGCAGTGTAGTGACAAGCTGAAGAGATCGTTGAAACGAGGCACAGAAAACAATTAGCGGAGATGGTTTGCACTGCCGTGCAACTAGGACAGCACCCTTTAGCGAAGCTACTCTTGGCTTTTCTCTCATTCACATCTCAAGAATCAACACACTTATACACCATCTTTGTAGAGGATAAAATCATTTAAGGAAGGAATAGTAGGTAAAGTATGGCTCGTATTGACGCAATCCCGAGCAGGCGGCTCGTACTGCAGGTTCCTCAAGGACCAGAAGGTAGAAATCCAGCCGAGTGTCATTTCCCTGATCTATGTTGTGGCCTTGATCTGCTTGTTTCTGTTTTGATTTTGGTGTGGGCAATCCCGATCTGATATGTTCCTTTTTCTGTGACCGTGCAGCTCCAGGCCTTGAATCAATGGTGCATGCAGTGCTGGCACTTGCGTGGTGGGAGGAGGACTGCACAACGCGGTGCTTTTGGCTGTTGGCGGCTTCACAACTCGACGGAGCTGCCCGTCTTCTTTAATACTAAGGTCTTATTTGGTGCCTGTTGTGTAATCCTGAAGAAATGCTAATTTTCATATTAGAGATTGAAGCTCTGTTCGGCTGTTTTGTGTTACTTTCTCTGTAACAACATTGTTTAGGCCTGAATCTTGTTCCAACAGATCGATATGTTAATAGAGCTGCTTGTGATTTCTCCTGTTGCGTTAGTGAAATCTTGTTAAATGAATCATTGCTTGGTAATTTATATTACTTTATTGCCAAACAAATGCAGCTGCCTGTCCTTGAGCATCGATTAGCAGTTTCCTGTTTGTTATTGAAAATATTTAAGCATTGGTGCATTCAACCTACGCTGCAAGACAAGGCATATCTATATCTGTTTTTTAGTTCAAGTTACAGTTTGCTGACAGTCAATAGCAAGGAACTCCTCTTTTATAGTATCTTAGGACTGTATGCAATCCTCTCCAAAAAAATGACTATTTGACTATTATTGTTTTAAACTTTTGTTCTCCATATAACTGTTGTCCTTGTATTTCCACAAAATGGAGTTTTCCATATAACTTTTGCTGCTCTTTGCTGTCCATAAATACATTTGTTTCATACTATTTGGTACAATAACTCACATTGCATTGCTCGTTGGCAGTGGCTGAACTCAGTTGTTGGTGATCTCTCTTGGTCTGCAAGAGCATTCTCGACAGAAGTGTTGGTGGGCATTGGCTGCAGGTGCACACACTGAATGACTGGGGCCCTGGTTCTGCAAATCCATGTAAGTTCATGCCCTTGCAAATGTGTTTAATTTTTCTGCAGCTGCAAGCTTTATTCCAACTTAATCCATTCATT
This sequence comes from Eragrostis curvula, assembly GCA_007726485.1. NCBI lineage: Eukaryota > Viridiplantae > Streptophyta > Magnoliopsida > Poales > Poaceae > Eragrostis > Eragrostis curvula. The sequence goes on from CM017442.1 coordinate 54,337,430, forward strand.
ATGTTTTTACTGCCAAATACAATTTTGATTTTGCATCTAACATAAATCTCTTGTTTTCAGTTTGCAGTAGTAGAACAAGAGGTATCCTTGTCAAGAGAAAGGATGCGATTCTGGAGCTTTGTAGAAAATAGTCATGAGTCTATGTTGTGTGGATACTGTGTACTTTTGGATAACTTGTGGATGCAAATGTGAGTTTGTGTTGTGTGGATACTGTGTACTTTTGGATGACTATTGAATGCAAATGTATTTGGATAACTTGTGTATGCAATTAATACTTTATTTATTATTTTCTGCTATATTGAATTTGGCCTAGAACAGGCCAGAACGCCTGTGCAAATGGCCTCATCTGGGCCGAAATGGCCCAAAAAATATGGCCCAAAAACTCCTAACAAAGGCTTCAAAATCTGGCCCGAAATTCCAAAAAAATGACCCAAAAATGTCCTGGATATTCCCTAAAATGGGCCCGAAAATGGCCTAGAAGGCCCAAAAATTTCGCTGAAAAATGGTCCAAAAAGGCCCAAGAAATTATGCCTAAAAATGGACCATGAAAAGTGGCCTGGCCCATTAAGATTTGGGCTGGATCATGATTTATGATGAAAATTAGCGATGCCATGTCAGCAGCCACGTAGGATCACCGTCTTACGTGGCAAATGGTTGGGTTTAGCTCAATTTATGACGAATTAAAAACCGTCAATCCTGTGGTCTGTGTCTAAAAAAGGTCATAAATCACGATTGACCACGCTCGACTGCTGACGGACACCACGACTGACCACGCTCGACTGCTGACGGACGCTAAAAGATCATAATCGCGATTTATGACGAAACTTTCGTCACTACAAGCAGTCGGTGACGCGTTAAAAACGTCACTAATTAGCATATCTGTTTTAGTGCATATAATTCCTCTTTAAATTGTTGGGTAGATTACACCTTAATAGGTTCAAAGCTTTGATTGGCCCAGAAACATAAATTGCGGTGGATCCTGTTATGTATCCTATTTTGTCAAGACAAATTTGAAAAAATAGCATGCCAAGAGGAAACAGTGTTGATAGAAGAACAATAGATCCTCATCTGCAGAAGGGGTGTGACGAAACAAATTACGAAAAAAAATGTGAGTTTTGTATTATTAAAACCGCATAGAAAACCATCAATTCTGTTCCATTTGCTTGGTTTAATAAAGGATGTAGATATGTTATTATTGACATAATCTTTAACAATTTAGTAGACGGACAAGAAAATATCATCACACATACAAATTGACAGATTTGGTGAATTACAAAAAAAGGTGGGAGTTCTGTATTATTAAAATTGCATAGAAAAACATCAGTTCTGTTCCATTTGCTTGGTTTAATAAAGGATGCAGATATGTTATGATTGTTATAATCTGTAAGTATTCAGTAGAGTGACAAAAATATCATCACACACACAAATTGACTGACTTGGTGAGAAATTTCTCAAAACAATTGAAGCTATGTTAGAAATACTATAAAAAATAAATTTAAACTCTTGAAATAATATGAAAATAATTTAAATACTTTAACAAGTCTAGCCGCGTAAATGCGCGGGCAGGCATACTAGTTTTACAATACTACCAAGTAAGGACACTATTCTTGCATCTTGTTTCAGATTTTGAGCCTGACAGCATGATCAAAGAAGATGTGAACTAGTTTTAGGCAACTATCGACTGTTTGAAAAATTGATGATGACTTCACTAGTGACAAGTCCACTTTATCTGATTCTTATCCTCCATAAAGGTAAATTTCTTGAAGATCAAAAGGCAAATCAGGGGTGCTACCAAAGATGTGCGACGGTGCACACATTTCAGCTGCTTAACTATATTCCTCTGTCCATTTATCTCTACAGCTTGTTGTTAAGTGGATCACATGCAACACCCTAAACATTAATGTGTCCACAATCTTTGGACTTCAGCCAACTACCATTGGCTTGGTTCCAGAGCTGTCTTAGTCACGACATGTTATAAGAAGGGGGTTCCAAGGCTAGTTAGATGTGACATGACTTAAGACAACTCGGATCCTACCCTGACCCTGTCAAGGGAGTACGGCAGTGCCCTGACGTCCATAGGTTATAAGCCTAATACTTGTCTCTAGGCAGCGTATGCAGGGTAGGTTTTGGAGGCACCAGGAGAAAAGAGTGCTCGCTTCTGCAATGATGAGGATCGAGATACAATTGCTGAACAGCGATACATCTTTGAAGTACTGATCTATCCCTGCTTCGGCTTCCACAATTTGTTCAGAGTCCTCGTCGACGGCACCTCTGTTTGTCCACTTCTAGAAGAACATCGGTGGTTGATTGCAGGGATGTCGGTGTCTGTGTCTCCATTCGACTTTGCACGCCATGTTCCTTGTGGCTTAGCAGCTACCACGGCTGCATGCCCCAGGTGTTGTCTCGTCCCCGGCTGTGGACCCACACAGCCACCACACCAGCTGCAGCCCCCCATCATCATCAGCTCCACGTACTTCTTGGCAGGTAAGTTCATGATCTCGTTGCCCCGGCCCTTCCATTGGACTACGTGGTGTTAGTGTAGCAGATGAGGACATTGATTCATGTATAGCAGTATCGGCCAAAGAATTTGTATCGATGTCCAACTGAGCAATTGTTGTCGTGTGACGATCAGAAATCTCTACCGTTGCATGATGTTGCAACAGAAAAAGAAAACTGTGTCAACAAACAAGCTACTCTGAGCTGATGCAGAATATTATTTTTTTCCCTTGTTTCAGTACTTTATGACCTTAGAACTGTTCTTATGAGAAATAACTTCGGATGCTGTAATTCTAGTAAAAACTCTTTTCTTGAATGAATAGTGATCAAACTCTGATATTCCTTATTACTGCACTTTGCACTATGCACTTGCACCGAATGCAGGAGTGAGTGCCTTTTAGCTTTGATAATGATGTGTCCAAGCAACTACAGAATCTCGTTTTGTCATTACGCCTAAATCAAGAAATCCACACCTTTGAACAAAGTGAAGGACGACAGGGGACACTAGCTAGAGATAAAAATAAAGTGGGAAGCTATTTCAACCTATAATAATGTCTTTCTTATTTGGTTGTTCTCCTCCACGTACTATTGTAGCTCATATAAGTGCCTTGAAGGACAGAGATATAGCAGCTTCCCATTAAAGAGTGCTGGCAGAGGTTCATGTAGTAGTGCAGCAGCAGCTGCTTACAGTTTTCAGAGCTTCAGTTCCATTTATCACTACAGATTGTCAGGTATTGGAGGCACCGGGAGAAAACCGTGCTCGTCTTGTCCACTTCAAAGTTCCCAACACCTACTGCTAGACCCCGCCTTTCATCTTCAACCAGCCGTTCATAGTCTACATTCCCGGCATCTTCATTACTTCGTGTACACATAAATGGTGCCATTTTCAGGGGATGTCGGTGCCTCAGCTGTACTCGGCATGGATGCGCATCACTCTCGGGGGAACTCCGGCAATTGCCAGCTCCTAGTGAGGCATCGGGAATGTGGCTGAATCTTGAAGACCACGAGTCACATGCACAGAGAATCCCCGTGGTGGATGTCACTTCCAGCGATAGTTCTCTGCTTGCCCTGAACATAAACTGTTATGAAAAGCTGGTAGAGGGCCCAGGGATGGCCAAGCAGAACCATGTACTCCGCAATCCCCCTTTGTTCTTTCTTATCCTTCGCGCGTTTTGTTTATAATGTCCAACCAACTACACTCATTTTCAGAAGTCGGAGTCAGTAGGACCCATGTTTCACCTAAAATAATGTCTTTCTTATTTGGTTGTTCTGCTCCATGTACAATTGTAGCATATATAAGTGCCTCGAAGGACAAAGATATATCACCATATTCCCTTGAAGAGTGTGGTACCAGAGGTCGGCTGCTTACAGGTTTCAGTGCTTCAGTTCCATTTATTTCTACAGCTTGTCACTACTCCGTATAGGATATAGGTATTGGAGGCATTGGGAGAAGACCGTGCTCATCCTGTCAAGGGGGAGGGTCAAGAAAATCTTATGCCACGGCCATATTGTCAATGACTTCAGCTACTCCAAAGCTTCCGGCCTCCAGCAGTCCTTCATAATCCACGTTGATGGTGTTAGCCATAACCTTCACAGGGTAGTGTCGAGGCGTGCGCAGGTGTGTCGCAGGTTGACGAGTAACCCAGCCATGAGCATAGCCCCGTTTGGACTGCGCGTTGACGAGTCGCGTTTGGTTAGGCAGGTGGGCTGCATGCGTCAGGTTGCAGCAGAGCTCGGCTAAGCTGCTAGCTGCGCGCGTTAAGGAGCACGCCGCCTATGCCATTTGATTCCTGAGAGTGTAGAGCGCAGGGACTCTGTCGCACAGGAGCAGCCGAGGCAGGAGCCCACGTCCACAGGAAACTGCAAAGACACGACGTGCCGGTGGTGCAAAAATGCATATATTCAGTGAATGACGGCAGTCTAAAATCCTTGCATTTTTGCTCAAATATACGGAAAGACTACAGATGCCAATTTTTGGGGCGAGAACGAGATTCAGTTCCATTTATTCTGCAGCTTGTCACTACTCCGTAATATAGGATATATGTAACACTCTGCGTCCAATACCGCTTACCGTCCAGCCCTCACATGGGGCGGGCACGCGCATTCACATAGCACCTTTCTTACGCTTTCGTCCTCGCTTCGTGTAAAAGGGTTAACCCGGTGGTGTCATACTTGAAACCAACAAGGGTTATATGTTGACCCTCACCCACCTAAACAATCAATGTGGAACTATTCCCACAACTCCACTTCACTTCTGGGCCACATAGGCCGAAACCACAACTATTAAGCTACAAACAGGCTGGGGTGTTACAATATAGGTATCGGAGGCATCGGGAGAAGACCGTGATGATCTTGTCCAGGGTGAGGGTCAAGACGATCTGATGGGACGGCAAGGAAGTCCTAAGGTTCTGCTACACCCCAGAATTCGGCTTGCAGCAGCCCTTCGTAGTCCACATTGACCGTGTTTGCAATAACCATGACGTGATTGTGTGCGTCGTGTGTGTGTGTGAGCTGCGTGCGCTGCTTTGTGTCGAGGTGTGCGCAGGTGTGTTGCAGGTTGGCTGCGCCAAGGTCGAGTGCATTGCATCCCAGCAGTAGAGCCGCGCGTGGACAGGTCGGGGTTGGTTACGAGTCGGCTGCATGGTGCGGGCGGCGTCGGGGTCGAGTGGATCGGCGAGATGGAGGCGAGCTCCATGATCGTGTCCCTAGTAGTCTTTGCAAGGCTGTTGTAATTAATCCTGAGTTGTTCATTGAGTCCAGAGAAATAAAAAGGCCAAGATATGGTACAGACGAGTTCGTCTCGGGAAAAAATTTCTTGCGCATGTTCATCTTCTTCCTTGCGCCTGCGTCGCGAGAGAGTGCACAGCTGAGAGGGGCGCCGTTGGGCTCCAACAGGCTGTACCTCTGTTTCTTCATGTACAGAATAACGGTGCGGGTTGTGGAGATGTCAGTGCCTCAACTAGAATATGGGTGGTTGCGCATCACAGCATTTTGCGTCTTCAACACTCGTCTCGTGGGAACCGGCAGCAATTGCCAGCTTCTCCAGGCTGTGCTGGCACTATCTCGTGAGGCATCAGGAGTGTGGCCGGATATTCCTAATCAAGACCTGCATGCATGAAGCGATGGAGGTTCCCCATGCCATTACGGACGTCACTTCCGGTGATGGCCTATATCAGAGGTGCACAATAGTGCAAAGTCAGTTGCTTACAGTTTTCTGTGCCCGATTTCCTGTATCTTAACATTTCTTCGGAAATTGTTATGCTTCAAAATGAAGCATAATATGTTCTGTACACTTGTCACTACTCTTTATCAGTTAGGTTTTGGAGGCGTCGGGAGAAGATCACACAGATTCTTCAGCGTGCCATGTACGCCCGGGCACTGGCGGAGCTCCTTAGATTCATAGGCAGTCATATGAATGCCCAAAATTCTGGTGAATTTTTTTTCCCATGTAGTATGTTATGTTTTGGGTCAAGAAATGAAGAAACTCCCTTCTCTCATCTAGCTTTCTACTCATCAGCAGCCCCACAGCCAACACGTCCAGAGAGGTATGCGCACAGCCTGCAGGCATCCACCTATTTCCCTTTTTTCTTTTCTAGAGCAACATCGGCTCGTTCGTTGAAAAGGCACCAGTGGCAAGTTTTTCCCCAAAAATTTTCCCCAAATCCCTCGCTTGAGTCCTACTTCGCCGGGCACCGGACTATGTGAAGAGGGTTCTTTCTGCAATGAACTATGTGAAGAATACGCTAAGAAACAAAATGGAAGATCAAATATTTCAACAACTGCCTAGTTATATTGAGAGGGAGTTTTTTCAAACAAGTTAAACATGGTGTTGTGATAGCAAGCTTCCAATCCATGAAGGAGGTGTAGTGAAATTGTACTAGCTATTGTGTAATTGCTATTTTTTCTCGTTGCCGTTTTCAAAATATTTGTGGCCGTCACTGAAATATGAATGCCCAATCGGGCAATCTCAGCTCCGCCACTGCGCCTGGGTTTCCAATCTCAACCATTGCCGACGGTGTGACTCATAAAAATAGAAGGTAGCTGCTCGGCATCACAGCCAGATGCAGGTGAGATGTGCCGCTTTGTACCTGGAAACAGAGGTGTGGTAGGTAGCCTCCCATGCCTTCACGGTTGTGACAGCATGCCGATCCACCAAGTCCAGTACTAAACAAGTGAAACATCCTACACATACAAGACCCAACAGATTTGTTGACATGTTCCTAATTTACCAATAGTTTGAAAGAGTAAAAAAAACATGAAGCTGCGAGGAATGGACACTATTCTGCAAGAAGATCATCTTCAGTAAATAATTGAGAGTAATATTGGAATAAGAGCGATACACTTATAAAAAGTATTTTATTTTCGATCTCAAAAATAATATTTTTATTTTCATAAATAAAATAAAATTAATAATATGATTAATCCCTAATGTTTTTTAATTCGGTAAATAACTTTTGGGACAATGGCGTTTTGACCATAATTTTGAACTCTAATTGTGAAACAACCATTGATTTTCAGATTTTGTAAGATCACCATAGATTGCTTTCAGATGTTGCAAGATCACCACTGATTTTTCGAAAATCTATGGTAAAATCGCAATACTATTTTGCAAGATCACCATAGCTTTTTGAAAATTTGTGGTAAAATCGCAAAATCTGAAAATCGATGGTTGTTTCACAATTAGACTATAAAAGTGTGGTTGATTTGCAATTGCCCCGTAATGTTTTCATTATTTTTAGGCCATACAGGAAGGTGGGGTGGCCGGAGATTAATAGTGTAATTAATTTCAAATATACCCTTAAACCAATGGTTATTAGTTTTGAGAAACTAGTGGTCATTATTTTGGATAGTAAAACAGCTTCGTCCTTTCTAATGGCAAATGGTACCATGACTATATCTGCTCTGAGATGAAAATGTTCTGTATATTATGAGGGAATCCACTGGATCACTTTCTTTGAATTTTTTTTTTACTTTGGATAATAGTTATGGCCTGCAATCATGAATACTGTTAACAATTGAGAAGTCTGACATTATTTTGCTACCAGGACGGACTTCACCGACTCTTCTTTCTTCATTCACTTTGGCTCAGTAGTATGTGAGTGTTCCAAATATGAAAGAAGAGAATTAGAACAAAGTGACGGGCGACCAAGATCACTAGAGATCAAAACAAAGTGGGATGGGTCAGGAAGCTTTGTTGTCAATCTAGTTTCTTATATATTTTCTATGTTTTTTCATCTATGTTTAGGATTTACAGTGATTTATCATTGCCCTCCTCTTTGTCACAAATAAAAACTACAATACTTCTTCTTCAAAAGTATAGAGTTAATACGAGCCATACTTCACCTACTAATCTTTACTTGGTTCTTATCCGGCGCCAGACGTTCACAAGTGTGGTATATAGGGGGGAGGGGTGGACATGGCGACAGAGCAAGTTCTTTTTAAGGGTGCTACCATACGGGAACGGCTGTGGAAATCAGCTCCTCATAACTGTTTGCGCTTCAGCTTCATTATCTCTATATATTTTTTGACGCGAATTTATCTCTATATATTGCCACTGTGTTGCGGATAGAGGGTAGGTTTTGGAGGCACCAGGAGAAGACTGTGCTGATCTTATTTGGGATGAGGATCGAGAAGCCTTTTTGTAAGGACACGGGGTTTGCGACATTCTGCACTTTCCCTATTTCCATTAGATTATTTTTTTTAGGGCTACTTCCATTAGAATTTTGAAGTCCTCATCGACGGCCCCTTCGCTCTTCATGTACAGAACAGCAGCAGGCGTCGGATTGCAAATGATTGTGCACGGACATGGGTTGCCTATTCTGTTGTGCACATAATAACGAATAATTTCATTTGAGCAGTTTTAATGTCCAAAAAAATGGCCATAGTTTCTCAAAACTAATGATCATAAGTTTAAGAGTAGTTTTGCAATTCACTATTAATTAAAAAATTACATTTTATGACAAGAAAGAAAAATCCTAACCCTACCCTAGCTACTACTAATAATAAGCAAATTATTTATATATTAATAAATATCAAATATTAATCATATTACTAATTTGATTTTATTTATGAACACAAAACTACTCATTACAAGTTTGCCACCCTTATTTTTTTTCAGTATTACTCTCAATTTGATGAAATAATGACTATTAGTAATGAATTTATGAGATTAGATCTACAACCGTTGGATCAAACCAATTACTAATGACCATTATTTTGGATAGTAAAATTGCTCCCGATTAAAGCTCCGCTTCCTTAGCACGAAGTTACACGCCTGCCCTATTATGTTCTAGCCTGATTATTAGTGGCCGGGCCGAGAGGTCTATGCCCTAAGTACACAGTGTAATCTGCATATCCCCATATTTCAAAACAAACAACATGAAGACTTAAAAAGAGAGAGAAATAAATTCTAGAGGTTACATGATTGCAAGAAGCTACGCAACTAAAGCTCATTGCTTGTAACGCCCAGAAAATCTAATTCAGCCTAAATTTGTTTTGGGATTAATTAGTGGGGTAAATGAGCATTAAACGTGAGCTTAATGAGGTCCTTTACCTAATAGAGAAGGGAGAGGCAGAGCCACGTAGTTTTCCCTGCTGTTCTCCTTGGCGAACGTTAGGAGGCGGAGGCGTTCTGCAGTCAGGACTTCTCGCTCAGAGGCAAGCACTTGCAGGCGGGTTGCAGATTATTGGGATGGATTCAGTAGAGAAGAAAAGGGGTTCGTGACCATCCCTAGGTAAAAGACAAAGAAATTTTCCTCTTCATCTGTCCAGTATAATTAGATCTGGTTTAGTGCCGGCAGTTTAGCGATAATCACTTTGATGCACGCGAATATGTGCTGCTGCAGTTGTCGGACAGGGTGCAGTAGCAGTTCGAATTACTTTTGAGGCTGTTAACTGTTGAATCTGAGAATATAATGAACAGGAAAGTTGTCGAGAATTTCTTGGTTTTGTCTAGTATATCAGGAGTCATGCATCTCTGAATTTTACTGTCAGGTTTTTTTTTTTTTTTTTTTTTTTTTTTTTTTTGAGGGCAATCACAAGAGCTTTACTCATTAATAGAGACAGGATTACAGTCCTTGGCTGCCACCTCCGAAAGCCACATTGGGAGATGACCAGACCAAGAAAGCACACGATGATCATGGGTAGGCTTGCTTGCACAGCAATGAGCTACACAATTAGCCTCCCTTCTAACAAAACTAACTGAAAACAAATTAAAAGACCTGCCTAGCTCTTGTATCTCATGCCATAAGCCAGCAACTGCAGACCTGTTCACCGTAGAAAATTTGAGGAATTCTACCAGTGTCAGGTTATCAAGCTCCAACACCACTTTATCACAGCCCTTCGCTGATGCCAGGAGAAGACCATCTCTTGCTGCAATAGCCTCAATGGTAAGCACATCATGCAGGTTGTCATACCATCGAGCCTCCGCACACAGCACCCTGCCATGACTATCTCGCACGACAGCTCCACTAGCACCTGTACTTGTATTCGCATCAAAGGCACCATCGGTATTCACTTTGACACACAAGGCGTCTGGTGGTTTCCATCTGACTGGCAGTTTCGGACGAGGAACAGTATTGTCCGTCTTGATACACATCAAGTCCTCAACCATTTTCGCGATATGTCTGACAGCAGCCCCTGCATTCCAGTTAGCTTTGCCATGGTTCCTCGCATTCCTGCCTGACCAGAGTGACCATACACCACATATAAACAGGGCTGCGTCCCTCAGATCACATACCTGCCCTCCCAAGAGATCTTTGGTCCATGACACCGGATGCAGCCTTGGAATCTTTTTGCCGGTCATTGTTTTCACCGCCTCCCAGAATCTGTGTGCAAAAGTACACTCAAAGGCAATGTGGTACAGAGATTCACATGGATTACCACATGCCTCGCAATGGCCCTCCTTTGCGACATGTCTTCTTTTTAATTCTGCTTTTGATGGCAGAAAATTGTTAATGATCCGCCACCAGAAGATCCTAATTTTCGGCGGGATTTCCATCTTCCATAGGACCTTCCACCAACGAGCATCATCTGACGAGTTCTCTGCATTCTCCCTCGCTTGCTCCGTTTGGGACTGTTGTGATTTTAGTAGCCTGTAGGCTGATCTCACAGAGTATATCCCATGCTTTTCCAGAGCCCAAGCGAAAATATCCTCCTGCAGGTTTACACCAGGTCTCATTTTCAGGATTTCCTCCGCATCCATACGTATGAAGGAGTCCTTGATGAGCTGTTCATTCCAGCTCCGACTATTGGGCATAAAGAGATCACTGACCATCGTTACATTTGCTTCATCAAGTCGAACACGAGGCTTCAGAGAAGGAATGCCCTGTATCCAATTATCCTCCCAAATATTCACGGAGTGACCCGGTCCAACTCTCTTGATAATCCCCTTCCTGAGAACATCTCTACCATGGAGCATAGCTCTCCAAGTTTCTGAACTTTTCTTTTTTCTTGTCGCCGATAAGAAATGTCCATGTGGGAAGTATTTACCTTTGATGACTCTGGTACAGAGAGCATCCGGTCTAGTCATCAAACGCCAACCTTGCTTCCCCAACATGGCCTGGTTAAAGAGAGGAAGGTCTCTAAAACCCATGCCGCCTTCACTCTTTGAACGTGTCAATTTCGTCCATCTCTGCCAGTGGATTTTGTGGCTATCAACTGAACTGCCCCACCAGTAGTTTGAAATATATGTTGTCATCTTCTTGCACACTACTGCCGGAAGCTTAAAACAACTCATAGGGTAAGTTGGCACTGCCTGCGCGTTGGCTTTGATAAGTACATCTCTTGCCGCACAACTGAGAGTACTCTCACCCCAACCACATACAAAACTACGCACTCTATCTGCTACATAACTGAAAGCACCATCCGTCACTTTTCCTACTGCTGTTGGCAGGCCCAAGTACCTCTCACCCAATGCTTCAGTTGGGATTTGTAGACCCTGAAGTACTTCTTGCTTCACCTCATCATCACAATTGTCACTGAAAAACACAGCAGATTTTTGCTTGTTCACAAGCTGCCCTGAGCCACGATTATACTCCTCCAGGATCCGAGCAATTCTGTCTGCACCTTGTCGTGTGGCCTGTGTAAAGATCAAGCAATCGTCTGCAAACAGCAAGTGTGAAATCCAAGGGGCATGCAAACTGACTCTGACCCCTCGAGAGATATATTGTGGGCCGCTATTTTTCAACATGCAAGTCAGCCCTTCTGCACAAAGAAGAAATAAATATGGAGAGATTGGATCGCCCTGTCTTATACCTCGAGTAGGAAGAAAAGATTCTGAAAACACTCCATTGACCCGAACCGAGAAAGACACCGAGGTAACACATTTCATGATTAGGCTGCACCAATTCTCCGAGAAACCCAAGGCTTGCATCACTGCATGCAAATACTCCCATTCTACTCGGTCATATGCCTTTGCCATGTCGAGTTTAACCGCACATGCGCCGGCTTTCCCCTTCTTATTTCTCAGGTAGTGGATGCACTCATATGCAATGAGCACATTATCTGTAATGAGCCTACCTGGAACAAAAGCGCTCTGTTCCTCTGACACCACCTCCTCCAAAATAACCCGTAAACGATTGGCTAGCACTTTGGAACAGAGTTTGTACAGAACATTACATAGAGAAATAGGCCTATACTGTGTAAGCTCTTGGGGGTTCGCAACCTTCGGAATTAAGACCAGCAAAGTTCTGTTAATCACCTCCGGCATGACGCCCCCATTCAGAAAACCAAGCACTGCCGTTGTAACACTTTCCTTGACGAGCGGCCAATGCTTCTGAAAAAATCCAGCAGTGAATCCGTCCACTCCCGGAGCTTTATTCGGACCCATTAAGAAAAGGGCCTTCTCAATCTCTACATCTGAGAAGGGTTGATCCAACATCTCGTTCATCTGGGTCGTAATCTTGCGCGGTACATATTGGCATATCACATCTGGCTGTAAATTTTCTTGAGCCCTGAACAGGTTTGAATAAAACTCCATCGCCATGTTCTCCATCTCCTGTTGTGATGTTGCCAAAGAACCATCTGCCCTCTTGATAGCACTCATTTTATTTGTACGTGCACGAGCTCGAGCCTTAGCTTGGAAAAATTCGGTGTTCCTGTCACCCTCCCGCAACCACTGAATTCTCGAGCGTTGCTTCTCCATTGCTTCTTCCCTTGCTAGTAGCTCAGCAAGTTGCTTCATCAACCCCCTCTCCCGTTCAGTAGGCCCACGGTAGAGTGTGCTACTTCTTTCCTGCTCCAGCTCAACTCTCAGTTCCTTTAATTTCTTCTTGACTGAACCGAAAATCTCCCTATCCCACGCCTTCATAGAGTGTTGCAGAGATGTTAGCGTGGATGAAATACTGCCAAGATCACAAGGGCCGATACCTGGGTCCCATGCTTGTTGGACAAGGCATTATACTCCTCATGACGTTGCCACATATTCTCATATCGAAAAGGCTTCCCTCTTCTTCTACCCACCCCACCGCTTGGCACCTCAATCAGCAGGCCGCAGTGATCAGTTTTAGCCATCTGGATGTGCTTTACCATAGTATCGCCAAGTGAGTGCATGAAAGCTCCATCACCAAGCGCACGGTCCAGTCGCACCTTAATATTTCGTTCGCCCTCTTGGCGATTATCCCACGTATATGGCAGTCCCATATATCCCAAGTCGGTGAACCCACAATCAGCAACCACCGCCTTGAAACCCTCCATCTGCCATTGCTCCCGTTCATTACCACCAATTTGCTCAAACGCCTCAAGCACTTCATTGAAGTCCCCAGCGCAAAGCCATGGCAAAGCAAGCTGCGCACGTAAGAAACGAAGAAGATACCAACTGTTCTTCCTGAGCTCTCGTCTGGGCTCACCATAGAAGCCAGTAAATCTCCATTCCTTAACTTTTACAGCATCGCATGACACCACAACATCAATGTGAGACTTTGACATATTCTGTAGCCTCACAGTGACATCCCTCCTCCAGAAAAGAGCAACCCCACCACTAAGACCCTCAGCACCAACCGCTAGCGCATTAGGGAAGCCTAGGCGGTGCTTAAGGTCAACAGCACGATCTTTGTCCAACCTTGTCTCCGATAAGAAGACCATCGCGGGCTTATGTAACTCCACCATATGGCGAAGCTCCTGAACTGCCTCGGACTGCCCGCAGCCCCGGCAGTTCACACTCAAGAGATTCATTGTGCCCGGCGGGGGCTGTCACTCGCAGCCGCCGCCGATCTCGCAATTTTTGAAGAACCTGAAACCTTCTGCTTCTTGCTTAGCTCAGCAACAACGTTTCCATTGGTGTCCCCAACACCATCAAGCTGGCTAATCCGATCATTAACAAAACCAGCCGGCACAAGTGCCGTGGAGTCGGTAGGTGGAAAATTAAGGTCCGGAGTCGTGTTGGAATTCGATCCCGACCCCTTAGTTTTCCTCTTCCTCGCCAACACCCTCGTCTCTGGCCTCGCCTGAAAGAGCTGGCGGCTTGTGTCGCCACTCACCGCCCCCTTTCCTCTTGCATCGGGAGGTTGTTGTTGCTTTAACGGCGATATAACCTCATCTTCCGCTTCTGTTGCCGCCTCAGCACTAGTCTCCGTTGACTCCTGGCCCCTTCGACCATCAGACTTCATACATCTCTCATGTGACTTGTTTGCTGGCTCGCGAGACTGACGAGAGTTTGAGGATGACCCACTCCCGAATGACTCAGCAGCTGCGTCAGCAAAACTTTGGATTTTCTTCCTCCTATCATCAGGTGCACGAAGAGGGATTTTGGTCTGGTACGGTAATTTCCCCTCAGAGTTCTTCGGCACTGGCGTTGGGCATTCCAGTTCTGAATGGCCCAGCAATCCACATGCAAAACAAAAGAAAGGAAGCTTCTCATACTGCAGGTCGAACCACCGAGGTTCTTCAGTTCTACTCATACGTAACAGCACACCTCTCCTGATAGGCTTATTAATCTCAATTGAAACACGAGCACGTAAGAAAGCTCCACTCGCCTTGCCATCTTGATCCACATCCATCCTGATCACCTCTCCAAGTAATTCCATGGCTCGAGTTCCTCTAGTCTTATTCATCCAACCCAATGGCAGGTTGAGAATTCTCACCCAAATCTCCATTCGATCAAAGATTATTTCTGCAGCACACTTCTTCTCATCGTATGGCTGCATCAGCACAGAATATTTTCCAACAATCCAAGGCGATCCTGCAAGAGCTCTGTCACGATCCACTTGACAGCCAAATTCAGCAATGAACAAGTTGGCTCCCTTCTCCCCAACTGAGCGGATCTTCAGACCATAAGGGTTGCCCCAAGCTGGCCTCATAGCCGCCAAGATGGTGTTTGTTTTCACCGGTGCCGGCGAGAAAACTTTCCCCACCAGCGCCCATTCCAAGACGGCCTCGCCGCCAACATCTTCATCATCATTAAAGTCTGCAACCACCTCCTCCTCCGCTGTCAAGTTCAACTTTTGGAGGAGGTCGGCAACGTTAGGAACAGGGCCATCACCCGTCCGGGCAGAAGAAACCCCTCCCCTTGCACTGCCACCTCCGGTCGCCGCCATCGTCAGACAAGATCGGAGGGGCAAAATAAGGTGCCAGCAGTCGGATTACACGGCTGCGCACAATCACGATCCCAAATACACTAGATCCTAAGCGGCGCTGGACCCAATGTGGGAATTAGGTTTTGGTGGTCGGCGGCGCCGGAACGGCTAACCGACGATTTGCGGGTGGCCGTCGTCGACTGGAGCATCGGCAACGGGGCGTGGACGCCGGGATCGGGATGACCAACGGCGATGCGTCTAGATCTCGCCGGGGAGGCAAGTCTAGGAAGGGATCGTGGTTTCGCTCAAGATCGCCTCACCGATCGCCTCCGGGAATTGCGGAGCCGTCATCGAGAGGGATACCTTAGAGAGAAAAGTTGGTTTTTTGGTCTTTACTGTCAGGTTTAGGAAGAACTGTCGGTTACAGTTCTGAATTACGACTTTGCGTGGAGATTTAAGGTGTCTGATAGGTGGAATCCCTCTATATAGAGCTAGTAGTTTTATAGTTCAGTCTGTACTCCTTACAAAGAGTATTTAAAGCTGTTTTTGGTTGAGTTTTCATAGAGAGATAAATTTTTGAAGATCAACTGCTCGTTGTTTAACCTGAGTTACAGTTTAACCTGAATGCCTGTCTTGTGACCTAGTTTAACCTGAGTT
The DNA here is from genome assembly GCA_007726485.1 of Eragrostis curvula. Taxonomy (NCBI): domain Eukaryota; kingdom Viridiplantae; phylum Streptophyta; class Magnoliopsida; order Poales; family Poaceae; genus Eragrostis; species Eragrostis curvula. The sequence goes on from CM017442.1 coordinate 54,353,095, forward strand.
ACAATTTCATTTAATTTTTAAGTTAAATACCAAAGTTGTAGATATGTTTATGTAGATGATCTTAGTGTGCTCATTTACCTTTTTAGCTGTTGTATAAAAATAGTTACCAAAAAGATAAAGCTGACTGTCCTGCATAGACAGATTTGGCGTTATGAGACTGTTTTCGTTTTTTATCTTTGCCAGAGGCCGTAGGAGCGCTTTACACATAGTTTGTATTATTTGTATGCTTGTTTTTTTGCTGAGAGTCACTTATATCCAGGTGGTGCATCTTCGTAGAAAGCTTAGATCATTCTCTTGAATTTGGTAAAGGCAAGTAAACGTAGTGCCGTGATCTACATGCTTTAACATTATTATTTGAATTGCCTCCATTAAATTGCAGTACATCACACCAGCTGTAACACCCCAAATTTCAAATCAAAATCAAGATGAAATAAAAATCACTCAAAATTTAAATTTTTTTTCTATATCTTATCTTGCCATGATTTTTCAAAATCAAATTAACTAAAATAATTCAAACTTAGCTAGAATATGAAAATTTTGGAATATAAAACTTGTGCTCGAGTGTTTGTTCCATTTAAAATCCACTAAAAATTTGACTTGTTGAATTTACAACAAATTAAAATAATTGTATGTTAAACCTTAGCAAACTCAACTTGAATTTGAAATTTTGGATTTTAAAACTTGCACAAATTACACCATATACATTTTTGGATTTACTGGTTTTATTTGGAGTGTTTGTTGAAGTTGATCCCTTTTTCAAATTTTATTTCCATTCAAATTTGAAGCTCCTCAAAAGTTCCAGAAAATAAAAAACCAATTTTCTTTCTCTTTTTCCCTCTGGGCCGAATTCCTTTATCTCCTAGCCCAGCCGCCCTCTCTCCTTATCTCTCTCTGGCCCATCTCGCGGCCCAGCTTCGACCCAGCCCATCTCCCCTCTCTCACTGACAGACAGGCCCCGCCTGTTAGTCCCTCCCCCTACCTCCAGTCTCTCTCTCTCTCGCGCGAGCTCTCGAGCTCTCTCTTGCGCGCCCCAGCTTTCTCTCTCCCCGGTCCCTTTCTCCGCCTCTGTAGCCGCCGCAACTTTTGCCGTGTTCACACAGGACGGCGCCGCAATCGTTGACCTTATCGGATAAGAATGCCGCCGCCGCCGGTCATCGGATATGGCCGCCCTCCAATCCTTCGCCCTGAAGCCTCCTCTCTCCTGCCTTGCCTTGCACGACACCACGCGCCTATAAAACCGAGCCCGACGCCCTATCTTCCCTTCCCCAAGCCACTGCTAGAGCTCTCGAGCTCGAAACCCTAGCCGCATCGCCCCTCACCGCCGCGAGCCTCCTTCGTCGCTTCCCGTCGTCAACAAGCTCTCCTGGTGAGCTCCCCTTCCTCTCCTCTCTCTCCCGAGACACTTCGCGTCGAGTTTTGGCCACCGGAGCGCCGGAATGGCCAACTCCGGCGAGCCCGCCCATGGCACCGCCGTCCTCATCACCGCCGGCCGCCGCATCCGCCTCCCATCTCTTCTCAGCCGTCCATTCCTCAACCAACGATCCAGATTACATACCCCTTCGGGTTATGTAATCGGTCCACCGTGGACCGGTGGACCGCGGCCCTCGCCCGGTCCACGAGCCCGTGGACCCAGTCCATGGGATTTCTAATAGGAAAATAAATCCAAAATTCCTAGAAATCCCAGGGCCTTGTACATTTTGCAAATAAGCCCCTCTAGTTTATTTTAATTATGTTTAGGCCCTGTCTTTTTACAGAAAAGCCCTTATACTTTTCTGTAATTACCATTTAGCCCCTATCTTTTTACACTTAGGCCCCTAAACCTTTCTTAATTACAGATAAGCCCCCAGAACCTTTTGTAATTACATTTAAGTCCTCTGTAATTACAAATAAGCCCTTTGAATCTTTAAATCTCCGTAACTTTGCAACCATAGCTCCGTTTTGAGCGATTCTTGCGCTGATGCGTTCGTGGCAACGCGTAGAATCTTTTGATACTGCTTTTAGAGCTTCACACTAGATCTATAAACCATCTATACCCTAAGTTCCTCTCTCGCGCGATAAATTCTATTTCGATAAATCATTCGACGTCTATCCCACAAAGCGCCAATGTTCCTTCACCTTGTTAGTGTTAAACCTAGCCAATATCGTCGTGTCCTCCTATACCAAAGCATAGTAACCTCTTTTCATCGTGACCTAGATTCAACCATAACCTAGTTTAGCTATCGCTTAGTTGAACTTAATCCTGTGTTGCCATCGACCGCCACCAACCTATTTGATTTGTCGATCTTGTTTAAATGCGGTCTTTTCATTGGATCTTATGGAATTCTATTGTTGTTTATTGCTCTTTTAATTGCAATTGTGCATTCATAGCATGCATGATCACATGCACGTGCCGCTGTCATATCAACAACTCATACACGTTTATAACAAATGCCTGCCCTTTCATATAACTGTATATATATGCTCACATGCACAAACACATAGTGATAGCTTAGTACACATCATGATACCCTAACAGCATATGCATAGCATGCCTTTTACTTATAATCTCGCTTATGCATTCATACATATAAAATATCCTAGTAACCTCCCTTAAATAGATGGCATGTAGAGAACCTAAACCAGAAAATAACTAATCTTAACAAACATATGCATGTAAGTTCTTTAAATACTTGTATACCTAACCTTGCATGTAAATGCATGCTTACATATCCTCGCCATGCATAGTTCATATAATTAAACATTTACATGCATGTTCTTTAATAGGAATAATATAGAAGCTTACATATTAGATATGCACACAATCACCATCAATAAAGCATGTGCATCTCATTATACTCACCTTAAGATTTCAGTAAGTAAAGTTTTATGCAAAACCATGCACCCTTACTTCTTTTAAGAGAAATTAGATAATTAATAATTTGTCTAGGTGAATATGGCCTTTATAAGGCCAATAACATAACCAGTAATGTATAACCTTTCATAAATAGAATATGATGCATCATGCATGATTCATACCCCTTGTTCTTCATTGGAGTTCTATCGGCTATTATTGGAGTTAATCGAATCTTATTTGGCTCTTTTCGATCTTTATTCCTTTTATGGTAGTTTATTTATACGGTATGTTTCTATGCGTTAGCTTACGCAAGATCCAAGGAAGAGCCACACGAATTCGAGGAGCATTCAATCTTCAAGGATGAGCCGAAGAAACCAAGTCAAGGACGAATCAGAAGATACAAACTTCGAGGAAAGACTTAAAGATATCGACAGAAGATCCTGAAGACTCAGAATTGAAAGATTAGGATAGCGTCTTTCAGGCAAGCTCTACTTCTCTGTAACACCCTGTGTTTTGACCATATTTAAAAACCACTAAAAATTTGAACTTTTTCAAATTTGAACAAATTCAATAAGTAGAAGTCAAATTCATGCCAAAATTGAAACTTTCAAATTTCAAATGTGCATCAAACACCACCATGTGCATATTTGGAATTTCCTGATTTTATTTATGTGTTCAGTTGGTGTTTGCCCTTTTGCAAATTTGAATTCCATTCAAATTTGAGCCAAAACCAAAATCCAGAAATGTTTAAACGTTTTCCTCCTTCCTGGGCCGTCTCCTCTCTTTTTCTTTTTCCCGCGGCCCACTTCCTCTTTTTCCTTTCTTTCCCCGAGCGCCAGCCGCGGCCCAGCTCCTCTCCCCTCTCGCTGGCCCAGCAGCCCGCGCCAGCCCACTCCTTCTCGCTGAGCCACTGATAGGTGGGCCCCACCTGTCAGCGTTGTCTCCCTCCTCCTGCTACCGCGCCAGGCCGCCCAAGCCGCCGTACCGGCCATCGTCGATTCGTCGCGTCGAGCTACACCGCCGCCGCAGGAGCTTCATGTGCACACGCGACGCCGTGGTCACCACGCTCTCGTCCCGTCGCATCGCCTTGACTCCACGCGCCCTTTCCCCGTGCGGACCGACGCCTTGACCCGAAGACCGGCGAGCGGCCATGCCTCGACGTCAGCCCAGCTTGGCCGCCATCCCGTCTGCCGCACTGTGGCCGTCCCGCGCGCCCGTCATCACCGCATGGGCCTCGTCCTCCCTCTGGCAAGCCGTCGCGTCGCCATTTGACGATGACGACCGAGCAGACGATCGCCGTCTCGAGCCGGCGCCCAATGGCTCCTCCTCGGCCGCCTATAAAAGCCGCAGAGCTCCGCGAAGTGTCCCTCCTCTCTCTCCCGAGCTCAAACCATCTCCATTGCCACCCGAGCACCCCCAATTCCACTTTTCCCCGTCGCCTTCCCCAAGTCCGGCGACCTTCCGACGAGCCAACGGTGGAGCTCCGCCCCCTTCTCTTCTTCCTTGGCGTCTCTGTGCCTTCCCTAACCTCTTGAGCCTCGCCATTTTTGCAGTTGAGCTGCGGAACATGGCGGGCAAGGGAGGCTAGGGTTCCGGCCACCGCGAGCACGTCAACGTCGAGCTTCTGGCCTCCTCCGCCTTCTTCGAGCCAACCGTGAGCTTCCCCATGCTCTCCTCTCTCTCCCGCGCCATTTATTCTCCTTCCCCGCGCACGGACACGAGCTTGGCTCCGAGCTCTGCCACCCACCGCCGCGCAACCCCAGCGCCGGCACGCCGTCCGGCCGCGCTCGGCCCAACCGAGACGCGCGCCAGCTTCCCCGCGCACGCGCGCACGCACCTGGCTTCACAAGCACGCGCCAGCCCCCCCGCGCGCGTTTCACCCCGCGCACCGCTGCGCCGCCGCACTCCGGCGAGCCCGCGCCACCGCTCCGCTCGCCGCCGTTGTCAACACGTGGCCCCGCTAGCTCTGTCGCGCTGTGTAGACTCTGTAGGTGCTCTCCGCCACCACAAAGAAATCAGGGTATTGCCACGAACAGTGTTGCAACAACAAAAATTTGGTTGCGATAGCTAGGTGTTATTGCAACGTTTTTCATACATGGTTGTGATGTGTGGACATTATTGCCACAAAACGTCTTTGGTTGTGAAAGGTATGGGTTAATTGCCACGGCCAATGAAATGGTTGCAAGAGGTTGACATCTATTGCAACAAAACAATAATTGTTGCATCAATTTCAACATTTTCGTTGCAATACACCAATACTATTGCCACGATTGTCTTGTGGTTGCAATAGATATGTTATATTGCAACAAAATATTATCGTTGTAACTTTTTAAAAGTTTGTTGCAATAGAAAAAAAGTTATTGCCACAAACAAAAAAACGTTGCAACACGCAAGATCTATTTCAACCATTTTTGGTTTTTGCCACAATTGTTTCATAAAATTTTTCACACCATGCGAGACGATAAAGAAATAACATTACTAAAGAATACACAAATAGCAACACTGGTGTGGTGGTAAAGGGTCTTCTTCATAATATCAAGGTCTTGGGTTCAAGTCATGTCTAGAGCATATTAGTCAGCAATATTTCTTCCTTTTTTTTTGCTTTTGCTGAATTTATTGCCACAGCTAAATATAGTTGCAATAACCACTTATTGCCACAGTTTGAGTGGTTGTGTCTTTTGCTGATTGCAACGTTTTATATTGTGGCAACAAACATAGGTATTGCAACCAAACAAAAAAAATAGTTGCATAAGTCTATTGCCACGCTACTACTTGCCACGACAGCCCACGAAATGAGTTTTGTTGCAATAGTTGGTCATTGCAACCATTTTGACCCTATTGCAACTATATTTCATCGTGGCAATATCCCAATTTTCTTGTAGTGGTGAAAATCCCGGTAGCCGTCGCCGGCGAGCTTCCCGGTGATGCGCCGCCTCGCGCACCGCGCTCCGGCGCCTGGGACCGCGCCGCGCCGCCGTCTGACGTGGCGTGCCACGTCGGCACGCGGGCCCGCGACGACCCGGTCGTCCCTGCCTCGTCAGCGCGCGTCCACGCGCCCGGTGCACCGTGGACCGCACTCACAAGTGCCCCCGGTCCACACCACACGTGGACCGAGTCCACAGCACAGCCGCGCACAGTGACCCTGACCCCGCTGGCCCACTTGTCAGCCTCACATCCGTTCTGTAAATGCTAGGTTCACACAGTTAGTGTACACAGTTTGTCATTTCAAGCACTTTCCTTTATCAGAAAATTCCATAAAATTCCTAAAAATACTAGGTCATCTCCTGATCATTTTGCAACACTTATTTACTCCATAATTATTAGGATTATGTCTATGGTTAATTACTTAGCTTAATCCTATTTATTTCCTATGTTGCAAATTTGTAAAATCCACATCTCCTTCATTTTAGCTCCAAATTTGATGAATCTTTCGCCAAAATTCATCAAATTTCATTATCTATCTGTTCATACCAGAACCATCTGTTGTTGTTCTCTGTTTGGATTTCATTGGAATTTATATGCTTGTTAGTTCAATTGTTTGATCGGTAGATTTATTCGATCGTTGTTTACTTTGAATCAATAGAAGAGCAAGCTTTTGAGGAAGGAGCTGAGGATCCGGATTACGAGGACTTAGAAGAAGAAGACTTTGGTGAAGGCAAGTTCTAACCTCTTTGATCATGTTGTTCCTATATTTGCAAATATCCAACTTAGAGCCCAGTTTAGAAATAAATGTGCATGATGTTCAAATGTGATTTAAATGCTAGTATGATCCTAATTACTTGTTGATTGCCAAGCCTTGATTTTGCTTATCCTGATTTCATTGTTAGACCTAGGATTCACTATCATTAATCCTTAATGATATGTTGAAATGATATGCTGCTTAGGACTTATTGCCATGTGTACTTAATTAATCTTGCTATACATGCTTTTTGTGTGAAATGGTGTGTGTGTTTGGTGGAGTGTGTGTGAATATGAGATGTGGGATGGTAATATACTAGTGATAATTGTGCAACCCATAGTGGGGATATTCTTGGCGGGAGCAAGCGAGGTAGTCCTCAGTGGGGAGGGCTATCTCTGGGATGTGATTCCTCCTTCAAGGATAGCTGTTGAAGATGCTTGCTTCGGTCGTATAAGGACCGGTTCATGTGCCGCCTTGCCTAGCACCTTTCATACAACCACATGCCTTGAATGGGAAAGGTTTGGAACCACACCCTACTATAGTGTTCACCCGGTACTCACCTGGAGGGCAGGAGTTGCAGCGGAAGCCAGGAGAAGACTCGACATAGCAGGTGTCGGGATCCAACATATAGTGATTATTCAGGCCTTTCTACATGATGATGATGATATTGTGAAGCCCCTAGTTGCAGTATTTCCGTGTTGGTGCTGTGGTGACACCAAGTAGGTACGGGACCATTAGTATGCCTGTCCAATCCATAACGATGGGGATGGCTGGTATGCCTTGTGGGGAATTGTGTACAACCTCTACAGAGTTAAAAACCTATTATGATAGCCGTGTTCCACGGTAATGGGCAACGCGAAAACTTGTGCCACACAATGATTAGTATAACGGTGTGGGTTACTCCCTTGGTGTGTTTTTGGAATACTCTGGTGTGGAACCGTGCGCTGGTTTCCTGCCAGCATTAAAACTTGGGAACTGGCGGGATGGACTGCATCTCCCCCAGGGCCAAAGAACCCCACTAAATACCACTGATAACCATGACAGTAGTTTGTGAACTGTTTTTGTTTTTCAAACAACCCATGCATAAAACTGGCTTTACGCTCAGATGATAAACCCTCAGCCTATCCTTTGGTTATACCTTGCATATATTTATCCCTCGTTGTTAGGACTTGCTGAGTTCCTTATGTACTCACCCTTGCTATAATCATTAAGATGAAGAACCAGAGTACATGGAGGATGGTGATGAAGAGTAGGGTCCTATCCGCACTCAAGATGCCTGTGCTAGTGCCGTTTCCGTCTTCTGCTATAGTAGTGTTTAAGTGGTTCTGCTGTTGCAGCCTACCAGCTTGATGCTAGATGTAATAAAGTGGCCCTTGGCCGGATGTTGTAAGACCTTTTATGTATAAAGGCTTGTATGAGACTTGATAATATTTATGTAAGTGATGACTCTGTGATATTCATTCTGTGTAAGTGTTCGTATCAGCGTCTGATCCTGGGACTGATACGGTAAGCACTAGTGCTCTAGAAATGGGGTACGACATTCTCCTTGATTATGATTGAACCTACAGTTTTCGCAATGCACCCATATGGCCTATTCTCGTACTTGCATTACTTGTTATTTTACTACTTGTGTAGCTATGGTCCTATTTGCTTATCGATATTGATACCATTTACTTAGGCGTTAATATCTAAATCCTTGTTTACCCTTGTTTACCTGTCACCTTGATAACCCTAGGATAGTTCCATCATTTCTATGATAGCACGATCACCTTGCTACTAGACTGCTTAGACCCCTCGCAATGTTTCTACATTGCCACACCTTACTCACATATATGCTTTACAACTGTGTTAAATGAGTTTAGTGGTGTGCGTGTGATATTTGGGGTTGGGAGTAGCACAACTATATTAGGCGATGATGATGGAGGCGGTGATGATGGGATGGGCTGGATTGCGGGCAAGACCATTAGTAAGTGAATGATGATGAGATGGATAAGTGTGATAGTCCCTTAGTATGGGAGACATGGTGCTTGCCCGGCCACATATGGACCGGTTCATTCAACCTTTAACAAGATGATTCTCGTACTATCACGGATCCTGTTATGGGCAGGACTTGACCCTAACTTTCTGGTACCTACCACCTTGATCCATCTAGGAGGCAGTAGCGCAATCGAGCGCCCAGGAGAAGACTCCGGAGTGTGTATTGCTTAGGAGATCTGGCTTGTGATCCCCACCTTGATGTGCAGACGGGTCTGCATGATGACTACTTGTAGTCTCATGAATGAGCCCCTGGGTATGGCTTGTGGATGGCATTGTGGGGATACTCGAGAAAGGTGGGTTTTGCTATGTTGCTCCCTCGCCAAGAGCAATGTAGTCGGTGGGAAAAGATGTACAACCTCTGCAGAGTGTAAAATTCATCCGGATAGACGGCAGTCATGGTATATGATGCATCTATGTTGAGTTCGATATGATTAGCCACTTTCATGATAATTCCTTGATGTGTGCGTGAGTAGTAGCCTGCTCGTGTTTTGAAAGTGATGGCAATTGTGCCGGGTCGGTATGACCATTGAGGTCAGAAGGCCCAACTAAAACTTGGGAACTGGTGGGAACGTTTCATTCTCCCCCAGGGCCAACCAACTAAAATATTCTCAAACTATGATTTTCCTTCCCTCATCCTTGATATATCTTCCTGAACCCTGCATAAAAGTTGCTTTCTGCAAATTAACCAATAAGCCTAAATCCTTGCTAGAACCATATATGCATGTATTTATACCCTTGTGTAATGTAGGGCTTGCTGAGTACCTTATGTACTCACACGTTTGCGAATGTTGGTTTAGTAGGAGAAGACTTCATAGAAGATGACGACGATTGGGTTTTCGGTTCTGCTTCTCAAGTTTGCTTGTGGCTTTGGGCCAAAGTCTTCCGCTGTCTCCTTCACCTTTTGTCGGTCGGATGCACCGGGATAGTCTTTGAATCCTAGTCGTTCGCCACTGAAGGTCCGTTAACAGGTATCATATTTATTCGAAGTATGCTTTTAATTATCATATCTGTGTTCTTATGCGTATCAGCTACTGATCCAGGGACTGATACAGGATGCACAACAGATTCCAGAAATGGGGTCTGACACCAGCCATATAGTCTGAAGTTATTGTTACTTTCTTTTATATTAAAGTATGCTATCTTAAAGCTTGTGGTAATATCTTAAACCAAGTACTCAGCATCAACATGCAGCCTCATCGTCCGAGTCCGCCCGGTGTTGTCGGCTGCACACTTACTCAGCAGATAAGTCAATAATCTGTCTTAGCTCTCTTCCAGTCGCCTATGCTGTGTTAAGGTAGTATATGAGGATATTGATTGAGGTAGTACAACTGGGCAAGCAAGGCAATTTCACATGTCGATGTCTAATGGAACAATGGGTGTTCGTGTGACTTGATCAGAAAGCGCCACCATTTTCAAGAGGTTACTAAAATAAATACAAAATTGTGTCAACGAAACAGCTAGTTTCTGCTCCTTCAAGGTATTAAAATTTTTATAAGCTTCATTACTGGTCAATAAAACATGGTGAATTGCTAATCACGAAGAATTATTTTTTCAACAAAACATGGCTGATTAGTAAGCACTGTGCTTATGACAAATAACTTCAGATGTTTTAATGCTTGTAAAAATTATTTTCTGACCTACTTCTGTACATGTCTTATGATTCCGTTTGATTTTCGTCCACTTGCATCGACTGTATAAATATAGTACTATTTAAGGAAACAAGTAAAATAGAACAGACTGTTTCTCTTGCAAAATACCTAGTGTTATAAAGTGCAGAGGAAGCTTCTGTGGTTTGAAACATGAAAGGCCGCGTTTAAAGCACAATATGTTGTTTGGACTTGTGTCTAGATTGTTTAGGTTTTGGAGGTGTCAGGACAAGACCAATCTCAATAAGGCTGTAGCCAAGTAATTTGTGCTAGTTTGTGCTGCTGCAAGATTATTAATTTTTTTCAATAAACGAAATGGCTAGTTTATGCTGCTGCTAGATTTTTTTTTTCATGTTTTAATACTAGCAAAACATGGCTAATCACTAATCAGTAAGAACTGTTCTTATGAGAAATAATGTCAGATGCTTAATGTTAGTAAAAAATATTTTCTTGAATCAATACTGATCAGAATGCAGGACTTCTTTGTATAGCACATTTCACCGAATGCAGGAGTGAGTGCCCTTTAGCTCTGATCATATTGTCCAACTAACTTAAGTAACTCATTTCGTAAATACTACCCTTAAATCAACAAACCCACACCGTATCTCAGTTCTCACCCACTGATGTACATGTCTTATGATTCCATTTAATTTTCATCGTCCACATGCATCGACAATATAAATATAGTACTATATAAGGAAAAGGAGACTTTAAGAAAACAAATAAATAAGAACAGACTGTTTCTCTTGAGGGTCTTACAAGATGTGCAAAAAAGATAGTGTTAAATAAATGAGAGCGGATTCCGTGAGCACAGTGGCCAGTGCCCACCGGCCATCGAGACGTCCGCTGTTTGCTGGTGCAATGAGATTCGTGAAGAGACACTAGCGGCGTTAGTTTGCTGTCAGCAGTTGAATGCGCGCGTCGTGCGTTTGTGTAACAACCTCACCTGTCCAGCCCATTTATTATCTCGTCATAAATTCGAGCGACACCTTCGCCGGCCACCTTCTTCCTCTTTCCCCACTTGTCCCTAGCAGAGCACCGAGAACCCATGGTGCAGGATGTATGAACCAAAGGGAACACGAAGCTATAGCAGAGCACGAGGATCCATGGGCAGAATTAAGAAGATTTGTCCACAACCTGGTATGCGTGATGTGCAGCGTCCCCATGGTGTTGCCGAAGATGCTATGCTTCACGACGGCAAGCACCTCGCGGTCCCGGTGTGCCGCGGCCTGCTTCTCCGGCATTGTGACAGGCATCGCCTCCAGCATGGCCTCACACTCCAGCCCCGTGGCGGGCACCGCTTGTGGGCAGCAGCTCAAATCACACTCCAAGCCGGCACCATGGCGAGATCAGGACAGCCATGGCAACGCTACAGCCTACAGCTATCTGGTGTGGTGTCGGTGACGGCAGGAACTCGATGCCAAACAGGGGACACTGCGAGTTCAGCTTCGCACGTCGACCCCAAGCCACAAACGGCGAAACCAGGAGCAAGAAGACTAGCAGCAACCGCGTCGCGCTGCTTCCTGGCTGAGCGGGCGGTTGCAGCAAGGAGTGAGGCGCAAGCGGCGGCGGCGGTGGCGAACAGCCGGGTCAACGCGCGGGGGTGGCGCCCGAGACACCCAGTCAGCCCATGTCATCAGCACCATCGCGTTGCGCATGGTTGACCCCTGCGGATAGGACGGCGCCTTCTTGTTGTGGATCGGCATCCATGTTGCCACCGTCTTGAGCAAGGCAACCGCAGCAGCGCACGCACGGGACAACGGTGGAGGCGAAGTATGCGGGCAGCAAGCCGCGAGGCGTGCAGGCGGCGCACTGCTACAGCAAGCTCTTATCCGCGCGGTGCATAGGCAGAGCTTAGCCTTTGTCGATGCCCGTTACTTCATTTATTACTACCTCCCGTACTGGTATAATAATGTCTCACGCCGTCTATGCAGGTAACGGAAAATAGGGGGTGGGCAACAGCCCATGTGTTCACCAAATAATTTTCGTAAATAAATTGCAGAGGAAGCTTATGTGGTTTGAAAGGTCACGTTTAAAACAAAGTATGTGTACCGACTTGTGTCTTGTTTGTATATAGGTTTAGGTTTTGGAGGCGTCAGGACAATACCAAGCACATTGCGGAAATAATCAGGACCTGATTATCAGGTACAATTAGCACCGTACAGCTTGCTGGAATGAATCTCACGTGCAAAGAGGAGGCAGCGCAGTGCCGCTTACGGTTGGGGTACGCCAGGTGTGCGGACATGTGGCGCAACAGTGACGCCTCCGCTGCCGTGTCATTCATCAGAGTGGACTCAGACTCGGGACCCTGTCGCACAGGAGCAGCCGAGGCAGCAGCCGGCGTCCGCATGAAACTGCGAAAGCAGGTAAAGCTCCTCGGCGTCGACCTGGCACCGCAGCTGGTGTCTCCCTCGCGACGTGCAGGGCCGGTGATTCAGCGAGAGGAAGATGCGGTTGTGTCAAATTTGAACAATCAGCCAGCAAATGCAGCTCGAACTGCCGCCCTTTGGCTGGAACCTTGAGGTGCTCTGAAATCTTCTCTCTCTCTCCACTGATGTATAATTCAACTTTTTATTATTCAAAAGAAATTCGAGATAAATGTAGAAACAGATGACGATGCCACGCCGTGCATTTCGGTTGTGCACGATCACCACGGCTCGACCAAGACCTATACAGCACTTACCACTCACCCGTCGTGCACGCGCACATAGCTCGTTTGTAGGCTGGATCAGTTGGATCTGTTACGCCAATGTACATGTATAAAACTCTGCCCTGGTGATGAATACAATGTGTGTTTCATCCCCTACAATAAAGTTACAATACTAATTGCTTCTGTAGCAGAGAAATTCAGTTTGTCAAAATAACAGTACTGGTAAGGCCAGTGTTCACCAGTCAGATTGCGCTTTTTAGACTTAGATCATATTTGCCAACCAACCAAAATAACAGAAGTAGACTAGAACCAATATGAGTCATACTTCAACTACCGTTTCTTCAACGTTTTTTTTAAAAAAAGCTACTATTTCATCCATATTTGGTTCTTATTATCCACAAAGAGTATATATATATATAAGTGTCTTGAAAAGGGGGGAGTCAGAGTAGCTTTTCTTAACGGTGCTAGGTGACCGGCAGTGCAAACCTCCTCTGCTTACGTTTTTCTGTCCCACGGTTCCATTTTCCTCTATAGCTTGTCACTACTCTGAATGCATGATGGGTTTTGGAGTCATCAGGAGAAGAACTTGATGGTGTTATCCGTGATGAGAGACGAACAGCACTCACCGCAGAACAGCCGTATTCCGAGATCTGCTGTCTCCCTTCGTCAGGGTTCCTCTGTTTGTTCGTGTACAGAACAGCGGCAAGCGGTAAACTGGAGAAATGTTTGTGTCTCGATTCTGCATTGCGCGCCCATGTCAAGCTGTCGATGCTGCGTAGTGCATTTGATTGCCCCTCATTCGTTCAGGTGGGAAACGGCATATCCCGTGATGGAGGACGGTCTGCGAGCTCAACCTGAAACTGAGCTACGAATCGTTATCTTATCTCGGCCCTATATATGCTATGGGTTAATAAGCATGTTGTTTGTGGGCTGTCTCTGTGGCCCAAAGTTATACCGTATCGATCGTTGTTAGTCTTCATCCATCCTCAACTGCTGTGCCTTGGATGAGCCCTACACTTGCCCCCGGTGTTGCCGTGGCGACGGGAGGACGCCGGTGGCCGGAACTGCAGAAGCGGAAACGAAAGCGAATGGTCTACGAGTCAGTAGACACTTACAGGTCCGTTGAGTTTTTCCTGATCTAGATCGTGAATTGACCGTTTGAGTTTTTCAGCTGCTTAATGTTTTATGTTCCTCCATACATTTGTCTCTACAGCTTCTTGTTAAAGTTGATCACATGCAACAACCTAACCATGCATTAATGTTGGACTATGGACTTCAACCAGCTATATACTGTTGGCTTGGTTCCTGACCACGTCATGCTGTAATAAGGAGCTCATCGGAGCTACAAAGAGGACTAGTTCTGTTAGGTGTTTTTTTTTTTTTTTCTGAGGGGAAGTTCTGTTAGGTGTCATGCCTGCATCGATAAGACATGGGCCTTCAACGAGGCTTTAATGGCCTTCTTCCGCAATAAAAGGTAAACGAGACCCTCTAAACTTGTAGACTTATTAGGTGTTCTTTTGGGGCTAGTAGATCCATAAGTTTTAAGCCTAACACTGTCACTTGGCTGCGTATATATGTGGTAGCTAGGTTTCGGAGGCACCAGGAGAAGAGCATGCAGACGCATCAAACAAGACCGTGCCCCTGGGTTTGCAGTTACTAGTGTCAACCGTGAGGAATGGACACCAACCTACGAAACATTAGATGTGTGCCTACATTCTTTCATTGTGCCTCAAGTACCGAACATTGCCTGGGGCTACTTATTCTGACGCACAAGTTGTTTTTTCTGTAAATTATCTGTTTCTTTCTTGATGAACTGCTGTAAGACTATTTATTTTTGTACTACAGTATCAACAAACTGCAGATAATAATGTAAATTGAACACTACCGATGCAAGCACGTTCAAAGGAGTGAAGATACACTGAAAAAAGGTGCTACAGAAAATGTGCTAATCATGCCTGACATTTGTTATGCACCTAATGGTTCCACGCCTTCTGCTATGAGATGAAACTGCTCAAAACACTATGCAGGAATCCAGTTGTTCGCTTTTCAAGCACATTTTGGCTTCCAGTAATTGTTATGGCCTGTGTCACATGCATTGCAAATTTGCAATCACGAACTCTGCTAACTGAGAAGTCTGGCCTTACATTTGCAATCAGCACTTGGCACTTCACCTACTCTGCTTCTCAAGTCATGAGTCCACTTGGTTTTTTATTCATTATGCCTCGGGAGTGTGTGGATGTTCCAAGTGTTAAAAAATAATTATAATGAGAGAGAAAAATGGATATGAGAACAAAGTGGTACGGTTCTGGATGTTTTTCCATGTAATTTAACTATGTTCTAGGTTTATACATCAACTTGTCATTCCTCTTCCCTTTGCCAAGAGAAAAAAAAAAACTGAAGTCTTCTTCAGAAGTACTAGTGCTGAGTAAATACAGGCCGCCGCCGCTCATAACTCGTGACTCGCGTGAGTCGCCGCCGCTCACGCGCACATAACTCGTTTGTAGGCTGGATCAGTTGGATCCGTTACGCCAATGTACATGTATAAAACTCTGCCCTGGTGATGAATACATTGTGTATCATCCCCTACAATAGAGTTGCAATACTAATTGCTTCTGTAGCAGCGAAATTCATTTTGTCAAAATAACATTAATGGTAAGGCCAGTGTTCACCAGTCAGATTGCACTTTTTAGACTTTGATCATATTGCCCAACCAAAAAAATTAATAGAAGTAGACTAGAATCAATAAGAGTCACACTTCTACTACTATTTCGTTAAAAACAAATTGACAAAAAATGTGGTTCTTATTCTCCACAAAGATTGATATAGTGTCTTGAAAGAGGGGGGGGGGAGTCAGAGAGTACCTTCTCTTAACGGTGCTAGCCGTGACCGGCAGTGCAAACCTCCTCTGCTTACGTTTTCTGTCCCACGTTTCCATTTACCTCTATAGCTTGTCACTACTCTGCATACATGATGGGTTTTGGAGGCCTCAGGAGAAGAACTTGATGGTGTTATCCGTGATGAGAGCCGAACAGCACTCACCGCAGAACGAGCCGTCTTTCGAGATCTGTTTCCTCACTTCGTCAAGGTTCCTCTGTTTTGTTCGTGTACAGAACAGCGAGGAGCGGTAGATTGAAGAAATGTTTGTGTCTCGATTCTGGATTGCGCGCCCATGTCAAGCTGTGGACGCTGCGTAGTGCGTTTGATTGTCCCTCATTCGTTCAGGTGGGTAATGGCTGCTATATGCAGTGGAGAAGGGCACAGAAACTCAAGTCGTCTCCGCATACTCTTCACAGATGGTTCATGATTTTGTCTTAGCCCTCCTCCAGTCAAATATATGGAAAGACTACAGGTGACATTTTTTGGGGGAGAACGAGATGTGGACAATATCGAATGCCACTTTTGTCAAATGTTTATTATCACATTACAGTGAATAATTAACGGATAAGGTAGCTAGAAAATTAACTACAGTGTCCAGCCAACTACAATTATTCATTTTTCAGAATTAGACTTTAGTCACAACGACCTATGCTATACCTGAAATAATGTCTTTCTTATTTGGTTGTTCTCCTCCAAGTACAATTGTAGCACATATAAGTGCCCTGCGGGACAAAGATATAGCAGTTTCTTTGATTGTGGTACCAGAGGTCCATATGTGTAGTAGTGCAGCTCGGCTGCTTACAGGTTTCAGTGCTTCAGTTCAATTTATCTCTACAGCTTGTCACTACTCCCTATAGGATATGTATTGGAGGCATCGGGAGAAGACCGTGCTGATCTTGCCCGGGGTGAGGGTCATCAAGATAATCTTATGCCACGGCAGCATTGTCAATGACTTCTGCTACTCCAAAAAGCTTACGGCCTCTAGCAGTCATTGGTAGTCCACGTTGATGGTGTTTGCCATAACCTTCACAGGGTAGCGTTGAGGCGTGCGCAGGTGTGTCGCCGGTTGACGAGCAAACCCAGCCATGAGCATAGCCCCGTTTGGACTGCGCGTTGACGAGCAGGTGTGCTGCATGCGTCAGGTTGCAGTAGAGCTCAGCGAAGCTGTGAGGTGCACGCGTTAAGGAGCATGTCATGTCCGGGTCGGCGAAAGGAGATCGGCAGATGGAGGCGAGCTCCATGATCGTGTCCCTGGTCTTCGAAATGCTGTTGTAATCCTGCGTTGTTCGTTGATTCCAGAGAAATAAAAAGGCGGCGAGTTCGACGCCGGAAAAACCCATTGCGCGCTCCTCTGCGTCGCGAGTGTGCACGGTGTGGCACAGAAGCAATTGCCAGCTCCTCCAGGCTGTGCCGGCACCTCTTGAGGCTCGAACTCGCCAGGGTATCAGTCCAAATCAGACCAAATCAAGGCTGTGCCGGCACCTCCACTGTTAGCCGTCGTACCAAATTTGCCCCAGCCCACCACCAAACAGCCGCTGGGCCAGGCAAGCCTGCTGCTGCAGCCATCACACTGGATCTACCCCGGCCCATCCACCGTGATTGCCACCCGCCAATCCAGACACGAACTCCACATGCCATGCAACGAGCCACGAGGACAAATCCACGCTTGAAGAAGAGGGGTAACTAGCACTTTCTCCTTCATGCATGGAGAAGAAAGAGCCGTAGGATGTGGAAACCCATTTCTTTTTAACATTCACCATGGGTTGGTATAATGTGCAAGTGTTTCAAATCCAAAAAAATAAAATTAAAACAAATTTGAGGACAGGGAACAATAGTGATCAGAAAACAAAAAGTGGAAAGGGCCAGGAAGCTTTGTCAGTGCAACTTCTATATTTTCTAGACCCATTCATGTAATTTTAAGATTTACTCTGATTTATGATTCCATTTCCCTTTGCCCTGAAGAAAGGGTGGGTGTCTTGAAGATTGAGTGGTTGAGAGGTAAATATGGGGAAAAGACATAGTACCTTATCTTAAAGGTGCTACCAGAGGTTCACGGCACTGCAAATCAGCTGCTTAGAATTTTCTGTGTTTGAGTTCCATTTGTCTCTACCAGAGTACCTTGCCATACTTCACTAACCACACTACGTATACATAGGGTAGGCTTTGGAAGCATCAGGAGAAGAACTAGCTGATGATCTGAAACGTAAAGGTCGAGGAGAAATAGTCAAACATCACTGCCGTCCTGGGGATCTGCTGTGTTCCTTCCTTAGGTTGCATAAGCCTTTGAGATTTGTCGTCGATGGCACCTGTGTTTCTTCTTGTATGGAATAATGGCAAGCATCTGATATGAGGGATGTTTGAGACGCGGTTTGGCTCTGCGCGCCCATGTATCGCCGCATTCCATTTCCCTCATTCCGTCTAGTTACGGCGGAGGATGGCATCATGGAATGCTCAAGCTGTCGGCGCCTCCTGGCTACACCTGCTGCTATGACGGCTGACCCGATGATTCGATGGATCGATGATGCCTCGTTCGCAGCCATCCCCATACGGCCGCACGCCCTCCGCTAACGGACATCGCTGGCCCATGAGACCTCATAGTCTGTGCGGCCTCCCACCATGACGCTCAGCTCCGTGCGCCAACCAAAATTATACTACGTCAGTGAAATCTAAAGAGAAAAAAATTGTGTCAGTGAAAGATAACTTGAGGAGAGAAGTCACAGAAAATATTTTCTTGAATCAGATCGGTGAGTATGAATTTAGAACAATAAAGTGCAAGCGCAACGGTACTCAAATCTGCTACATTTCTACTCAGACAAATTTTTTTTTGCATGTATAGTTCATGCTTCTAATTATTCAAAAAAAGCCGAGATAAAGTTGCAATACAATAATAGGTTCTGTATCAGCGAAATTCATTTTGTCAAAATAACATTACTGGTACCTGTTAGAACTAAATATCAACAACTTAACAGGATTCATCTAGTCAGATTAGATCACGCCTAGAACTTAGCTAATTGCTTAGATCAGATTAAACTGAGATTAATTACCTGTGGTAGCATTTTCCATAGCCACCAATCTGAGATAGCAGAAGCAGTAGAAGAGGTAGAGGGCGCGTCAGGTTGATGTAGAATCAGGGCACCGCACTTCCACGCCTTGCAGCACCTTAGTGATCGGTAGATTAGGGTTAGGGCTAACCCTAGGCTTAATTTCGAGATTAAGCGATCAAGGAGATCAGGGGGTCTCCCTTTGGTTATATAGTGCTGTAGGCGCGGGGCCGGGCCCTTAGATGGGTTTAGTTTTGCCTCCCGATCAAGGCAACTAATTGGGATCTTAGTTGGATTCGGATTGGGCCTTTACGGGCCACTTGACCGAGGTCAACAATTCCAACATTCTCCCCCTTGACCAAAGGTCAAAGGCTTAATTCTTTATAATAATTATATTATCGATCACGTGCAGGTGGACATACACAGATCAATAATCTCCCTCTTAATCGAACAATCTTAATCTTAACCTTAAACTTATGTTCGCATTATGTTCACACTCAACACCATAACAAAACCCGACGAATCAGTCACCGGAAGCAATACAGGTGTCCCGGGACATAATTAACCAAAGTCTGCTATAGTATCTCGATAGAACACTTATTAATCTTAATTGGGAGTTTATTTATTCGGCCTCATCCAGAATTATATTTCAAGTTTAATCACCAAATCCATACTAACTTCGCGAAATAGGATAGGCGATAACACCCTCAATTAGTCATGTTGCTAGCTATTTACTTAAAGCATTAAAATGACTTGATCCTGGGACCCTTTTTTCATGACATAACAATATATAGTTGTCAATGGGCTTGACACCATCAACTATGTCATTACTTGAAGGAATTCTGTAATTTGAATACAGTGACATTGAGTACTATCAATGTAGACTTAATAATACCGGAATATATTTTATATGCCTGTCTGAAATATGCCATACAAAATCAACATAAATAATGCTAATCTTGTTTTAGAGCTTTCTGCAGAATCGCTCAAATCTGTAAGAATGAAGGACATAAAACTTAATTGTGCACATTTACATCCATACACCCTCACAAAACTTTATCTGAATAGTACTTAATTAAATAAGCATGTTATTTGGTGCCCTTTAACTTTAAAACACCCTTTTCCAGTGGACCTCCCCTGGACTAAGACTAACAAAATTTTGTCAAGCATTCCGGCTTGTAATGCTAAGTCAATGTCTTATAGATCTTAGCATGTAGCTTCAATCTGAAGCCTTAGGAACGTCTTCCTATTTATCTTATTCTTAACCTTATTCTTATGATAAAATTTGCTATATCACGCAAAACTTACAGGCATAATTATATTTGCATTCACATATTGTCACTTCAAAGCCTCTCTTAACTTTTGTGCTTGAGTGACGATCCCAATACTCACTTTGGTCCCATCAAAGTGTCATACTCCCCCAGAACTTAGGAAAAGCATCACTAGATGTGTCTTATGATATGATAAAATCATTTCTCCTTTCTTGGAATGCATGCTTATTTCTTTCAACTTACGGAGAAAATAATTTCCTCAGAGTATCAGGATCTTAATTAATCCACCTTAACCTTTATAAAATAAATCACGGTTGCCCATGATATGACTCATATTGAGTTATAAACTTAGCATCTTATTTTTCTTTGGAATCACTTCTTCAACAATCTGCAGACCCATTACAGTCTGCTGTCTTGACTCCATCAGAAAATTGCTATGAGATGAACTTATGTTCAAAATTCGTAGACTCTTTTATGACCTCTTTTACATAATCTTAGAAATAACTGAGGCTTTCACTTTTGTGCCCAAAACTTAACTTATTATTAAAAAAAAACTTACGAGTCTCTGTTATTGAAGAACTGCTAATGTAGATCCTCAACAGAGTTAGAAAAGAATGGAGAAACACTTATAGCACGATATGAGAAAATCATATATGTATGTATATATATATATACATCTCATCTTAAATCATCGATATAGAGGAAACTTATCCTACATCTCAATAAGATTTCTTCTCCCCCATTTCCTTCCATATGAGCTTTCATTGAATTCCGAATAATCAGAATATTAAATGTGTCGGCCCATAAGCTTATCTAAAATAAATTTACAATGATAGCTCTTTAACTTATCTTGGCACGACATTTATTATACCACTGATCAGCTTGCTTTGCCACCACTAGCCCACACCGGCGGTGGCTAGATAATGAACTAGAGCAGCAAAGCTATGATTAAATGTCCACAAAACAGCGGTGGCCAGTATCATGAACACAATCATACTTCAATCATCTCTGATTCCATTGCACCAACCCACAACAGCGGTGGCCAGAAAATGGGTGACACAACACAATCTGTGAGAATTATCCCGTAAACAGCGGTGGCCAGAATATAGGATAAAACCACACTTAGTGAGACAATTGGTCTTTGTGGAGTGTTTAAACTCCCATCACAATGGTAGTTTTAATAATCATGTCTTGCATGATAAAGTTGCTCTTGAACTTATTCTTAATTTTAAGGAATAAGATATAGCGAAGATATAGCGAGTATATCATACTTAAAACTTATATTATGCTTAAAATCTTATGCTTAATTTTGTCCTTAAATCTTATGAACGACAAAATGACATGGAGAGAATTTATAAATTTAATTCTTAATTGATAAGAGCAATTCTTAATTGGCATTATTTTCTGGAGTATCTTTAAAATTGATGAGACACGCCATTCTCCCCCCAAATTTGTGGTCTAAACGTGAGTGTGCCACATATTCGTCAAGGTCTCATTACTTTACTTATCTCATCTAATTCTCACATGTGTAAGAGATTCATAATTAGCATTATGAAATTTGCTTCTAGAAAAGCAATTAAGATAATAACTTAAAACTGAGGATATAAGAGATAATTTCACAACTTAGAGAGAAATATACTCATAAAAACAATGATATATGGAACCAAAAGGTTTCACTAAAGTACATTGAATGTCATCAAGCTAACTTATTGAATCCACTAACAAATTCTAAATGAAGTTTCTGACAATGAAACTTTAACTTATTCTAAGAATCACTCCCCCGATTCATGGATTCACTAAAGATGTCTCAACACAATGCTCTAAAAATGAATCGGAGAGTTCTATTCCAAATGACCTAAGCTCATAAGCAATGTCATACATGCTGCGTATGTGCTTTACTATTCCACTGTATCCATCATATCGCAAGTTGGTTAGCCTTGTGAAGAGGAACCTTGTGCTGACTCTCTTATGTTCTAACTCAATCAAAAGGAAGAGTTCACTAGCAGTCGTGTCCTCATTATCATCAAATTCTCCCTTTATGCCTTCTGAGATCGAACGCTTGATGATTCTTTTGGCAAACTTATTGTCCTTTTCCCATTTCTCCAACGTGAATTGATGCTCATGCATCTTCTCATCATACTTCTCAATGTCGGGAGAGGAATTAAGTAGCTTGTCCTTATGAAGCACATAATCAAGCTCCAGAGACTTGAGAATGTCTTGCACCATCTCTTTCCATAAAGGAAAGTCAATGCCGTTGAAGGGTTTAATGTTCTTCATGTGGCTTTCAACTGAAAAGACATAGCCAAATAAAGATACTTAGTAAATATCTTAGTGTGCTAACAAAATAGCAATAATAACGCAAGAGATGCATTATTTGATCTTAAAAATGCACATGGCAAATGCAACTTATGCATTTTTATTGATCTTAAGGCATGATGGATGGAAAACTTAGAGGAATAGACTTAAATGTGAAAACTTAAAATTAGTACAATAAGATGCACTAAAAATAAACCATGAAAATAACCTTACAGTGGTCTGATTATAATCATGCAAAATAAGTAACAACTTGCATCACCAGTGGGAAAACAAGCGAAACTTATTAAACTTATAATAAAGAAAAGCAGCATTAAACTTACTTATAGGCAAACTTAATGATCTCAGCGAAAAACATAAATAAATAATAAGACTTTCTCAAACTAATGATCTCACACAAGCTTAAACAATGTCTTAAACATGGTGAGAAAAGATCATATATGCTGGGCATTAATTTAATGAAAAAATTTCCCAACCATGTTAATTTCGCAGAGAAAAGGTACTTATTTTGATCATCAAAAAGGGAGATCTTAAATTTCATGATTCTGTATAAAACAGAAGAATTAATGGTACTTATAAAAATATGTACATAGTACATGTTAAAATTCCCAAAATTTGTAGCTCAACTTAAGAGCTAAATTTAATCTTAAACTTAAATTATTATGCTCATGAAAGCTAATAAAACTTAATATCCTTAATGAAACTTAATATTGGGTGAGCATATATATGCTCAAAATGACAGCGGAAGCTTAAAATTAGCAAATGAAAATTTTGCTACTAAATTTTCTTGAGAATTTAGCTTAAATATTCTGGCGAAATACTTAACTCTTAAACAAAATGCCGTAACAACTTATCTTAAATTGGGACTGAAATTGGCAAAATGCTTAGGACTGAAATTGGCTGAAAACTTAACAGATATTCACTGAAAATCATGCGGCCCAAAAGAAAATGTGCGCAGCCCAGCTGAAGACCCACGCTCGCGGCCCAGCCCAGCGAAACGCGCTTGCACGAATTTTGGCGTGGCAGCCCAGTCCAGCGGCGCGGCGCGGCCCAGTGCGACGCGGCGTGGCCTAGCTCAGTGGCGCGGGCCAAGCTTAACGCGCCCGGCCCGAGAGAAAGCGGCCCAGAGCGCAAGCGAGAAGGCCGGCAATCCGGCCCAGTCGTGCCGCGCGCTCGCTCTCCGCGCGGATCTGAGCCGTCCGCTCAGATCGGATGGTCGAAGGCTCGCGCCGCTCGAGCAAAACCGGCGAGCGAGGGGGAAAACCTAATCAGTTTCTCCCCCCCCACTCTCTCTCATCCGCTCCCTCACCGCCCTGGCGGCGACTGCCAAGGCGGCGAGACGGCGCGCGCCGCCACGCCGTCGGCAGCCGTGGCGGGTCCACTCGCCGGCGCACGCGTGCGACCAGGTCGCGCGCGGCTCCGTCAAGCGGTCCCGACCCGGCTGCCCTTTTGGCAAGGGCGCGGCATGGCGCTCGGAGGCGCACGGCGGCGGAGACACGCCGGTGGTGCGGCGACGACTGATGGCGACCGGATCTGATGGTGCCTCATCGCGCGCGCTTCCGTGGGCGAGCTCATGCCGCACGGTCGGGTCTGGGTCTCATGGCGGCGGCGACGGCGGCAGACTGAAGCCCGGCGGCGCATCTACACAGCTCAGCCACGACGACAGCGGCAACCGGGTGATGGTGCCGTGCGTGTGCCAGCATCCGCGCGGCGCACTGATGCTGCGCAGCCGGAGCTTATGGCTGCGCACTGATGGCCGCGAGGGAGGAGGACCTCGACGTCCGTGCGCAACGCGTGGCCACACCAGAGCGAGGAGTTGAGGTAAAAACCTCATCTTAAACTTAATCTCAGGCTTAGATCTGAACTAGGGTTAGGGTTAGGGTTCATGTGTGAGTGCAAAACCCTAGAGCCCAGATGCTTAATTTCTCATTAATTTGCGACATGGCATGCTTAATTTAACTGAATTGCTTACGAGAAAACCCTAGCTTACCAATTCATTAGCAAACCTTAGCCATGGAAACTTAGTCTAATTTAATCTAAACATGATTGACTTACTGCGCAAGATAAATAGATGAATAGAGGCATCTAGATATGGAAACTTAGTGCACAGAATTAAAAGCATGCCTAAAACATGAACAATTAACTTAGATTACTTACTGAATTTAGGCATCTAATCATGAAAACTTTGTTGCGCTAGAGGAAACTTAACTAAAACATGAAATCCTTAACTAATCACCTCTAATCACGTACCAGATCAACAAACTGACTGAAAAACTAATTAAAACTGAATAAAACTCAACTTACAGCATGTCTAGATCAAGTAATCGACAGCTGCGCATTGCTAGATCCATTAAAAGGACTGAAACTAATTAGATCTAGTGCTAGGGGATCTAAAATGACCAGTTTTAGGCATCTGATGCCAATTGTTAGAACTAAATATCAACAACTTAACAGGATTCATCTAGTCAGATTAGATCACGCCTAGAACTTAGCTAATTGCTTAGATCAGATTAAACTGAGATTAATTACTTGTGGTAGCATTTTCCATAGCCACCAATCTGAGATAGCAGAAGCAGTAGAAGAGGTAGAGGGCGCGTCAGGTTGATGTAGAATCAGGGCACCGCACTTCCACGCCTTGCAGCACCTTAGTGATCGGTAGATTAGGGTTAGGGCTAACCCTAGGCTTAATTTCGAGATTAAGCGATCAAGGAGATCAGGGGGTCTCCCTTTGGTTATATAGTGCTGTAAGCGCGGGGCCGGGCCCTTAGATGGGCTTAGTTTTGCCTCCCGATCAAGGCAACTAATTGGGATCTTAGTTGGATTCGGATTAGGCCTTTACGGGCCACTTGACCGAGGTCAACAATTCCAACAGTACCTGTAGTGTTCACCAGTCATGTTGCGCTTTTTAGCCTTTGATCATCCGCAATAACTCTGTCTAAAGAAGTAGAATATAATAAATATGAACCATACTTTTTTTATACCTCTAACTATATGAGCCATACTTCGACTAATATTCCGTCCATGTTTGGTTTTTGTCCTCCACAAGGTTGGTATACAAGTGTCTTGAAGGTTGGGGTCAGAGTAGTACGCTTCTCTTAAAGGTGCTAGGTGACCGGCGGCAATGCAAACCACCTCTGCTTATTGTTTTCTGTTCCTTGGTTCCATTTACCTTTGCATATATACATGGTGGGTTTTGGAGGCATCAGGAGAAGAACTAGCTGATGTTGCGCTCACCACAGAACTAGTTGTCTGTTTACCACAGAACTAGCTGTCTGTTTAGAGCACGGGTTCCGGCCAACCTGGGCTCCCGCACTCCCTTGCCATGTAACGTGCTTATCAGTGATTCATTCGATCGGTCCACATGATTTAAAACCAGCTCGCAGCCTGTCTATCAGTATATCTACAGCGTGTACAAAGTATCAGGAGGACAAATTATCAGTCCATGTACATGAAGTATCAGGCACAAAGTCACTAGCTAGCAGAGCACAGGCGCATATGTACGTGCGTCACGCAACTCTCTGTGCGGCGTTTGCGGGCTCGCCGGAACAGCCTTGCGGCGGAGGCAGAGGCGGACCCTCCAATATGGCATGGTATGGCGTCCGCCATACCTAAATTCGGCACCGATTACCTATTACCCATTCTTCCCCAACCCTGCAAATCGATTTTTGACGCCATGAAACTGAGCTTGGAGCTGTTCGCCTGTTGTTTACAGAGGAAGAAGATGACTTGCAAAACGGTATGGGTTTAGGAGGGCTCCTATATGCAGGGCGTCCTATGATTAACATACAATAGATCCGCCCAATAGCCCACCAAATCTGAGCAGCCCAGCCCAAGTCAGAGCGTCAACATTTTGAAACAGAAAAGTCAACATTTTTGTTGTTCTATTTCAACATTTTAAGAGATCAGTCAACATTTTTGCCGAAAATGTTGACATAGTATATAAAAAATATTGACACAGTACAAATAAAATGTTGATACAGTACAAATAAAATGTTAATGAAAAATTCAAAATTCAAAATATATTCATATTGGACCTCATTTTGTAGCATTAATTCTAAACAACACGATGGTTCAAACGGATACGAAAACGGGCAGCCGCAACCCGTCCCACTTTCATGAGTACGTGCGTGTAATCAAGGAAGCCGTGACGGGGAACGGCGCTGCACACACACCCCAATGCGGCGGTGCGTCGACTCGACTCGCCTTCGCCGGCTGCCTTTGATTGTACAGAACATCGGCAAGCGGTAGAGTGTCGGAATGACTGTGTCACCTCGGTCACCTTCACCTCATTGCTGCAACCTTGATCGGCTTCCCCAGAGTCCAGACTCATCTCTTGCCACATGCCCATGCCCCGCCGCTAGCCGGACCAAGTAGTCAGCGTCATCATGCAGACTCCTCAGCATACAAGTTCATGATCTGTCTTAATTAGCTCTCTTCCAGTCACCTATGCAATGCTAGGGTAGTAGGCTGAGGATATTGATCGAAGTACAGCTGTACAAGCAAAGGAATTTCGTGTGTCGATGTTTAACTGAAAACTGCTGTTCGTGCATGTTACCTGGTCAGAATATCCATCCGTTTTCAAGATTTTACTCGAAAAATATAAAATTGTGTCGATGAACCAGCTAGTTTGTGCTGCTGCAAGGTTATTTATTTTCCAATTTTCAATAATGTCAAAGCATGGCTAATCATTAGGAACCGTACTTATGAGAAATAACCTCAGATGTTTTAACGCCAGTAAAAACTATTTTCCCGAATAATAAGTTATCTGAATGCAGGACGTGTAGTGCATTGCACAGAATGCAGGGGAGTGAGTACCCTTTATCTTTGATCATATTGTCCAACCAACTGCACTAGCACATTTGGTATATACTCTTACATTAACAAACCCACACCCTACCTTACCTTCTGTTGTTTTAGATTGATTATCATTGATTTTTTTTGTACATATGCATGGACTGTATAAATATAGTATGGAAGGAGAAGGAGACTTCAACAAAAGAAAAAAAATATGTTTAATGAGAAGCAGTGTGCTTTGAGATATCATGTTTTGTTACGAAGCACAACATGTTGTGTCGGATTATGCCTGCTTCGTATATAGTTTTAGGTTTTGGAGGCGTCACGAGAAGGCCAAGCAAAATATGAACGTTAACATGTATATTTGACATCGTACTATTTGCAGGAATGTAGTAACCACTAGGCAACACAGTTACACTGCTGTAAAAACCTTATTTGGACCTTCATTAGAGGTTGAGTGATGTCTCCTTTCTACAAACAAATATGAGGTAAGAGGTCATATTTATTTTTGCATGTAAGTGGAAAATATGTTTTTTCTTTGAAGTGCATATTAAATCACTAACTAGAATTAGCACTGCAACATGCAGATCAATATATAGTATCAATGCGTCATGTGCTATATCTAAACACTCTAAAGAAGTACCCTTGCCGTGAAGCCATCTTCTCATCGGAGATGAAGTTGATGAGAGAAGCTAACAGTAGAATAAGATTGTCTCAAAAAATTAGATGTCCACTCCATGCGAATGGAGGTTGAGGGTACTGCTCTGAGGATGATCACCTAAAGTTCTATAAGAAAAATTGTAATAAGATTCATCAGCCCCGCTTTATTTCGTCAGATTAAGAATTAACAAAACTGATTGCACATATAGAAAATAATAGTGGGGACATGTTGTACAATGCTGCGGTTAGGTTAATACTCTCTGCCTCTCCATACCTGCCTGTGTATTGTTGAATGGTAGGTCCAAAGGCTACATTCATTTTTGCTACGGCTGCGGAGGATTCTGCACTCGCTAAATGTCTCTTGCTCACTGAGGCTCACCGTGGGACAAACACACGATCTACGCAGCCTCTTCACGTGTTCGGATCGAGCTTATGGGAGCCGGAGGTGGAGTGGAGCTGCCTGCCGCCGCCATGGACGGCTGCTTAGCTGCCGACGAGGATGAAAATCAAGACACTAGGACGTGCCGGCACCCAACGACAGCGATGACAGCCATCTCAAAAGGTAGTGGCGCGGCGGTTCGCGTAGCACAGCAGCGCTGCAGCGGGATGCCGGCTAGCACACCATTGCCATCGCGTACAGCAGCGGCAGTGCCTGTAGGATATAATCCCGATGCCTCCCAAACCTATGCCTATCAGCTGCGATTAAACAGACACATCATGCATGTGTTCTTTCACTAATGTGGTTCGAGGGAGCAGAGCTACACAACCATAATTGCAAAACTTCAACGCTTTTTGTGCACATTAGCTAGCTAGCGGAAGAGAAACCGGTGTTGCCGTAGTCTCGTCCAACTCTATCCTTTGGAACATATATATACTACCAATGAAGCAATAACAAACAGAAAATAAATTCAGCTACTAGCTAGCTTAAAGATAATAGTAGATGAAGTGTAATAAATAGTTTACATGTCCTCTTACTAACCTTCCTTGTATCGTTCCCATCACTTGGAACATGGCACATATATGACCTTAGTATAATATCAAGTTCCGAGTCTACATTGATCGAGTAGTCAGTAGATCACACTAGTGCTGATCGTAGTGCGGCGTGCCAGTTGAGATAGCTGGTGAGTAAAAGAGACATGAGATGCTTGGCCGTCCTGCACGTCGCTTGCTAAAATATGCTGAATTAAAGATGCACGCACATCTTATTGGTACTAAGTAGTCAATATGTATGATAACAGTTACACGATACGCAATATGCAAGATACATGATGCATATCATACGATGAAGGTCCAATGCAAAAGTTACATTAACATACAGAGATTGCTAAAAGTTATACTGAAAGCAAAGAGTGCAGGTATATAGAACAAAAGAAACGCATGATTCTGCACATGTCATTTTATACAGTTGCTACTATGCAATCATGCTGTAGCCGTCGATTGCAGCGTCAATTCACAAAACTTTTCTTACCAAACAATGCATTGGCTTCAAGCTAGTAGCTGGATTTTAACAACCTTCGATTGCAGCTTGTTAACAACCTCAAGTTTACCATTATGCAGATCAAAAGCATATCAGAAGAGTTTGTTAACGCTGTGCCTAGATTCCTCCGTTTATGCCTCTTTTTAACCATTTTTTTTTAGAGTCCACCTTGCCTAAGATTCTCGTTGTGCTTGTTGAAATGTTACGAATGCCAGGGTAGAGATAACTGCAAAAAGATAGTCACCGCATAGAAAAGATTGATTGAATCAGATATTCTTCAAGTAACGTCCTTCAGACGATAATTTACAACCAAACGTAAGCAAATTAGGCCAAATAAAACTTATCTATAACTTTGGTTCGTGCAAGCGTTTTTCTTCTTCTTTTGTTTTCTTGTTTAATGTGTTATAAACAAACGGTTTGGTAGTGGGAAGGGTCTGGAAGCTTTGCTGTCAATCTAATTTATTTATTTTTTAATGTTTTTTCATCTCTTTTTTTGCAGTCCATTTTTTTCATCTATTTTTAGAATTTTCAGTGATTAAAAAAACTACAATATTTCTTGTTCGGTAGTAGTGTAGAGTTAATGCGAGCAATACTTCTTTATTTGATTCCTATCCACAAGACCTCCACAAGTGTGGTATATAGGGGGGAGGTGTGGACATGGGGACAGAGCAACTTCCTTTTGAAGGTCCTACCAGAGGGGCATGGCGGTGGAAACTGCTGATCATTAATAAATTTACGTTTTATTAACTGGCTTTCATTTGGTCGATACGGTTCCTACCCTCCACCATCGACTGCCGGGCTGCCGCAGCTCAAACCAGACGTGCTGTCGTCCGTCGTATCCGTAACCTCGCCGGAGCCCCAAACTACATGTTGCTGGGCTTGTTGTGCGATCAGTATCAGCGCACACGCTTGCCTGACGGTGAATTGAAAAATTGCAAGTGAACTGAAAAAAGCAGAGCACAAGCCTAATACCATGGTGGAGGAGTTTTACAGTTCAAAAATAATTAATGATTATTATTTTCTAAAAACTACTGACCATGAGTTTAAGAACATTTTTGTAATTATACTGTTAATTAATGAATTTACGTTTTATCAACTGGCTTCCATTTGGTCCGCACGGTTCCGAGGCCGACACCACTCCACCGAGACGTGCTGCCGTCCGTCGTGTCCATAACCTTGCCGGAGCACCAGCACTACGTGTTGCTCGACTTGTTGAGCGATCTGCATCAACACGCACGCTTGCCCGACGGTGCCGTACGTCCAGTTGCTGCCGTGGCTCTCGGCTAGCCATCGCGGTTGCCTTTCGCCGTCACATGCGGGATGCGCATCAGGCAACGCCCACACAACGCTTGCTCGGCATAGTGCCGCGTTGCCTACCTCGCCGGCGTCGAGGTCCGGATGCAGGATGCGCATTAGGGTTCGTTCGGTTACTCAGGAACGGCCTGGAACGCGGATGGTTCTGTCCGGATCAGCCAACCATGTTTCAATCCGGGCTACAACCAGGAACGCCCATTCAGTTTCCATTGGAATGGAATGAAACATGGGTCGGAATGGCGATTCCTCCCCTAAATCCGTGCGGAACGCAGCCATGTCATCTCCTATCCGGAACGAAGCCATCTCGTTGGAAAAGGATCGAGTGAACCAAGGGGATCCACTCATTCCAGCTGCCGGATTGATTCTGTCCAGAATCAAAACAGGAGCTGCCGAACGAGCCCTTAGGGCTCGTTCGTTTTTCTAGGAACTATTCCTTGTACTGATTCATTCCGAAGCTGGAACGAGTGGTTCCAGGTGTTTCACTCAATCCCTTTCCCAACGAGATGATTCATTCCGGAGGGTCGAAGATATGGATGCGTTCCGGGCGGATGTAGGGAAGAAACATCCGTTCCGACCCCATGTTTCGTTCCGGCTCGAGCGAAACCGAACGGGCATTTGTGGTCCGACACGGATTGAAACAGGACCGGACCGATCCAGTCGGAACACATCGCGTTCCGGGTCGTTCCGGATGCAACCGAACGAGCCCTTAGGCGGAACGCGATGTGTGGGCGTTGTACAGCTGGTGGATGACCTCGTCCTCGAGGAATCCCCGAAACTCGGGCATCGTCATGTCCTACTGCTCCACGAGCTAGACGAGCACGTCGTCCACAGATCTGCAGGTGCAGGCCACTCATATCTTGGAACCGAACTTATCAGACCCGGCAATGGAGCGGGGCTGCCTGCCGCTGAGATGGAAAGTCACCTGGCTGCCGACAAGGATGGGAATCAAGCCACGAGGACGTGCAGGTCCCCAAGGATGGAGATGGCAGCCATCTGGCCTTGGAGCACTGCTGCAGAACGCGTTTCACGACAGCGCCGAGGCGGGAGGCTTGCTCGCGCACCTGTACCGTCGCGTACAGCAGCGGCAGTGCCTGTATGATCATATCCAGATGCCTCCCAAACCTATGCCTATCAGCCGTGATAAACAAACGCATCATACATGCATGAGTTATTTGAGGAATGTGGTTCGAGGTGTTGGAATTATTGACCTCGGTCAAGTGGCCCATAAAGGCCCAAATCGTAATCCGACTCTAACCCCAATTAGTTGCCTTGATCGGGAGGCAAAACTTAGCCCATTTAAGGGCCCGGCCCCAAACCTACAGCACTATATAAGCAAAGGGAACCCCTGTTACCCTAATTACGTGTTAATCATGAGATTAAGCCGCCAGGGTTAAAATCTAACCCTAATCTACCGATCCATAAGGTGCTGGAAGGTTCGGAAGCCGGTATCCCTGTTCTACATCAACATCCTGCTGTTCTGCCACCTCTACACCTCTTCAACCCTTGCTGAAGAGGGAATCATGACTGGTAAGTCAATTAAGTAATTAATTAGTTAATTACTAGGTGTGATCTAATTCCTGACTAGTTGATTCCTGTTAAGTTACGGGAGATTTAGTTCTAACGATTGGTATCAGTTGCCTTAAACTAGTCTGTTAGATCCCCTAGTTTAAGTTTTAGTTTTGATTAAGTGCTAGATCTATTCTTGTTCGTTAAGTCAGTTGAGTTTTGCGTGATCTAGCACTAGACAGAGGTGATTATTCATGTTTTAGGTAATATTCAGTTAAGTTTCTGATGATCTAGCACTATTCACGCCTAGATGCATTAGATCAATGCATGGTTTAAGATTACATACTTCAGCCTCATGTCTAGATGCATCTGTTAAGTTTTAGTTGATGCGCAGTAAGATTAGTCATGTTTAGTTTAGAATTAGTCCTTAGACAGTAAGATTAGCAAGTAATTGTTCATGTTTTTAGTTATGTTCTCAATTCTGCGCTCTAAGTCAGTCAATTAGATGCATCAGATTAATCTTGCGAACTAATTAGTTCTTGTCAGTTCAAGTTTTAGTGTTCAATTAAGCAATTAGGGTTTCGTTTTAATCTGCTAGCATGCCATGTCACAGATTAGATGAGAAAATAGCTAAGTAATTCTGGGTTTTCATCTAGGGTTTGCACGCACTCCCTAACCCTAACCCTAATTGCTAACCCTAACCCTAAGTTCAGAGGACTTACCTCCTCGACGCCGCCGTCGCCGCCGCGCATCAGCTCAGGCGCGTGCGCACGGCGGCATCCTCCTCTTATCGGTCGCCGACGAGGTCCCCACGGCACGTAAGGACCGACCCGCGTGGCATAAGCTCCGTCGCGCGGGACCCCGCACGCCTCACGGCCACCCGCCTTGTTGTCATCGCCGCTGCGCTTTCGGGTCACCGCCGGGCTGACGTCGCTGCCGCAGATCTGCGCGCGACGGTCACGCCTTGGGGCACCACGGTGGAGCAGCTCGACGGAGCCGCGTGCGATTGCTCGCACGCGTGCGCCGGCGAGTAGTTCCCGTGGCGCCACGGCGGCCGCGCGGCGTTGAGGCGGCGCTCCGGCGTCATCGCGTTCCGTCGCCGTCGGCGTCGGGAGCGGGGGAGAGAGTGAGGGAGCGAGTGAGAGCGGCGGCTAGGGTTCGGCCGGCGTTTTATGCCGAGCCAGCGATTCCTGGCCGTCCGATCCCCCCCCCCCCCCCTCGCGATCCGACGGCTCTCGCCCCGGCCGTGGTTGGGCTGGGCGAGATGCGCCGCGCGTGCGCGCGCGCGATGGGCCGATTCGCAGGCCCGGCCGTCGGTTTTCGGGCCATAAGCCCGATGGCCTTTCAGCGGCCTGCGCGACTTTGCGCGCTAGGCTGGGCCGCGCCAATATTCGTGCGCGAGCGCGCGCGTGCTCAGGATGGGCCGCACGCATGATTTAGTTGGGCTGTGCCAATATTCGTGCGCCTGGGCCAAGCACTTGTGGGCCGCTGAGCTAAGCTGAGTTACTGGGCCTTTGCAGGGCAAATTAAGATATGGGCCATTTTTCAGACTTGGGCTGGAATAAATTTCTCCCATTTTATTTAAAGTTTTGAGTACAATTCTATTAAGTTTTAAGAAGAGTTAAGTAAATTCATGTTTCTTTCATGCTTTTAAGTTAAGTAATTCATATATTATTTATGAGCTCAATTTTGCTGCAAATTTATAAGCTACATTTTAAGTTCCCTTGCAGTAAAATCTCTCATAATTTTCTCAGTTTAATTTGGCTATTAGTTGAGAAAATATTTAAGTTAAATTCTCAAGAATTTTTAGTAGCAATGTTTCATTTGCTAAATTTTAAGCTTCCGCTGTCATTTTAAGAATATGTGCTCCTTATATATTAAGTTTTATTGAGTATATTGAGCATAATATTTTAAGGCATAAGTGTAAGATTAATTTAGCTATCAAGTTAATCAAAATTCTTTGGGAATTTTTAATATGTATCTTCATCGCCTGCCTGCCGCCGCCTGTCCGTTGTTGGCAGCAATCAAGTCGTACAGCTCCTCCGTGCCGGACTCCGCGGCCAGCACGTCGGACTCCCAGTTCGAGTCATGTGGGCCGCTAGCCTTCGTTTCTTGATTGTCGTTCTGATGTCTCTCTCTTTGAAAATGATCCTTTTTTAGGATAAAATCGCATATTCATTTCCTCTGTAATCTGTATAGTGTGATTTTGATTGAGGTTGGTTTCTGACAATACGTACTAGGTCATCTCCAGAGAAAAACTTGAGCTACGATGAAAAACAAGACACGCAGGCATGTTGGTTCTGGCTTCTCAGCTTCTGAGACGGATGTAAATCGCCATCATTGGCTTGCAAGCAGGTGATTAGTTTGTTGGACCGTTGAGCTAGCAAGACGCAGATGAAGTGGCTCCAGCGTGGAATAAGCAGTTGATCAAAAGATATGACGAGTAAGCTACCTAAAATGGCAGCGATCGGATGAAATGACGGCTAGCCCAATTTGGTATACTAATTAGATGATGTATTACCTCATCATTGTAAAGCTTTTTATGCCCGTACCCGTAGCAACGCACGGGCACATTGCTAGTTTATTATTAGGCTTATAACATCTCATCCGTGTGAAAGTTAAAATTAATCACAAAGAAGCTTGCGGCTTGACATACTATTGTACAAGAGTGAGCTGTGTGGGTTCTTTCCTTTTTCCTGATCTGAGTGGGTAGTATATATATATAAGTGTGTCACCATGAACAGCTTCAGGCTCCGTAGTTTGCACCGTATTCAGGAGTTAACTAGTGCCTTTTACCATTTAATAACTATATTGCCCCACCAACTACAATTACTCCTCTTCAGAAGTAGACTTAATTCAGTACGAGGCATACTTCTCATCCACTATATGTCACCTTTGTTTGTTTCTTATCATCCATAAGGTAATATATGTCACCTTTGTTTGGTAGCTTCTCTTAAGAGTGTGCGAGCAGAGGTGCCCAGTAGCTCACGCCAGCTTCTTGTTATAGTTTCCTGTCCTTCCGTTTCATTTCTATCTACCGCTAGCTTATCGCTACTTTAGATATAGGATAGGTTTTGGAGGCATCAGGACAACACCCTTCTGACCTACATGAGGATGAGGTTCAACTTCATCTTAAGGTGCGGTCAAGTTCTGCAAGATCACAACTTCAGTCTTCCTTCGTTTCTTTGTCTTCGGAACAATGGCAGATGGTTGCAGACAAGGCGGTGCCTCAAATGATGTGCTATGTGCGGCAGTGTACCCCTGCGTTGCAGGCCTGCTCAATTGTTCCTGTGTGATTGGCGTCGCCTGTAACGGAGGAGGGCACTGCATGCATGGCGGGGCCGTGGTTTCCTCGTTTTCTTATCATGCTGGTGCATCTCGTGGGGATGACTGGTCTTCTCCGGCGCCGGTATCCAAGCACCCTGCTGTGGGCGCGATGAACAGCGGCTGCCATGCGGCGGATGTGGCTTACGTTTCGGGACGTCAGTGTGGCGGATCAAGCAATGGGACGGCACGCAGATGTCGCTGCAGTTCTCGATGTTGCCGCACCTCGGCATGGCCGATCCATCCACGGGCTTGGGTGCGTGGTTGACGGTTGCGTGGAGGCGTGTCCGTTGGTTGTCGTCGCAGCTGCCTTGGCAAGAAGATGCCGTGGCCTGCGTGCCTGTCCTGTGCAGACAGTTTGGCATGGTGGCGTCTCGGCCGTGGCTGAGGCTTGGGGCGGCTGCAGTTCTCGGCCATAGGGTAGGGTGAGTCAGGTGCTTAATTGATTTGTTTGTACTTGCATATGTGCAGTGCAGGTCAGGATAGGCTTTGGTGGCACCAGGAGAAGCCAATGCTGACCTTGTCCAGGACAAGGGTCGAAACTCATTTCTGCAACGGCTGTAAGGTAGAATTGCGCTCTATATTTGCTTTGCCATACGCTAGCCCTATAAAGCCTTGTCCACAGAACAACCTTTTTTTGTGTTCTTTTTAGCTACTTGTCGATGCCATTGCCCAATGAACAATCAATATCTCGTTCCAGGATCCGCTGTAGGCGAAGAGAATCACTGGAACTAACCGCAAGATATGCGAGATCCATAGCACATACGTTAATGGTCTCACCGTCTGCAGAATCTAATCCTGGTGCCTCTCAAACCTAAGCCTATAAGTTGTGATGAACAAACATCATGTAATGTGTTCT
The DNA here is from genome assembly GCA_007726485.1 of Eragrostis curvula. Lineage (NCBI taxonomy): Eukaryota > Viridiplantae > Streptophyta > Magnoliopsida > Poales > Poaceae > Eragrostis > Eragrostis curvula. The sequence continues at coordinate 54,389,376 of CM017442.1, forward strand.
TTCAAAACAATGTAGTTCAAGGGGAGACAATATCAAACAGATCCACATAGCCCCGTAACCGTAATCACAGAACTTTCGCTTTTGTTCACATGTATCGGGAGAGAAATTGTTCCTGCCTTTTTTCACATCCAAGTCTACCTTCTGTAAGGTATATATATTACCGGCTCAGAGAAGTTATAAGAGTAAAAGAGTCTGTTTTTCCCTCACAGTGCGTATCATCCCATTCAGGACAGAACACATATAACCGCACGGGCTAAGCCACACGATCATGGCAGAGATCAATTTTTCAAACAAAGTTTGGACCGTTCCTACTGTAATTATTCCTAATTAAATTCTACATGTGGTGCTGCTTATGCATTCATTTAATAATTTTCAGAAGTGCACTGTTTGGCTTTGGTAATTTGGCACTGACAAACTCAGTTTACCAAGCTTGAGTTTCCCGAGGACGGTATGCAGTAATTCGACATGTAACTCGCCGTTTGATTTATGCCCAATTTAACTCACATATATACTGTCGGGTATACGTTTTCTTGGTGTCTTGCAAATGAGTACGTAGTGAATGTAGCAAACTAGGCATATGAGCCATTATTCTCTAGGGAAACTCACATATATTCTGTCTGTCCAAGCTGTCTTCATCTAGATGTTGTCGCAACTCACAACAGTGTGGTCTATGGACTTGGAGACACTGGGAAAAACATACACGCAATCAGGATTGATGAGACTACAAGGATGGTGAATCTGATAGATTCCTTCTGACAATATGGAGCTTTCCAAGCCAAGTTACTTTACCAATCTGTAAAATGTTGGAGATTGCCGGGGCAGTTTGCCGGCGGCAAGCTCTTGTCTGCAAGACACACACAAACAAACGCGAAAGTTGCTGCGAAAAAACAGAGCAGCGTTAAGAAACAACCAATAGCTAGAATCTCGTGCCACGATCTCCACCCCGAGCATGGCGCGCATGGAGTCATGGACATGGGCAACCCCGCGTGGACACAGCACGTCGTCAGGTGCCCAAAGACTCGCATGATCAGATTGACCAGCTCAAACACCAACTGAACAACGCACAGGCAAGAGTTAACCAACATAAAACACCCATTCATGCTGTATGCGCATCGTTGGTCCATTCGTTTTCTTCTATCGGTCTGGCTGCAAGATGCTCAATCATGTGAGATCGCCCGACCTTCAGTCATATTTTCACAACGCGAACCGGCATGGAATAGACACCAAACGTCTGTTTTCATCATTATTAATGACTCTCATAAACCGTTTGATTCTTTTTGTACACCCTACAACTGTTCGGCCACATGATCTCAGTGAATCCAATATGACTATATGAGATATCCAGTCATTAAGAGCTAAGTATGCCCACCATGCGAAAAGAGCTACAGATTCCTGAATTGGATCATCCAATTTTTTCTTGTAAACAAGGTCATCACATCTGCTCAGTTTCGCAGAGAAGGAACTAGCAAAACAGAATGAGAACTGCTCCGGTGGAGCTCTTTTCAAAACCTGCACGAATCACAAAGCAGTTGGCTTGATTAATATATAGTTTTTTTCTTTTATTAATCATCGGGTCCGCCCAGTCCTTGCCCGATCCGAAACACAGCTCCAAACCAATCCGAGACGGTAGCATCCTATGGAACCGTGTCGTCGTCTTCCTCGGTTCATTCCCTTCCTCATCATTTGGTAATGGAGAACAAGAACATCTCTCCACGACGGCAGCCCGCAAACGTCAATCTCCTCCATCACCCGGCCTTGGCGCTCCGAATCCCTGCCTCCTCTGTGCGCCACCTTCTTAGGCTCTTGTTACTCCTATTCGACCAGGCTGGGTTTCTATTTTAGCAACAGGTGATCGATCGTTCAATTGCGTACTGGCCTTGGGTAGTCCAGCTGATTACTGGCCTCCAGCTCTACGGCAAGGATGACGTTCGTTCAGACGACTCAGCTGTAGTTTGAAAACAAAAAGTTTCAGGCAATCTTCTTTGCTGCCGCCGTTGTGTAGAAGTGCTAGCACGAACAACTCAAGCGGGAGCGCATCGTCAATCAACAGATACGCGCTGCCACCGTGCCGCATGAAGCCGGTCGATGATCACGCGACGCCGTCGGGTGCTACCGCCGCGAAGCAAGAAGCCGATAGATGATCCCGGTTTTTCAGGATCGGGCAGAATATGGGGTTTGGATCGGGTCAAGGTTTGGGCGAGACCTTAGGATTAAGAAAATTAAAATTCATTTATTAATTAGGTTGGTTGCTTTGCGATTCGTGCAGGTTTTGAAAAGAGCCCCACCGGAGCAGTTCTCAAACAGAATACCTAGAGGAACAAATAGAGGTGATGTTGGTGTACAGGGCTGCAGCTATACTCTGCCACCACATTGGCTCTGTCCTTTTACACATACCATGGGCACAATTGCCACCCATCGCGACCTAAAACTATCCAGGGCCCTTTCCCAGATTACCTTCCATGATCAGCTGTTAAGTCAAGAGAACCACCTGGTACCTGAAGGAAGTTCAACCTCTCAGAGAAACTCAGCACACCGGCTGTTTCACTGTCTACTGGATCTAATCCCGGTGCCTCTCAGACCCAAACTTATCAATTGTGATAAACAAACACATCATGTAATGTGTTTTTTTCCCCTTCAAAGCAATGTGGTTCAAGGCGAGACAAAAAGAAGCAGAACACATGTGGAATTTTGGGCACATGTGTGACGGGAGAGAAATTGGCTCTGCCTTTTTATCATCCAACTCTACCTTCTGTGACGTATATATATTAGTATTACCGGACGATATAAGAGTATGAGTCTTTTTTTTCCTCCCCTGTACACATTATCATCTCATTCGTGTGACACCCCGTGTCACTGAGCACCTATCTGAACAAGAGCGAAACAGAGAGAGAACACCAGCTGTCCATTTCAAGATTTCGAAATTCAAATTTCAAACAAGGTTCAAACCATAGCTTCTGAAGAAACTCCAATTTTTGCATAACAAGTTGATCAACCAAAAATACCAGTGGGTAGAACATCTGAAATAAGAATTTTGGAGATTTTATGGTGATTTTATAAATTCATTTGCTGGCTCAAATAATTGCTCAAATTTTAAAGAGTAGCCAACTTTGAAATGCAACCATTTGAAATTCCTTTGGATTTCAGATGTGCATGTTGGCCATTTGAAAGAGCTCATTGAGATCTTTTCAACAAGACCAAATTTGCAGTTTTTGGAGTTTGTTTGATGCTATAATTTGTGTGCACAAAATCGGGGAAAACTCTGTTTGAATAATTCCCAAAAATAGAAAGATTCTTCACGGGACCACTCGTCAGTCTCTCCTCTCTCGCTGGAACCGGCAGAGCTCAGCTGCCACGTCGCCGCCGGCGACCGTGGCCACGCCGCCCCGTCCCGGCCGTCGTCGTGGATAAGAATGGAACCCCACACATCCCTGTCCTCTCCCTCGCTCCCTCAACCACCAAACCCTAACCCTATCGCCCTCCCAGTGCCGTCGCCATCCTGCTCTGCTCGCCATTGGCGCAGCGAGCAAGCTCTCTCGCCGCCGACGAGCAGCCCCGGCCAAGACACGCCCACCCAAGCTTCGCAGAGACCCTCTCCAACTTCCTATGACCGCCATTTCCCCTCCTCCGATGTGAAGCAAGTGAATCGAACTCATCTTTCCCGACTCCGGCCACCATCTCTGCCGCGCCACCGTCGAATCGACCGCCCTCCGGTGAGTATCGTCGTCGATGCGCAGTTCCCCTAGCTGCACACCACGTCTGCGCACCTTCCAAACTCATTTAGTTTCCTTTCCGCAGCCCTCTTCGCCGGATTGAGGTCATCTCCCTCAACGCCGACGAGTCTCAGCAAAGCATCCCCGACGAGTTCCGTCCTGGAGGCCTTTTCCTCGTCGACATGTTCTCGGTCGGGCTCACTTGAGCTGCGGTGAAGCCTCCAGGCCAAGCCCGGCTCGTCCTCCCCCGCTTCACCCACCCCGCGACGCCGCCGAACCATCTCAACCCGCCGTCCCTCGTCGCGGAGCTACTCCGGCAACCCCCACCCGAGCCCACTACCCTAGGTGAGCTCGCCATCTCCCACTGACCCTCCCTGTCCTCGCCATTCTTCAAATCATCGCCGGAAACCCAACTCCGGTGAGGCGCCGCCGCGCTCCGGCGACCACTCCGGCCAACACACCCTTGACCACATGGTCAGGATCCCGTGTGGCCACGCGGGATCGCGTGTGGCCCACTCTGTGGCCCTCCGTGTGTTCCCACACGCGAGTGGCTGGATCTGGTGTGGTTCAGACCGGATCCGGTGCGGCCCAGATCGTGTGGCCAGATCTGATTGGTTCGCCCAAATTTTCAAATCTTTTCGAATTAATGTAATTCCAAGAAATTGCCTGAAACTTGTAAAATCGATATAAAAATAAATACAACTCATAAAAATGCAAATCCAATTTTTTTGGACTCCTTGTGACATGATATTTCCAATAAAAATGAGAAATCACACTTTTGCACATTATGTATTTCCTGAAAAATACATCTGTGCAGATCCTGTTTAATTCATAACTAATTATCTGTTGCTCCATAAATCCTGAAATCTGGCATGCTGGTTAAGCTACTGTTAACACACCTACAGAGCATTTTTCCACTGTCATAGATTATTTAATTATTTTCCTATGATTTAAATAGTTCCTGCATTATTTAAATTATTATAATTAATCTGTAACGAGACAAATCATCAAACTTCACCATAAATTACTTCCAGTGGTGGATTTCACCAAAAATATGCCACTGGATATAAATTAATTTTCAAAATCACATTATTCATTTAACCTATCCAAGTTGATTAATGGTGAACTTAATTAAAAGTTAATGAAGGAAATACTCCAGACGAAATTAATTAACAAAGTTAATCATTTGCACTTACAGTGCAAATGACTGTCCTATCAAGTAATTAAATCATTAATTGCATCATATTCTTGCATCTAACTTTGCATTATTCCTTGTCATAACGTGTAGTGACAGAGACGACTCCGGAGCCACTGGACTTCCAGCTGCCGGAGGAACAGACCCAGGAGGTGCAGGAGGAGCAGCCGCAGTAGGACACTGACCCCGCTGACCCTGTTAGCTACGCTCCTGAGCCAGGCAAGCCCCGGTGCATGCCTCCCTATTTAGGATTTTATTTTCGCACTTGATTGGGGCTAGTAATTGATTGTGCATTAGGTTTATTAGGAGTTGATATGAAAACTTAGAACTGCATTAGGACTACCCTTCCATATCCTACCTTGTGTCCTATTTTTGTAGATGTGGTCTAGGTTACGTTAGAACTTGCTAGGCTTAGTGGCTAGCGGACGGTAGAAGTCGAGTGGTAGGTCCCACTCGCATGATAGGGACTCCTGGATTGTACTAGCTGGATTTAGGATTTGTTGAGACCGGACGGGGAATTGTTTGTCTAGGATGATGCGAGAAGGCTGGGCCTTCACGGTGGTAGCCCCGTCTGTGTCGATTAAGGACCGTCCGTTGTTGGCCCTATTGAGCAAGTTTGAATGTACTGACTCACATGCTAGTGTTTTTATGGGCCTAGTAAACCTAGTAGCCTGCGTCGCCCTGGATGTCTGGTAGATACTTTACTCTTTCTATCATGGTATTTGGGAGAGGTAGGGTGGCGTCCCGCGCAGTCAGCCGTCTGGGACGGGGGCTGCGGTGGGAGAGCCCTTCCTCGGGAGGAGTAGAATCTGGTACAGCTCTGGTGGCACGTAGCGTAAACGGTTGCCGTATGTGGCCTTTGCCGCGTATGGCGTGTGGTCAGGTTTTCTCCTGCAGGATGTACATCGATGTCGCCGCTCTCGGTCAAGAGCAACCTTGCTCACTGAGTCACCTCATAGTGTGATATGATTGATGATGATGATGCTAGTCTATTACATTACTGTTATTTACATATTTTGCTATATATATACTGTCACCGTTGATGTATTGTTACTTATACCTGTTCTAGATATATGAACACTGCTTTATTGGTTAAGTACTTAATTGGAATTAAAACTTGAAAGTAAGGATCAAGTAATTAGTGCGCTTTTATGCAATTGAATCAGCCTAACCCTTTGTAGCCTTTGCATTCTAGGAGTCGGCTGTAGTTAGCCACGTTGACAGGTAAGTCTTGCTGAGTAACTAGTACTCAGGGTTTGGCTCTTTATGTTTTTGTGCAGGTATAGATTTTGCTTCCGCTGTTGCTTGGTGGAGTTCCTCAGCGGGTCCACATCGCAGGGCTTCGATATGCGGCCATGTATCGTCGAGTTTAGTAGAGGTTGTGTTTGTATATTTCCGCTGTGCTACTCACGTGTTTTAAATCATTTAAGACTTGTAATAACTTAAAGATGTAAAATTGTGCTTTTTATATGCTGTACTGTTGCGTCTGTTCATCAGCGCTTTACCGACTCAATCCTGTGAAAAGCGGAGACACTTCAATTAGGATCAGGACACATATAATGTCCACCGGCTAAGCTATAAAGGCCTAGAGCACTTTGCCACGCCCGCTGGAGGACCCGCCGGCGCAGGAGGTGGACCGTGGACGAGAGATGTGCTGAAGCCGAGGACGCACCCGTACATCAATGTGCATGTGCGAACGGTGCAATCTTGCTGGACCATGAAGTAGATCGACCACTTGGTGTAGTGCGGAGATTTCTGTCAGGATGACAGTCGCCCTGGACCTGGATGCCTCCAGTACCAGACATGACGTCGGCAAGGGTAGCGAAGGCGGCGTTTCGGAGGTAGAGGGCGGCGATGGAGCAGTGCTCAGAATTTTGGAATTGAAAAAGTTACTGGCACCGGCCGTTAGGATCGGTATCAGCGAAAATGGGGCTATGCCTCCAGGTCCAGGGCACGTTGACGGAGAGGCAGGTGGAACATCAGCTTGATCAATGACTCACGTACTCCCTTTATCTCTTCTCGTACAGTCTATATGGTAAAAGGTTGAGATTTGTAACTGAAGTTGATTCTTTTTTTTTTTTTTGGCGAATAACTGAAGTTGATTCGAGAAGCTAAAAGTTGAATAAAGGATGTCTCAAAGCTAGACGTCCACTCCATGAGAATAGAGCTTGAAGGTACTTCTCTGAGGATGCATGAGATTCATCAGCCACGCTCCATTTCGTCAGATTAAGAATTCACAAAACTGACTGTACATGCAGAAAATAATTCTTAATCTGATATTATTTTCTGCATCTCGAGACCTGACTGTGTACTGTTGAATGGCAGGTCCCAAGGTTAAATTCATCTTAGCTAGAGCTGCGGAGGAGTCTTGGTTTCCAAAATGTCGCTCGCTCACTAAGGCTCACCTTGGGACAAACACACCCTCTACACAGGCGCAGCCCCCTGACCTGATCGAATCGAGCTTATGGGAGCCGGCGGTGGAGCAGAGATGCCTGCTGCCGCCATGGATGCACGCTTAGCTGCCAACGAGGATGGAAATCAAGACACTAGGACGTGCGGGTATCCAACGACGGCGATGGCAGCCATCTCGAAAACCAGCAGCGCTGCAATTCACGTATCACGGCAGCGCCACAGCGGGAGGCCAGCTCGCACACCAATGTCATCGCGTATAGCAGCGGCAGTGCCTGTAGGATCTAATCCCGATGCCTCCCAAACCTATGCCTATCAGTTGTGATTAAACAGACACGTCATGCATGAGTTCTTTCAGGAATGTGGTTCGAAGGAGCAGAGCTACACAACCGTAAGTGCAAAACTTGAACGTTTTTTGCACACATCTACTAGCTAGTGGAAGAGAAACCGGTCGTGCCATTTTCTCGTCGAACTCTATCTTTTGGAACATATATAGACTGCTAATGCAGTAATGACAAACACAAATCTCCAACTGTACCTTCTGTAACGTACTATACTATATACATTACCCCCTCCACAGGCAGTTTATAAGAGCAAGAGATCTCTTTTTCCCCCTGTCCATTCGTGTATGATCTCATTCAGGACAAGACACGTATAATTGCACGGGCTAACCCATAAAGGCGTATAGCGCCTTTTGCCACGCAACGCAAATTTGCATGAACTCGAACTAACTAATGGTCATTTTTCTGGACCTATATATAAAGCACACGGATCACAACAGTTCCTAAAATGCGAGCAAGCAGGCCTCACCAGCGTCACCACTGGTTCTTGCTCTTCTCTTGAAGCGGGCCGAGCCAAATGGTCATAAAATGGCATGTCCCCAGTTTACACAAAATTGTAATGGGATATCTTGAACTAAACATTGTAATGGGATATCTTGAACTAAAAATTGTAATGGGATAGATTTAATTTAGGGATGAGAACCTGTAGCTAGCTTGTAACTAAAAAAAAAATTCATTTCAGGATTACAACGTATCAGGTTCAAAAAACCTAATGACATTGAGCAACTGGGGAACTCCATCTGCCCGATCTTCACGGCCAGACTACTGTTGCTTGACTCAATTCCACTGCCAAACTTAAGTTTGGACACGAGTTTTTGGATGACCTTAAACCCCTTCTACTTGAAAGAGACAATGACATAATAGAGCAAACTATCCCCATCTACTTCTTGATGTCAAAATTGTCCTGCTTCTGGAGACAATCTCGTATCTCCTTGTAATCTAGATGTTACATGCATGGAAGAAATCCGGTCTCATTACGCAGGATGCAGCTAGTGAACAAGAAAAATCGGAAGTGAATTGGAAGGACATAGCACGAAAGTAATGTCACATTCTGCAGGATGAAATCCCGATGCCTCTCAAACTCAAATATACTATCTGGGATAAACCAACAAATCATATGTCATGTCTTCTTTCAAAGAAATGTGGTTCTAGGGGGGATACAATCAAAAAAGACCACATATGAGATAACCCTGTAAGCACAGACTTCAATGCTTTTGTGCACATTTACTAGCTACCGAACGCGGAATTGGTTGAGATGTCTCGTCCAATGCAAATATATCTTTTGGAATACATATATACTACTCCGCGTTCAGTAAAAAGTCTCAACCAATTCAGTAATAAATAGTAGGTTCAGATTTGTAACTGAAGTTGATGAGAGAAGCTAACAGTTGAATATAGGTTGTCTCCATGCGAAAGAGCTTGAGGGTACTGCTCTGAGGATGATCACCTAAAATTCTATAAGAAGAATCGTAAGAAGATTCAGCCCCACTCCATTTTTTCAGATTAAGAATTAACAAAACTGATTGCACATACGGAAAATAATAGAGGGGACATGAGTGTAAAATGCTGCATTAGGTTAATACTCATCTCTGCCTGATAACCTGTATGGGCCCTGTTGAATGGCAGGTCCAAATTAAGGTTACATTCATCTTAGCTAGAGGTGCGGAGTCGTCTGCAGTCGCCATATGTCACTTGGTCACTGAGGCTCACCGTGGCACAAACACACCAGCTATGCAGGTGCAGCATGCTCAGTTTTTCGAATAGGGCTTATGGGAGCCGGCGCTGGAACGGTCCCTTCCTGCCGCCGCCTCGGAAGCGCGCTTAGCTGCGGACGAGGATGGAAGTCAAGACACTAGGATGTGCTGGTGCCTAACGACGGCGATGGCAGCCAACTCGAAAATCGGTGCCGCTGCGTTTGGCGTACCATGGCAGCGCTGCGGCGGTAGGCCAGCTCGAACACCAAGGCCATCGCGTACAGCAGTGGCAGTGCCTGTAGGATCTAATCCCGACGCCTCCCAAACCTATGTCTATCAGCTGCGATTAGACAGACACATCGTGCGTGTGTTCTTTAAGGAATGTGGTTCGGGGGAGCAGAACTACGTACACAGCTATAAGCACAGCTAGAAACCGGTCTTGCCATATTCTCGTCCAACTCTATCCTTTGGAATATATATACACTACCAATGAAGAGATATCAAATCGAAAAAAAATCCAACTACTAGCTTAAACATAAAAGTAGATGAAGTGTAATAAATACTTTACATGTCCTCTTCCCAACCGTTCTTGTATCGTTCCCGTCACTTGAAGCATGACTGATATATGATCTTAGCTAGCTAATCGAAGTGTAGCGCACCAGTTGAGATAGCTGGTGTTGAGTAAAAGGGACGTGAGATGCTTGGGTGTGTCCTGCGCGATGCTTGCTAAAGATGCGGAATTAAAGATGCACACACGTTACAATAACGTACCTAGGGTGCTAAAAGTTATACTGAAAGCAAAGAGTGCAGGTGTATAGAACAAAAGAAGCGCATGATACTGCAGATGACATTACAGTTGCTACTATGAAATCATGCTGCAGCCGTCCATTGCAGCGTCCATTCACAAAGCATTTCTCACCCAACTAGCTAGTAGCTGGATTTTAACAACCTTCAATTGCAGCTTGTCAAAAACCTTCGATTGCGAGATTTGAGGTTCCTCTGCAACAGAACACGGACACACACCGCTTTCACGACATGAACACGGCAACACGATGCCGGATTACTCAACACACACGAACTCCTGACCAGACAAACCCAAAGTCAGGTTTATTCCTAACTTCTGCCATCAGACTGCCTGGGTGCTTTGAAAGGGAGCTCCAAAAGTTTCTCCAGCAAGTTTATATTTGCCAGAACGTGAGTGGGGCTTTTCATCTTAGCTAGAGATGAAGAGAGCTCTGCAGTCGCCAAACTCGTTCCCTCACTAAGCCTCACTGCGTGACCCACACACTCGCTCTCCCTATCCTTTTAACGGGTTTGCAGGTGCAGTCCCTTCATCTCTTGGAACCGAGCTTATGAGAGCCGGCAATGGAGCAGGGCTACCTGCCTCTGCAGAGGAAATGCCCCTAGCTGCCGATGAGGATCGGAATCAAGTCACGAGGACGTGCTGGTCCCCAAGGACTGCGATGGCAGCACTCGAGCAGAGAAGTACTATTGCAGAAGGCGTCTCCCGGCAGCGCCGCGGCGGGAGGCTTGCTCACACACGTATACCATCGCGTACAGCAGTGGCAGTGCCTGTAGGATATATTCCAGATGCCTCCCAAACCTATGCCTATCACTATCAGCATGAGGGAGTTATTTCAGGAATGTGGTTTGAGGGAGCAGAGCTACGCAGCCAACGCTCTTTGTGTTGTGCACATCTACTAGCTAGCGGAAGAGAAACCGGTGGTGCCATTTTCTCGACCAAGCTCGATCTTTTAGAACATGTATAGATATAATACTACCAATGCAGTAATAACTAAAGAATAAATCCAGCTACTAGCTTGAACATAAAAGTAGATGAAACTTGAATCCTTACCCTCACTGGAAATAGGACTCATATATATGACCTTAGCCTATTCTCAAATTTCGGGTCTACATTGAGTAGTCAGTAGAGACATATATAAATGTCACTTCCTGTTAAATTGAATGTCATCAATTTCTTTACTGGAGGATTGATTATATAAATTAAACATTTCTCTTTACTAGGGCTTTTTATGTTTGTTAAAAAAATAAAGTTCCAAAACTGCTTGGTTAGAGTTTTGTTTTATGAAATCATACCAGATAACCTTCGCTGTATGTGTGCCTGATGTTCACCAGGATTTGCTAATTTCCTATAAAAACATCTTTTTTTGTTTCAAAATGAAGTTATAATCTTCATTTATTGGCTTTTGAAATGTTGAGCACAGCTAACTATGTATAACATTGTGTCAATGAGAGAGAACAGACGAGAGCTGTCACATAACATATTTCTCGTGCAGCAGCTTCATGAGTACAAATTACTCAAACAACAGCCGCACTTAAATTGTGCAGTACGTACCAATTGGTTCTGTATCAGCGGAATTTATTTTCTCAAAATAATAGTACACCACGAAGCTTCTGTATCATATTGTCCAGCGATCCAAAAAAAAAAAAAAAATCGTCCAGCCAACTACAACAAAACATCTTCATATAAGTAGACCAGAGTCAGTACGAGCCATATATACTTCACCTACATCCCTATTTGGTTTCTATCCTCCCGGACCTCCACAAGCGTGGTATATAAGCCTCTTGAAGTTTGAGAGGCAGATGGTGTAGACAGAGTATAGTTTGTCCTAATGAGAGTGTCGCTGCCAGAGGCACAGAATAGGGTGTCTCTACAAGACAGAGTACCATTTATCGTATTCTCTACACGGCATGTCTGAATAGGATAGGCTTCGGAGGCACCAGGAGAAGATTCTAATGATCTTGTCCCGGACGAGAATCAGAGATCACATATTCCTCGGGAGCTCGGCCACGTCTTTGCACAAATCTGTATTTGGTGTCCGCGGGCCCTTCGAAGTCCTGTCGACAGCACCTCTGTTCCTTCGTGCACCGAATAGCTAGCTGCGGTCAGCCGAGAACCAAAAATGCAGGTGTTGTTATTTGCGGCCGGGTATACCCGCATTTCGCGTTCTCATACTTCTTGCATGTGAAGCAGTGGAAAATGCGGTGGAGGATACTGCCGGCATGGTGATTCCAAGCCACTGCCGCTCCTGGCTGCATCGTAGAAGCCTGCCTTGTACGCTGCCATCCCCATGTTCTCTGCCGCTACCCCAACAACGGTGACCAGTTTGGCACATCTGGACTTAGTTAGCAGGGCGGGTAACTAAGTATCTAAACTGTGTCAGTGTGGACAAATTAAGAACATGAATCGGGTGTGTGTGTGTGTGTTCAGAAAAAAAAAACTATAACAGTTTCAACTGAGATAATTCTTTTGGCACGGAACATATTCCCAAGCTTTTAACTGTTCTAGAACGACAGTTGAAATAAAATTGAGTACCAACTGGGTCTCCACCAGCGATCAAAGTAATAGCACTTGCCAGTTGAGTTGACAAGTGCTAGCTTTTGATTATATTGTCCAACCAACTATGTACAATAATTAATATCCTCCAGAAATAGACTAGAATCAGCACGAGCCATACTTCAGCTACTATATCGTCCATATTTGGTTGTTATCCTCCACAAAGGTGGGATATTAGCCCTCGCAAAAAAAAAGAGGTTGTATATATAAGCGTGTTGAAGTTGTGAGGTAGTAAACCTTTGTGCAGCTATCAAAGGTCAGTGCAGTGCTAGTCGGTTTCTTACAGTTTCCTATGCTTCCGTTCCATTTGTGTCTATGCGGTGTCATATACTACGTGTAGGATAGGCTTTGGAGACACCAGGAGAAACCCATGCAGATCTTGTCTAGGATGAGAATCGAGAATATTTTCTGGCACGACCAAATGGTCTGATGAGTCTCTATAAAGTCCTGTCGACAGCACCTCTGTCTCTTCGTCTACATCATAGCTGTGGGAAGTCCATTTGCCGGAGTACTTGTGCTTGAACTTTACTCCACGTGTCGTCATTGTTTTCATACGAAACATGGCGGACTGTAGCAGTGGACAAAACGGCATAGGGCGCTCAAGCCGACGCCTCACAGTTGATGTACCACCCAGCATTACGGGGTCACTGGCATGCGGGCCCTGAGGCCACCAGTACGTCAGAGGATCCGGTTGCCTCCTAACTATACATCCGTTTGCAGCTACCTCTGTCGTCCACAGTGCCTCTCTCACTACCATCCCCAGGCGAGCTGCCTCTACCTCCTGGTTAGTGCGTCATGCCAGCATCCTTCCTCACGTGGTGGTTAGCCCTACGTGATGTAATCGTAGTGTGTATGTGGATATACTAACTGATGTACTGAATATCCATATCTAAGTGATAATGATTTTTCGTGTGACTTGATCAGAAATTTCCAACGATTTTACAAATGGTACTAAACGAAATATAAGGTTCTGCCAACAGCTAGTTTGTTCTGTTGCATGATATTTTCTTTCTTCTTCCTGGTTTCACGAGTGGTAAAAGATGATTAATTGCTAACATTTAAGAAGTGTGTTTATGAGAAATGAAATCAGATGTTTTAGAAACTTTTTTCTCCAATCAATGGTGATCAAGCTTCATACATCCTTTGAGCACCATGAACTGAAAATAGAGTCGTTTCATTCACAGTTCAGAAACTAGTATTATATATAGCTTTGTAACAGCACAAAGAATGGCTCGAGTGTAACACCCCAAAATTTCAAAACGTTCAAAAGGAATAAAAATCGCTAAAAATTTAAATTTTTGTCCAACTCTTATCTTTCCATGATTTTTTTTTCAAAACAAAATGCACTAAATAAATTAAAACCTAGTTAGAATATGAAATTTACAAATATTAAAATAGTGCTCAAGTGTTTGTCTTCATTTAAAATTTACTAAAAGTTTGAACTTTTGAATTTTACAACAAACTAAATAATTGTTTGATTTAAGATCTCTAGGAAATTTCACCTTGAATTTAAAAACACTTGGATTTAAAACTTGCACAAATTTCACCATATGCATTTTTGTCTCACTTATGTAATTTTGTGTGTTTGATCTGTCCAACCCCTTGTTCAAATTTGAATTCCCATTCAAATTTGAGTCCAGGTTTAATTCCTTTTTCAAATTTGAATTTGCAATTCAAATTTGAGTTCCTGCTTAAACTCCAGTAAAAAGAAAACGTTTTCCATTTCCCTAAACTAACTCGGGCCGAATCTCCTCTTTTCTCCCTCCTTCGGCCCAGCCCAACATCTCTTTTATTTTCTTTTTCCGAAATTTCTCCTATTGGGCTGCATCCCTTCCCCTTAGCCCAGCTGAGCCCGGCAGCAGCCCAACAGGCCCAGCACCAGCCCAGCCTGCCAGCCCACCTCCTCTCCTCGTCTCACTGACGAGTGGGCCCCACTTGTCAGCCTCTTCTCCTTCCTCCTGCCAGCACCAGTCGACGCACATGTCGATGCCCCGCCTCCCATGCCGCCGTGACGCCGCTCCGCGTCAGGCCCTTCGTCCAGTCGCCTCCATGGTGCTGTAGCCATCCCGCGCCCCCGTCATCAACCGCAGGCGGCCATCCCTCCCCTCTGGCAAGCGTCGCTTCCGAGTTGAACGGCGACGACCGACGACCGGAGACCGCGGTCGCGACCACCCCCCCCCCCCCCCCCCCCGGCCTCCCTCTCTCCCCCCGCCTATAAATTCGGGTGCGCGCGCACCTCCTCTCCCTCTGCTCAGCTCACCTCTGCCCTCCACGTTCACCGTCGAGCATCAATCGAATTTTTCCCCATCTCCCTCTCATCGCCGGCGACCGTCGATTAGCCGCCGTGGAGCTCCCCCTCGCCCTCTGCGAGCGTGCTCCAGCTTCACGAGCGTGCCCTGCCTCTTCCGCGCCTCTCCGTGCAGCTCGGGAAGCATGGGAGCACGGCCCCCGCCAAACGCCGCCGCGGACCACCGCCCCTGCTCGCCGCTGGCCTTCCCCGCGACGCGCCTGGCCAAGCAGACACGCGCAGCGTCTTCAACGGGTTGCCGCGCACCTCCTCGCCCAGCAGGAACTCGACGAGGAGCAGCAGAGCGCCCACCTCGTCGAGCGCCGCCACCTCGCCGCCGCATCTCGTCGCCGCCCTCGCGCCCGGCCACCGCGCGACGACGACACGCCCCGAGGTGAACTCCCCGTCTCCTCCGCTCTCTCCCAAGCCCCTCCGCGTCGATTTTGGCCCACCGGAGCGCCGGGACGCCGAGCTCCGGTGAGCCTGCGCATGGCGCCGCCGCCTCGGCCAAGTTCGGCAGCCGCTCGCCGCCCCCGCTCTTCCCCAGCCGTCCGTCGCGCGATCGACGGACGCGATTAAAACCCGCGTACCCCTTCGGCTACATAAAATCCGGGCCATCCCTTCCCCATCCAACGATTCAGATCGTCCTAGACCACCATGGACTCGTGGACCAGACCCCAGCCCTGGTCCATTGAGCCCGTGGACTCGGTCCACATATTTTCCAATAGGAAAATAAATCCAAAAATTCTAGAAAATCCCCAGCCCCCGTACTTTTACAGTTAACCCCCTGCTCTTTTGCATAATTCTGTTTAGGTCCTATCTTTTTACAGAAACAACCTTATACTTTTCTGTAATTATATTTTAGCCCCTGTCTTTTTTCACCGAAGCCCCTAAACTTTTCTGTATTTACAGATTGGTCCCCAAAACTTTCTGTATTTACATTTCAGTCCCTAAAACCTTTCTGTAATTATAGATATGCCCTCGGTATATTTCTGTAATTACAAGTAAGCCCCTAAAACCTTCGAATAGCTATAACTTCATCACCGTAGCTCCGTTTTGGGCGATTCTTGCGCCCACGCGTTCGTAGAAACGCGTAGTACCCTTTGGTACTACTCTTGGAGCTCTAGAATGTACCAGCAAGCTGTCAATACCATAAAATCTTCCCTCTTTTGATGTTCTTCCTATCGCCACTTCATGCAACGTCAATCTTGCATGTTGTAGCTACCCGCTTTATCATTTAGCGTTGAACCTAACCAATCATGCAATATCTCTTTGCCTCACATCCTAGTACCCTCCTCATCGCAACACATGTTTCCGCCTTAACCTTGTATGTCGCACATACACCCTCACTCGCTAGCAGCAAACCTACCCAATCCTTCATGTCGTATCGCTCCAAAACCTTTTACCCTAAACACCATGCCGGCAAATCCTGTAGCGTCGATATCGCTGGTCGCCAATGCTCAATCACCTTCTAGCGTGAGCCTAACAAATCTTGTTGTATCGTTTCACACCAAAACCTAATATCCTTTATCGCAACTCAGCTACAAGTCTAACCCATCTCAACCATCGCTCCATCAACCTTAACCTATTGATTGCCACCAATCCTTACCAGGCTCTGCTACTTATCACTATTCTCGTATTTATGTGGTCTTTCATCGAGGTTATTGGATTTATGGTTCATTGTTATTTCAATTGCTAGTTGATCTTATCGATTGATCCTTGTCTTTTATTCGCAACCGTGCACTCATATCATGCTCAATCACGTACACGTACCATCGTCATGCGCTTAGCTCATGACAAATAATTAGTGGAATAACCTTAGTAATTAATTAATTTAGTAAGTAATTAATAGCTAATCACCATTAGTTAATAACCTAATATAAGTAGGTAATTAAAGTGACACACCTTGCACTAGTACGTTTGTTGCATGAACCTTTATATAGGTTACGACCTATATAAAGCCGTAATGCTGCCAACGTACATCAAACGCATACACACGCCCTTTCCACCTACCCGCATGCATTTATCATGGTTTAGCATATCTCATTTACATCAAAAGCCCTAGTGCTCGATGCATCACCCCTACTAGCCTCTCATAAGATAATAAGATCCTCCTAAAGTAAAACCCAATGCATCATGCATGATTTGTGTCTTTGACTTTTATCGGTGTTCTATTGGTTCTTATTAGAGTTAATTGGATCTTGTCTGGTTCTTCTCGGTCTTTATTTCCTCTGCGGTAGTTTGTTTATACGGTATCTTTTTATACGCTAGCTTACGCGAGATTCGAAGAAAGAACTAAAGGAAGATCTAGAAGATACAAGCTTCAAGGACGAGCTTCGAAGAAGGGCTTGAAGACATCGACCTCAACATACGAGTTAGAAAATACAAGCTTCTAGGAAGGACCTGAGGACCCGGATTACGAGGACGTGAAGAAGAAGACTAATTAGTGAAGGCAAGCTCTACATCTCCTTGATCATGATTGAACCTACTGTTTTCGCAATGCACCTATAGAGCCTACTCTAGTATTATGCATTACTTGCTATTTTACTGCTTGTGTAGCTATGGACCTACTTGCTTATTGATATTGATGTCTGTTACTAGGGCGTTAATATCTGAATCCTTGTTTACCCCTTGTTTACCTGTCACCTTGATAACCCTAGGATAGTTCCATCATTTCTATGATGGCACTTTTACCTTACTACTAGAATGCTTAGGACCCCTGCAATGTATCTACATTGCTACACTTTACACACATATATGTTTACAACTGTGTTAAATGAGTTTGGTGGTGTGTGTGATATTTAATGGGTTTGGGAGTAGCACAACTGTGTTAGGTGATGATGTTGATGGTGGCGGTGATGTTGGGATGGGTTGGATTGCGGGCAAGGCCACTAGTGAATGGATGTTGGTGTTATAGGCCCCTAGTGTGGGATATGGTGCTTGCCCGGCCATATAAGGACCGGTTCTGACGCCCGTTAACATAATGATTCTCGTACAACCACGGAACCCCTATGGGAAGGACCTACCCTATCTTCCTGGTATTCTTGCAAATGCCATCTGGAGGCCAGTCGAGGCAACGAAAGCTCAGGAAAAGGACATAGGAAACGTACCTATGATCCGGCTCGCGGAACCCGCTATAGGTTACGGGAGTGCCGCCCGTCCTGGTATATGTTACAGGATCCTGCTATTTGTTACAGGAGCATGACGTACCCTTTTTACAGGCGTTGTTGGCGTCTCTTACGGTCACGCGGGAAACACGCGACCGCGGGAGACGCCGGGGGTTATGGAATTGTTCACTTGCACTATTTAACCAAATAATCCACAACTAGTAACAAGTACTAGATATGAATTATAAGGTTTGTCATGTTAAATAGAATATCCGCAAGCGGACGGATAACCCGTTGTAGCATTTCACCCGAGAGTATTCCAGGGTATCGTATTTATATTTTCCCAAAGGAAGACATGGTTGACAAGAGTACTTATGTTCATGGTGTACAAACGATAAGTGATATAACCACATTCCATTGCAGGGGTAAGGTTTAATAATAATAAGGATAGTGTGACACACACGAAGGCATTCCACTCTCTCTAATAAAAGGCGAGAGACAATCCTAAGCAATGCTAAGTTAGACTAGCGAGCCACTACTCCAAAGGTACAACATTCATATAGCGTGCACAACCTCTACCTATCATCTAGCGTCATGCAAGCACAAGCAAGCGTCTAATGCCTAGGCAACATCGGGAGATCCGGCATACGCAAGGTCTGCCTCGCGACTCCGGCCTATTTACGTACTCCTATGCCGTGCCCGAACGTGGAGGGTTCCTTTGGATGGACAGGGCTGTCACTTCCTGCCACCTACCTCTACAAACCGTGGGACACGCACATACCCAAGGGTGGATAGACTACCCCGACACCATGCCGGCGTTACTAACCACGACTCTAGATCCCTCGAGGCACCCCCAACCCTTCGGATCGACGGGGTGATAAATTTAGAGCACCTTTACAGGACAATGAGCCCGATGCCTAAACATGAGAACATCTGGCCTAACTAGCATAAACTAGATAAAAGGAATCAAAGCTAGCACTAAGTCATGCATAAGCGTTCGTCGCTCAAGAACGAGCGACGAACGATGAACGATTAAACAAGTTCGAGAATAATCGATGATCGAGTATGAACGAACGAAGAATGAACGATGAACGAGCATGAACGAACAACGAACGACCATACAAGATCATGATAGAACAAGCAAGCTCATAACAACTATATGAATACTTGTATTCCATAGATTAAATAACAAGTCTTACAAAGAGAGAGAAAGGATACAAGAGCGCTACCCAATTCTCCACAAGACTTTGGGAGCAATAGGGCAGCCCACTACTCAGCGTAGCACTACCTAGAATTGCCTCTAGCTCTAGTGTGAGGAGGAGGGAATGATCCTTGTGTATTGTGTGTCTTGGAAGGAGGGGGGTACCCCTCCTTATATAGTCCTTGAAGGTCGGCAACTTTGAGGCGGTTCCCGAGGTCGGTGGCATTTAATGCAGGGGGAACCGACCTCCAGAGGTCGGTAACAAACCTCCATAGAAAGATGGGCCTAGGGGGCCACCCTGCCAGGTCGACCGACCGGGCCAGGGGGGGGTCGGCCGACCTGTGCCTGGCCCCTCCTGGGCTGGGCTTTGGCAGGTGGCTCCCCCTCTGGGTCCTTTTCTCTGGTCCAGGTGCATTTGGCCTTAGTTGTGTTGGACTTTGACGAGATTTGGCCTTTTGTCTTGGAATTGTATTCCCGCGGCGAACGTTGTTGTGTAGAAGTGTTGATTCGTCACCTTGGGGCATGAGTTCACCTGGATTTCTCCCTTATTCCACCTGCACACTAAAATCTAGAGGTTCATGTGGAACTAGGTTATTCTTAAATAAAGTGCATGTAAAGAGTGTCCAATCCTTCTTGTTTATTGAGCTAGTTGACGGTCGAAATTGGTCCGTAACGACCGTCAACAACTCCCCCAAGCTTACCCCTTGCTCGTCCCGAGCAAGAAGTAGGACTTTAGGTTGTTTGTTCAGGAGTTGCTACAATGCCTACTTCTCAAAGGTACCAAGTGTATAACAAAGATACTCATCCTTGAGTTGAATAAGTTGGCCAAGGTAACTCACCCTTTTCCCTTAGTCCTTATGGGGCTTTTGCTTTATACTTCCCCTTAGGCGGTTGAGAGAGAGAACGGTGTACGAGCATTTGTTTTCTCATTCCTTGTCTTGCTTTTATTCTCCGGAGGTTTTCAAAAAGATTTTCAAAAATAAAACCGAGTTCCTCAAGTGATACTCTCGAGTCGCTCAAGTGGTGTTTTTATTCCTCACCAAGGCATGTGTGTTGCCTCATCCTACATCTAATAGGCTTTTTGTGGAGCTCAAGGTAGGATATGAAGAGAGGCATACTTGCATTCATATTTTGCAAAACCAAAAGAGTGGATCCACGGAGATAGCAAGCCATACAATCAAAGATCAAGATGTGCAAGTGTGTATATGTGGATGGTGATGTAAGTGACTACTCCTCTTTTTGTTCACCTCTCTTTATTTTATATTTTGGGGCATGGCTATCTTTTCTTCTTTCTTTTTCCATGCTCAAAATGAGAGCAGATAAATTTTCTTGTTCTTTTCATGCTCATCTTCTGTGAGCTTTATTTTCTTTCTTTCTTTTGCATAGCCATGCCTAATTTTGATATTTCAAGAGAGGTGATAAATTGTGAGGAGTGTCTTTATTTTGGTGGATGGTATGACATGTTGCTAACTTCCGGTGTAGAAGTTTAGCATATGAGGTGGAATGTGTACGTGATCTTGATCATGAGAGTATGGAAAGCATCTCACTAGGGTCACACAATTTTGATAAAGCTCAATGAAATGACAAGCAGCATATGTAAGGTTTTTTCATTAAGTACTACATATGGCTTTGGTAGGAATTTATCATCACTGAGGAACTTATAAATTTTTATGATTTTCGAAAACAAAAAGCTCCGGAGTTTTCAAGCTTAACTTGGAACAAGATTGCATCCGCTCTTTTTACCATATCATTTCTCATAACAACTTAGGTTCAGTGCAAGCGTATGCTACCCACAAGTTTCAGGTTCTAAGCAAGTATTTTTCAGCCAACAAACTCAAAACTTGGAGAGTACTAAGTTATAAACTAGGCACAAGAGAGAAATACGGCAGAGCAACTATTCATCATCTCAACATAGAAGGAAAAGAAACATTTCTACAGCACATAAAAAGAAACTACACTAATTATTTTTGTTCTTTTTAGTTTTGTTATTTTTATTTTGTTTTTCATATGAGAAGCAGGAACAAGCAAAAATGAAAGGAAAAGGATACAAGTTGCGATA
The DNA here is from genome assembly GCA_007726485.1 of Eragrostis curvula. Lineage (NCBI taxonomy): Eukaryota > Viridiplantae > Streptophyta > Magnoliopsida > Poales > Poaceae > Eragrostis > Eragrostis curvula. Next base: position 54,410,737 of record CM017442.1, read on the forward strand.
CATGATACCTTAGCGGGGGGCATGGTGTCTCCCCCCCAAGCTTGTTCTTGCTCATGGGTTTGGTGGATTGAACCCCATGTGGCGAAAGTAAGCCGAAAGATCGGCTTGTCCCCGTCATGTTGGTGAGGTTGGTGAGCTGGGTGTCGGTGCGTTCTTGCCACTGATGGGTTTGTAGGATGTGTTGATTCAGCGCGTATTGAGTGTCTTCCGCTGTGGTCTCGAGCTTTCCCATTTGCTCGGAGAGGTTGTTCATTGCTTGCTCAAGGTGGAAACCTTGAGTCGCACCAGAGTCGGAGGAGTGTTCCTCCCATTGTTGTTGCGGAGTGAACATCCTTGGGTCATGTCCCGAGGTTTGCCACGCCGAGCCCCCGGCCATTTGTGGTGGCGGGGCTGAGTATACACCGGGAAAATATCCGGTGTGACCATACCCCGGGCCGCCATGAGCCATGGGCTGCGGTGTGGGTGCCTCAGAACTTGATGGCTGCTCCGACCTGCGCGTCCTCCTGCGAGAAGAAATACTCCTACGCGCACTCTCTATTTCTTGGAACTCAATGGTTAGATTTTTGCAAGTATACAAGCGAAGATCCGGGTTAGGTAACCGAAACTTGTTTGTATACCCGACAAAATAAAATATGAGGGAATCATTTGGGCCACGCTTAAGTGTATGACCGCGAATAAGATAATCTTTGTTTATGAGCATGCGAGGAGTATCAATATATTCAACATTAGCATCATGCAAAGCACCTACTCCTGCAGCGATACGTGTAATCAACGAAGTGCACTCGATAGGTCCTATCATCCCAAAATTATCTAGCCATTGGTGAATCATGTATTGCACAGGAGAAATCTTAATTTTCTCAACCATAGCATAAAGAATTTTCATTTCATCCTCGCGCACAACTCTAATATCACTCCTAGGAAAAAGAGTGATGCCAATCCACATGTGCAAAAAGCGCAAAGTAGGGTGATGGATGTGTTTAGTTCTAGGCTGCACACAGGTTGAAAAACCCGTAATCCTTTCCCAAAATGCAAGCTTTGAAAAATCAGGAAGGGCACTATCAATATCAACATTGCAGCGAGTATTAAAGCCGAGTATCATGCTAAGGTCCTTCCATTTCAAACGGTATTCTTCCCGGAAAAACCGAAAAGTAATACCTTCATCTACTACTCGTAGGGTGCATAAAAACTGAAGTGTAAGTAAGCGGGAACCCGGCTCATGTACACTAGCAAAATCTTTCCACCCTATAGCTTTGAATACTCGAGAAAATTCAGCATCCATACCTGTTTGTTGCAGCAGCTCCGTGTCAAATGCTCGCGTAGGAGCAAAGATACGGTTTTGAAGAAGTGCGTAGGCGTTCGTCTCTTGCTCGCCCACCAAGTCGAGGTCGGTGTCGGCGAGGAGATGATGCTCGTTGTTGCTCTCTTCTTCGGCTGCATGTGGTGGACTTGGCGGTGGTTCGACCACGGGGCGCGCGCGTGTGCTTCGGCGTGAAGAGCTTCGACTTGAGCTTGAGCTTAGGGACTTCTTCAACGATCCGTACAGCCGCTTCGCTCCCGACATGGCTGCAGCGAGGAGAGCAAGAACACAAGAAGAAAAACTCCGAACGGGTTATGTTAGGGAAAAATGAATCGGCGAAACCGTCGGTTGTTCTTGTGAGCAAGAAAATCGCAACTCGAAGAAACAAACAAAAACGAATCAAAGCACAAACTGAAAGAACAGAGGGAGAGGAGTTTTTTATGCAGAATTTTGAGGCAAGCACAAAGTGAGAGCAAAGGAGAACCTTGTGAGCAAGAGAGTGAAGTGAATGAGGAATGAAATGAGTGTGTGTGAGGGGGAGAGAGCCTCTGGCCGGTCACTCCAACTTATAGCACGAAATGTAGCCGTTTTTGAACGTTGGAGGGGGAATATGACCGTTGGGGAAAAGATGGGGTGCAGCAGTGGCTGCCACAGGTCGGCCGACCTGGCAAATGGGGGTCGGCCGACCCCCTGTGGGGCCCACTTGATCCCCCGCTTGGCCCACAGCCTCCAACGGTCATATGGTTTATGACCTTTGCTGCTATGTCCAGTAAATCCTCGGAAATATTGCTCAGAAAGATTTCCAAATAAAATCATGCCTCGAAATTCAAATGGTTTTCGGAAAAATTGAACTAGAAGGGAGAAAGTGTCGGAAAAATCCCAACGTGTGAAAAATTTATTGTAGTGGTACAGAGGTACTCCAAAACCTTGCACCAAAGAGTGAAAAAGTTTTGAAGAACCAAATATTTTTGGAGATTAATTTTTTTTTTGTATGCATGGCGAGATGAAAATTCAAATATGCTGGCGGAAAAATTCAAACGATTGAAATAAGAATTTCTTGTGGTGAAATAAAATATGCAGGCTGATTTAAAAGTTTTTGAATGCAAGTGGTGGGTTCGAAAAATTAAAAAGGAATAAAAAAGAAATGATAATGCCGATTATCCTATCAGCCAGGGCTTCGCCGTTTTAAGTCCGGCGAGCAAGGACTTCTCCATGCGTTTCATTCTTGAGGTGCCGGTCCCGTCCTTGGAGAGGAGGATGAAGATGGCTGCACCTTCTTTACTTGCCACATTTGTTTGATCTTGGGTTGTGTTGGTGGCTTCTCAATTTGAGGGGTCGATTTCTTGACCCATAACCCCGGCCTTGTTGTTGCGGGCTTCTTGGGTTGGTACCATGACGGGTTCTCACGTTTGTCAATTTGTTTCCAAAGAGCAATGAGACTATCCGTCTTTCTCGGGGTCACTTCAACTTCTTTGATGTTTGAGGGGTTTGGCCCATACTTGATCTTGATCATCGAGCATTGTTCTATTCGGGGTTGAAACTCGAACTTTTCCTCCTTCCCATTGATGTAGAGGCGGATTTCTCCCATTCCAACATCAATTTGGGCCTTTGTGGTGCTAAGGAAGGGACGTCCCAAGATGAGGGGCGTTTCCTTGTCAATATCCATGTCCAGCACCACAAAGTTTACCGGGACGGTGCGGCCTCTTATGGATACCGGCACATCTTCCGCAATCCCCATTGGAAAGCGAAAGGTTGAGTCGGCCAATTGTAGCCGCATCGCTGTTGGCGTGAGGAACTTGTACTTTAATTGCTCGAAGATCGCCTTGGGCATAATGCTCACGCTGGCCCCAAGGTCGCACAGTGCGTAGTTGAAGTGGAATCTCTTGATTGCACAAGGGATTACTGGAAAGCCTGGATCAGCTTTTATTGTAGAAGGTTCTTCTCCTATTTGCCTATTCTCCCCTGCATGGTTAGTCTTACGAGAGAACATTTCTCCTCTCGTAGTGATAACGTTAACTTTTTCAATGAGAGATTCTGGTTGCCCAGGAATCTGCTCGGAATTAGCAGAAGGAACGAGAGCAGCAAGCTGAGCTATTTGAGTTTCTATCATTTTGTTAAAACTCAGCTGATTTTTGAAAGCGGAAGAAAAACCTTCTAGCTGTGAATTTATATTTTCTAAAACTTTATCGTTGGCAGCAAGCTTTTTGTTGATTGATTCATTAATTTTAGCTTGGCCAAGAACCAAATCTTTCAAAGATGGCTGATTATTGTAAAAAATTGTTACCTCTATTTTGATTTTGACTATATCCTTGACCTCCGTTTGGACGATACCCGTTGTTGTTGTTCATGTAGAATACATCTTCTTGGGTGTGGGGGCAATTCTTCCCCATATGGCCCGTATCCCCGCATTCCTCACACGTCATGTGTGAGTCCAATGCACGAACACTACCACTTGAAGTGTGTTCATCCAAACGCTTCATGAGAAGGTCAAGTTTGGCGGACAACATGTCCACTTCCTTGACAGGGTGGATGCCTTTTGAGCGTGATTGGAGTCGATCATCGCTCCACCCTTGATTGGAGACCATCTTCTCTATAAGATCTTTTGCTTGAGTAACGGTTTTGGAGAAGAAGGCTCCTCCAGCAGCGGCATCCATATATCCACGGGCTGTTGGTGTTAACCCGTTGTAAAAGTGTTGAAGAATGAGCCATTCTTCCATCCCATGGTGTGGGCAGGCTGATGTGTATTCTTGGAGCCTTTCCCATGCCTCGGGTATGGATTCATTTGTTGCTTGCTGGAAGCTTGCAATTCTTCCACGAAGGGCATTGGTTTTGCCCATCGGGAAGAACTTAGCGAGGAACGCCGTAGAACATTTGTCCCAAGTGTCAATATTGGCGCGGTTTGCATAGAACCATTGTTTCGCTTTCCCAAGGAGGGAGAGCGGAAACAAACGGAGCTTGATGGCATCTTGATTGCCTTCTCCCGTGCCTGACGTGTTGCATATTTCTAGGAACTGTTGGAGATGAGAGTTGGCGTCCTCGGAAGCCTTCCCACAAAAGGGTATGGCTTGCACCATTGTGATGAGGCTGGACCTTATGTTAAGTCCGGCGTCACCAACGTCGACGTTGGGTCCAATGGGCACATTGGCGACGGTGGGCGCGGAGTATTCACGAAGGGTCTTTTCAGCCATGACGTTTGACGTAGATGGTGCGGAAGATGCGGGTTCGCTTGTCGAGAGTACTTGAGGGGAGACGACGACGCGGCGTCGAGTCTTCCTCACAAGTGACTCGGGATTATCAACGAAGTTTTTCGGCAAGTCGAATCCACGCATACACTATCCTGTTTTCACATCAAAGAGAAAACAAATCAAGGTTAGCCTGCATGGGCAATGGTTAAACCACATCAAGTGTAATCATGAACAATCATTGTATTCTTGTTAACCAATGTCTTCCCCGGCAACGGCGCCAGAAATGCTTGTTGGCGTCTCTTACGGTCACGCGGGAAACACGCGACCGCGGGAGACGCCGGGGGTTATGGAATTGTTCACTTGCACTATTTAACCAAATAATCCACAACTAGTAACAAGTACTAGATATGAATTATAAGGTTTGTCATGTTAAATAGAATATCCGCAAGCGGACGGATAACCCGTTGTAGCATTTCACCCGAGAGTATTCCAGAGTATCGTATTTATATTTTCCCAAAGGAAGACATGGTTGACAAGAGTACTTATGTTCATGGTGTACAAACGATAAGTGATATAACCACATTCCAATGCAGGGGTAAGGTTTAATAATAATAAGGATAGTGTGACACATACGAAGGCATTCCACTCTCTCTAATAAAAGGCGAGAGACAATCCTAAGCAATGCTAAGTTAGACTAGCGAGCCACTACTCCAAAGGTACAACATTCATATAGCGTGCACAACCTCTACCTATCATCTAGCGTCATGCAAGCACAAGCAAGCGTCTAATGCCTAGGCAACATCGGGAGATCCGGCATACGCAAGGTCTGCCTCGCGACTCCGGCCTATTTACGTACTCCTATGCCGTGCCCGAACGTGGAGGGTTCCTTTGGATGGACAGGGCTGTCACTTCCTGCCACCTACCTCTACAAACCGTGGGACACGCACATACCCAAGGGTGGATAGACTACCCCGACACCATGCCGGCGTTACTAACCACGACTCTAGATCCCTCGAGGCACCCCCAACCCTTCGGATCGACGGGGTGATAAATCTAGAGCACCTTTGCAGGACAATGAGCCCGATGCCTAAACATGAGAACATCTAGCCTAACTAGCATAAACTAGATAAAAGGAATCAAAGCTAGCACTAAGTCATGCATAAGCGTTCGTCGCTCAAGAACGAGCGACGAATGATGAACGATTAAACAAGTTCGAGAATAATCGATGATCGAGTATGAACGAACGAAGAACGAACGATGAACGAGCATGAACGAACAACAAACGACCATACAAGATCATGATAGAACAAGCAAGCTCATAACAACTATATGAATAATTGTATTCCATAGATTAAATAACAAGTCTTACAAAGAGAGAGAAAGGATACAAGAGCGCTACCCAATGCTCCACAAGACTTTGGGAGCAATAGGGCAGCCCACTACTCAGCCTAGCACTACCTAGAATTGCCTCTAGCTCTAGTGTGAGGAGGAGGGAATGATCCTTGTGTATTGTGTGTCTTGGAAGGAGGGGGGTACCCCTCCTTATATAGTCCTTGAAGGTCGGCAACTTTGAGGCGGTTCCCGAGGTCGGTGGCATTTAATGCAGGGGGAACCGACCTCCAGAGGTCGGTTACAAACCTCCATAGAAAGATGGGCCCAGGGGGCCACCCTGCCAGGTCGGCCGACCTGGCCAGGGGGGGTCGGCCGACCTGTGCCTGGCCCCTCCTGGGCTGGGCTTTGGGAGGTGGCTCCCCCTCTGGGTCCACTTCTCTGGTCCAGGTGCATTTGGCCTTAGTTGTGTTGGACTTTGACGAGATTTGGCCTTTTGTCTTGGAATTGTATTCCCGCGGCGAACGTTGTTGTGTAGAAGTGTTGATTCGTCGCCTTGGGGCATGAGTTCACCTGGATTTCTCCCTTATTCCACCTGCACACTAAAATCTAGAGGTACATGTGGAACTAGGTTATTCTTAAATAAAGTGCATGTAAAGAGTGTCCAATCCTTCTTGTTTATTGAGCTAGTTGACGGTCGAAATTGGTCCGTAACGACCGTCAACAGGCGTACAGTGCCAGTGCATGACCTTTCATGTCACAAGCCCCTGGGTGTGATTTCGTGGTGGAATTGTGAGACTACTCGGAGGATATGGACTAGGCGTTATGTACCCCCTTGCAAAGGGTGCATAGCTCGTGGGAAAAGATGTACAACCTCTGCAGAGTGTAAAATTCATCCGGATGGACGTTGTCACGGCATATGACACATTATTGTTACGCACGTATGGATTAGCCACTTCTCTCTTTCCTTGGCGTGTGAGTGGGTTGTAGTCAGCCTGTGTTTTGGAAGTGATGGCAAGTGTGCCGGGTCGGTATGATCCCTGAGGTCAGAAGGCCCAACTTAAAATTGGGAACTGGCGGGAAGGCTCCATACTCCCCCAGGGCCAACCAACTAAAATATTGACAATCAATCCTCTGTTTTATCTATGAATCCTTGTCTTGCTTTAGTGAACCCTGCATAAAGCTTGCCTTGCTGCAAATAAACCATATAGCCTCCTCCTTGCTAAGACCAAGTATGCATGTATATATACCCTTGTGTAGTGTAGGGCTTGCTGAGTACCTTATGTACTCACGCGTTTGCGATTGTTGGTTTAGTAGGAGAAGACCTCGTAGAAGACGACGACGTTTGGGTTTTCGGTTCTGCCTCTCAAGTGTGCTTGTGGCTTTGGGCCAACGTTTCCGTTGTCTGCTTCACCGTTAGCTGGTTGGTTGGACTTGGATATTTCCTTGTTGTGCCGCCACTAAGGGTCCTATATCAGGTATTATGCTTATTTACCTATTCGAAGTATGCTTTTGATTATCATATCTGTGTCCTTGTGCGTATCAGCTACTGATCCAGGGACTGATACAGGATGCACAACATATTCCAGAAATGGGGTATGACAGAGTGGTATCAGAGCAATGCTTGACTGTAGAACGAAAACCTAGGATCTGTTACGCTCGAAAATGACTATTTTCAAAACTACTTGCAAAACCTTTCCATAGTAACTCTCCCCCTCTTGTTAAAAACCCGTTGCTTCCTTCTCTCCAACAAGAAGAAGTATCTGATTTGGAAATGTCTGTGTACAGGAATGTTCAACCCAATGGACAATGAGGACTATGTGACCGTAGAAGTGGAAGGCAACCTATACCAGGTTTACCGTGCACCAGATATGGTTCCTAAGCAGAGCAATGTCAAGGCCGCTAAAAGCACCAAACCACCAAGAACATGCTTCTATTGCCGTAACCCTGGACACCAGATTGCCAATTGCCCCTACCGTGAATTCAATGAAGCAAGAGCTACGGTTACCCACATAGAGAATAAAGTATCTCAAGTCCCAGCACCGCCTGCGCAGATCCAATCTGCAGTACAGCAAGAGCGTCAAGAGCAAGAAGCTTGGGATAACATGGATGACACGTACCTGTCACCTGTCCTCGCAAGTGTACTTGCAAAGTTGACTAATCTGAAGGAGTCAGTAAAGGAGATCAATGAAGAGATCGACGATCTCACGAAGCTGTTGCAGCCAAGAGCCACCAATGAGAGATGCAACAAGAAGAGAAAGAATGTCATACAAGGATCTGGTCAAAATATGCCTGGAAAGCTCAAGACGCCCCTGATCGCAGCAAAAGGACATACCTTTCACCAACTAACTAATATGCATGAAGGTTCAAGCAGTGCAAATCTGCCGCTCATAGCTAACAGAAGGGTACCACCAGTCAATCGGACATGCTTTGCCTGCCGAAAGCATGGGCATTTCATAGCGGATTGCCCTGAACTCCTTGAGCAAGGAAATAAAGATGGCAATAACTAGTGCCAAAAGATTACAACCCTGAAGACGACAACGTATGTCGAGTATGCAGATATGCTACTGTACCAAGATATCCAAAATAAGTCCCTCATGAAGGATGGCTTGGAAGGATGTTGTCCCTTTCAATTATGGTACCTTGTCACAAGGATTAATGGTAGTACTTGTAAGAAGTTGTAATCTGGATAATCTAAGTTGTACTAAAGGTGTAATCCTGTTTGTGAGCAATAAAAGTACCAGTGTTGCTGTGAAATAATGTCTTGAGCCACCCTTAGAGCAAAAAAATGAAGTGCAAGTCCGGAAAATCAACCTTCTGAAATGAAATGATCATGAATACATGTACCTGGTTAGCTCTAAACGCCAAGTCAATGAAGCCCTCCAATGCAGAAGTGTGAGCAATGGTGCTTCTTTACCGACCAAGTCATATGACCTTCTCGATTCCTTTTTGGTCACGGATTATTGGTCGAGTTTTGAGGACAATCAAGATCGATAGTCAACATACCCTCGAGCCTTAAACCACGTTTGTAGTACGATCACACTCGAGGCCACAACAAATAAATCACGTTGTTTGTGTGATTCGATGTTTTCCTTTTGTTGTTTTGGCTCCTTATTTCTTGATTGTGTGCTCTTAATCTAATTAACTTAAACAATATAATAACATAACAACAGTCTAATGTAACAGCTTAACAACAGCTTAAGGCCAAAACCCCCACCTAACCCATGCCTAAATCCCTGTTGCTGAAAGCAGGATGCCGCCAAAGAAGTCTGCCAAGACTCAGAACCGCCAGAAGCGCAAAGCAAAAGCACCTAAAAGACCTGGCACCGTTGGAAGAACTGCAAGAGGTGGAACTAACAAAAGAAAGAAGCTAACTACTCAACAACGTCGAGAAGCAAGTCAAAGAGGTCCCACCGCAGCCCACAACCATGAAACTGAGGCAGTTCACCATGATGAAGAAGAAATCAACCAAGAGACTGTCACCAACGACAACCAGGATAGTAATGTGATTCCTCAACCACCACCGGTCAACCTCACAGAAGTGATGACCAGGCAGAATCGACTCCTGGAAGTACTTTCTCAGGGACAACAAAGCAGTTATGGAATTAATTCTAAGATAACAGAATTTTTGAAGCTCAGGCCACCTGTCTATGACGACACTGAAGATGACCCTTTAACTGCTGATGATTGGCTCAAACATGTTACCAAGAAGCTCGATATAGTCGCAGCCAGTGACCAAGAGAAAGTTATGTTATCCACTCACCAACTAGCTGGAGTTGCCGCAGAATGGTGGGATAACTTCAAGGAAACAGTTGCAGACCAAGATGGTATTACTTGGAATGAATTCCAACAAGCTTTTCGTGAATACCATATCCCAGAAGGAATCATGGACATGAAAGCAGATGAGTTCCGTAACTTAAAGCAAGAATCTATGGCAGTGAATGAGTACATTAAGAAGTTTATGAAGTTAGCCCGATACGCCCCAGATGAGGTCAACACAGATCAGAAGAAGCAGAACCGTTTCAGAAAAGGTCTCAACCATAACCTGAGAGTACACCTGGTCACTCACAACTATCCAGACTTCAACACATTGATGAATAAAGCCATTTTGCTTGAAGAAGCTCTGACAGATCAGGAGAATGACAAAAGCCATGAGATCCAGTCATGTGAGCCAAAAAGAAAACGTGAAGAAAAGGAATGGAAACACCCCCAGAAGCAGGGATATCCAAGGAGGAAGAAAAACAAACCACGTGCAACCCCTCCTGGTTCTAAGGTTCCCGGTACTCGTAAGCAGAGCAGTGAAGACAAACCACCAGGAAGCAAGGCACCAAGAGCAAATCAGAAGTGCTACTTGTGTCGGAATCATGGCCACCTCGTAGCAGACTGCCCTGGAGCTGTCACGCAAGGAGACAACGAGTAACAACCTTGTCAAAGTACAATCTACTGTATCGTGAGCTTGGACGTCAATGGTCACGAACTTTATGTAAGGGTGTTGTAATATGAGCAACATGTTGTACTCCGTGCTTTTAAATATCAATAGACTGTTGAATCAAGAGTTGGTATGATGATGACATATATGGTTGTCTGTCTTGGATAAGAACAGTTTTGAAACGACATAATTGGAAAAGTACTTTCCTCCGACGCCGGATAAACACCCACAGTAAACTCATCCTTGGGGATAAATTGGAAATAGAGGCCTTTGGAAAAGTCACCCATGGAATAATAAGAAAGGCCTAAATCTTTTGGATAAGATAAGTAGAGAAACAGCCGAATGTTATCTTTGGTACCCCAAGTTAAAATCCTTTAAGGGGGGTAGAACCCCCTACAGCCGTGAAGAAAGTACATCATCTTCATCAATCTGTAGTACCGAAGATCACTCCAATGATAAGAACATGCTATCAAAGCCACCACACCAAGAAGTCTTCAGCGAAACTTTGGATGTTACCACCATCAAGCAAGAAGACGCAGCAGAAGTTCTACACCGTCCAGAAGCTTGTTCGAATCTCGAGGACGAGATTCCTTTTAAGTGGGGTAGCCCTGTAACACCCCAAAATTTCAAAACGTTCAAAAGGAATAAAAATCGCTAAAAATTTAAATTTTTGTCCAACTCTTATCTTTCCATGAATTTTTTTTTTTCAAAACAAAATGCACTAAATAAATTAAAACCTAGTTAGAATATAAAATTTACAAATATTAAAATAGTGCTCAAGTGTTTGTCTTCATTTAAAATTTACTAAAAGTTTGAACTTTTGAATTTTACAACAAACTAAATAATTGTTTGATTTAAGATCTCTAGGAAATTTCACCTTGAATTTAAAGACACTTGGATTTAAAACTTGCACAAATTTCACCATATGCATTTTTGTCTCACTTATGTAATTTTGTGTGTTTGATCTGTCCAACCCCTTGTTCAAATTTGAATTCCCATTCAAATTTGAGTCCAGGTTTAATTCCTTTTTCAAATTTGAATTTGCAATTCAAATTTGAGTTCCTGCTTAAACTCCAGTAAAAAGAAAACGTTTTCCTTTTCCCTAAACTAACTCGGGCCGAATCTCCTCTTTTCTCCCTCCTTCGGCCCAGCCCAACATCTCTTTTATTTTCTTTTTCCGAAATTTCTCCTATTGGGCTGCATCCCTTCCCCTTAGCCCAGCTGAGCCCGGCAGCAGCCCAACAGGCCCAGCACCAGCCCAGCCTGCCAGCCCACCTCCTCTCCTCGTCTCACTGACGAGTGGGCCCCACTTGTCAGCCTCTTCTCCTTCCTCCTGCCAGCACCAGTCGACGCACATGTCGATGCCCCGCCTCCCATGCCGCCGTGACGCCGCTCCGCGTCAGGCCCTTCGTCCAGTCGCCTCCATGGTGCTGTAGCCATCCCGCGCCCCCGTCATCAACCGCAGGCGCCCATCCCTCCCCTGTGGCAAGCGTCGCTTCCGAGTTGAATGGCGACGACCGACGACCGGAGACCGCGGTCGCGACCACCCCCCCCCCCCCCCCCCCGACCTCCCTCTCTCCCCCCGCCTATAAATTCGGGTGCGCGCGCACCTCCTCTCCCTCTGCTCAGCTCACCTCTGCCCTCCACGTTCACCGTCGAGCATCAATCGAATTTTTCCCCATCTCCCTCTCATCGCCGGCGACCGTCGATTAGCCGCCGTGGAGCTCCCCCTCGCCCTCTGCGAGCATGCTCCAGCTTCACGAGCGTGCCCTGCCTCTTCCGCGCCTCTCCGTGCAGCTCGGGAAGCACGGGAGCACGGCCCCCGCCAAACGCCGCCGCGGACCACCGCCCCTGCTAGCCGCTGGCCTTCCCCGCGACGCGCCTGGCCAAGCAGACACGCGCAGCGTCTTCAACGGGTTGCCGCGCACCTCCTCGCCCAGCAGGAACTCGACGAGGAGCAGCAGAGCGCCCACCTCGTCGAGCGCCGCCACCTCGCCGCCGCATCTCGTCGCCGCCCTCGCGCCCGGCCACCGCGCGACGACGACACGCCCCGAGGTGAACTCCCCGTCTCCTCCGCTCTCTCCCAAGCCCCTCCGCGTCGATTTTGGCCCACCGGAGCGCCGGGACGCCGAGCTCCGGTGAGCCTGCGCATGGCGCCGCCGCCTCGGCCAAGTCCGGCAGCCGCTCGCCGCCCCCGCTCTTCCCCAGCCATCCGTCGCGCGATCGACGGACGCGATTAAAACCCGCGTACCCCTTCGGCTACATAAAATCCGGGCCATCCCTTCCCCATCCGACGATTCAGATCGTCCTAGACCACCATGGACTCGTGGACCAGACCCCAGCCCTGGTCCATTGAGCCCGTGGACTCGGTCCACATATTTTCCAATAGGAAAATAAATCCAAAAATTCTAGAAAATCCCCAACCCCCGTACTTTTACAGTTAACCCCCTGCTCTTTTGCATAATTCTGTTTAGGTCCTATCTTTTTACAGAAACAACCTTATACTTTTCTGTAATTATATTTTAGCCCCTGTCTTTTTTCACCGAAGCCCCTAAACTTTTCTGTATTTACAGATTGGTTCCCAAAACTTTCTGTATTTACATTTCAGTCCCTAAAACCTTTCTGTAATTATAGATATGCCCTCGGTATATTTCTGTAATTACAAGTAAGCCTCTAAAACCTTCGAATAGCTATAACTTCATCACCGTAGCTCCGTTTTGGGCGATTCTTGCGCCCACGCGTTCGTAGAAACGCGTAGTACCCTTTGGTACTACTCTTGGAGCTCTAGAATGTACCAGCAAGCTGTCAATACCATAAAATCTTCCCTCTTTTGATGTTCTTCCTATCGCCACTTCATGCAACGTCAATCTTGCATGTTGTAGCTACCCGCTTTATCATTTAGCGTTGAACCTAACCAATCATGCAATATCTCTTTGCCTCACATCCTAGTACCCTCCTCATCGCAACACATCTTTCCGCCTTAACCTTGTATGTCGCACATACACCCTCACTCGCTAGCAGCAAACCTACCCAATCCTTCGTGTCGTATCGCTCCAAAACCTTTTACCCTAAACACCATGCCGGCAAATCCTGTAGCGTCGATATCGCTGGTCGCCAATGCTCAATCACCTTCTAGCGTGAGCCTAACAAATCTTGTTGTATCGTTTCACACCAAAACCTAATATCCTTTATCGCAACTCAGCTACAAGTCTAACCCATCTCAACCATCGCTCCATCAACCTTAACCTATTGATTGCCACCAATCCTTACCAGGCTCTGCTACTTATCACTATTCTCGTATTTATGTGGTCTTTCATCGAGGTTATTGGATTTATGGTTCATTGTTATTTCAATTGCTAGTTGATCTTATCGATTGATCCTTGTCTTTTATTCGCAACCGTGCACTCATATCATGCTCAATCACGTACACGTACCATCGTCATGCGCTTAGCTCATGACAAATAATTAGTGGAATAACCTTAGTAATTAATCAATTTAGTAAGTAATTAATAGCTAATCACCATTAGTTAATAACCTAATATAAGTAGCTAATTAAAGTGACACACCTTGCACTAGTACGTTTGTTGCATGAACCTTTATATAGGTTACAACCTATATAAAGCCGTAATGCTGCCAACGTACATCAAACGCATACACACGCCGTTTCCACCTACCCGCATGCATTTATCATGGTTTAGCATATCTCATTTACATCAAAAGCCCTAGTGCTCGATGCATCACCCCTACTAGCCTCTCATAAGATAATAAGATCCTCCTAAAGTAAAACCCAATGCATCATGCATGATTTGTGTCTTTGACTTTTATCGGTGTTCTATTGGTTCTTATTAGAGTTAATTGGATCTTGTCTGGTTCTTCTCGGTCTTTATTTCCTCTGCGGTAGTTTGTTTATACGGTATCTTTTTATACGCTAGCTTACGCGAGATTCGAAGAAAGAACTAAAGGAAGATCTAGAAGATACAAGCTTCAAGGACGAGCTTCGAAGAAGGGCTTGAAGACATCGACCTCAACATACGAGTCAGAAAATACAAGCTTCTAGGAAGGACCTGAGGACCCGGATTACGAGGACGTGAAGAAGAAGACTAATTAGTGAAGGCAAGCTCTACATCTCCTTGATCATGATTGAACCTACTGTTTTCGCAATGCACCTATAGAGCCTACTCTAGTATTATGCATTACTTGCTATTTTACTGCTTGTGTAGCTATGGACCTACTTGCTTATTGATATTGATGTCTGTTACTAGGGCGTTAATATCTGAATCCTTGTTTACCCCTTGTTTACCTGTCACCTTGATAACCCTAGGATAGTTCCATCATTTCTATGATGGCACTTTTACCTTGCTACTAGAATGCTTAGGACCCCTGCAATGTATCTACATTGCTACACTTTACACACATATATGTTTACAACTGTGTTAAATGAGTTTGGTGGTGTGTGTGATATTTAATGGGTTTGGGAGTAGCACAACTGTGTTAGGTGATGATGTTGATGGTGGCGGTGATGTTGGGATGGGTTGGATTGCGGGCAAGGCCACTAGTGAATGGATGTTGGTGTTATAGGCCCCTAGTGTGGGATATGGTGCTTGCCCGGCCATATAAGGACCGGTTCTGACGCCCGTTAACATAATGATTCTCGTACAACCACGGAACCCCTATGGGAAGGACCTACCCTATCTTCCTGGTATTCTTGCAAATGCCATCTGGAGGCCAGTCGAGGCAACGAAAGCTCAGGAAAAGGACATAGGAAACGTACCTATGATCCGGCTCGCGGAACCCGCTATAGGTTACGGGAGTGCCGCCCGTCCTGGTATATGTTACAGGATCCTGCTATTTGTTACAGGAGCATGACGTACCCTTTTTACAGGCGTACAGTGCCAGTGCGTGACCTTTCATGTCACAAGCCCCTGGGTGTGATTTCGTGGTGGAATTGTGAGACTACTCGGAGGATATGGACTAGGCGTTATGTACCCCCTTGCAAAGGGTGCATAGCTCGTGGGAAAAGATGTACAACCTCTGCAGAGTGTAAAATTCATCCGGATGGACGTTGTCACGGCGTATGACACATTATTGTTACGCACGTATGGATTAGCCACTTCTCTCTTTCCTTGGCGTGTGAGTGGGTTGTAGTCAGCCCGTGTTTTGGAAGTGATGGCAAGTGTGCCGGGTCGGTATGATCCCTGAGGTCAGAAGGCCCAACTTAAAATTGGGAACTGGCGGGAAGGCTCCATACTCCCCCAGGGCCAACCAACTAAAATATTGACAATCAATCCTCTGTTTTATCTATGAATCCTTGTCTTGCTTTAGTGAACCCTGCATAAAGCTTGCCTTGCTGCAAATAAACCATATAGCCTCCTCCTTGCTAAGACCAAGTATGCATGTATATATACCCTTGTGTAGTGTAGGGCTTGCTAAGTACCTTATGTACTCATGCGTTTGCGATTGTTGGTTTAGTAGGAGAAGACCTCGTAGAAGACGACGACGTTTGGGTTTTCGGTTCTGCCTCTCAAGTGTGCTTGTGGCTTTGGGCCAAGGTTTCCGTTGTCTGCTTCACCGTTAGCTGGTTGGTTGGACTTGGATATTTCCTTGTTGTGCCGCCACTAAGGGTCCTATATCAGGTATTATGCTTATTTACCTATTCGAAGTATGCTTTTGATTATCATATCTGTGTCCTTGTGCGTATCAGCTACTAATCCAGGGACTGATACAGGATGCACAACATATTCCAGAAATGGGGTATGACATCGAGTATAATTATTGTTATGATCTAAGTTAGTTGTAGAAAGATCCCAGGAGAAAGATCATGGCAAAATAACGTACGTTGAGCTTGTCTTCCATGTACGCCCTACTAAAATAGTACGTTCTTGCAGAAAAGGTTAACAATGAAATAGAAGCATTCTGTAGACTCATCATTGTTAATTAATTCTCTAAGCTCCACTTTGAGTAGACGATGATTTAGTTTGAGTTATGTGGTGCAGTTCTCCAGTCTAGTATGCTTAATGTAAATTTTGTTGTTAGGCAAGCTTACAACAACTCAACCTATGTGAAAATGAAAATGAGTCACAAGCTTCAGGCTTGACCTACAGTAATACAAGAGTTGGTTGTGGGTTATTTTATATGTTCCGATCTTCTGAGTCGGTAGTATATATTTTGAGTGTCAACGTGAACAGCTTCAGGGTGCTATATAAGTGTCTTGAAGGGGGAAAATTTGTAGTAGCTTCTATTAAGAGTGGGCTAACAGATATGCAGTACATTTTTTGAGCCGAAAGGATATGCAGTACATTAGTGCACGTTAGCTGCTTACAGTTGTCTATGCCCCCGTTTCATTTCTCTCTATAGCTAGCTTGTCACTACTTTATGTATAGGATAGGGTTTGGAGGCATCAGGAGAAGACCCTGCTTATCTAGTCCAGGATGAGAGTCAAGGCGACCAGAAGTCACGGCTTTGTCCTGGTCCTCTACAGCTATTGGTTTCGAGGACCTCTTCGGAATTGTCATCGACGGCACGGCACGGCATGTCGGTGCCTCGACTGAGCTCTGCGTGGCAGTGTATCCTTGCATTTCACATCCGCTCAATTCCTCTTGTCAGAAATGCCGGTGACTAGTGGTATTGAGGGCGATAGCAGAACTAATCTGTATCGTCGGATTCTAAATACCACCAGATACCACTAGTATAATACTAGTTGTATAGGGTACCGTAAAACTCCTCGGTACATAAGCGTCTTGATGTTTGAGGGGTCAATGGGTGTAAAAAAAAAAGAAGACAAAGTTGTTTGTCTTAAGGGTACTGATATCAAAGGCGCACAGTAGTGCAAGTCGGTTCCATTTATCTCTCCTACACGGCTTGTCATGCTCTCTATATGTGGGATAGGCTTTGGAGGCACCAGGAGAAGCATATGCTGGTCTTTTTCAGGACGAGAGTCAAGATTGGCATATCTCACGGCCATACAGGGAAGTAATGATCCAGCCTTTGCTTCGGCGTCAGCAAGTCCTATGAAGTCCTGTCGACATCACCTCCTTTTGTTTGTGTTCATAATAATAGCTGCGGGCGGTCGATTTGCAGGAGTACTCGTGCAGCTCTTGAGTCTTCTCTGTGCGGCCTCGTCGTGCAAAACTGGTGGATTGCATTGCTTTCAAACAGATACATGCATTAGGGAGCTGCCTACCTTAGGTACTTGCAACTGAATGGATAATTGCAACTGAATGGATGGCTTAGGGATAGAATAGGGTGTCGCTACAAGACACAGTACCATTTATCTCTACATGGCTTGTCTGAGTAGGATAGGCTTTGGAGGCACCTGGAGAAGACTTTGATGATCTTGTCCCGGATAAGGATCAGATACGACACCTCTCTGCTCTAGCCTTTCGCTGGGTTCTGCAAGGCCTTCCAAGTCCTGTCGACAGCACTTTCCTTTGTGCACGGAATAGCTGCGGTCAGCCGAGAACCAAAATGCAGGTGTTGCTGTTTGCGGATGAGTATACCAGCATTTCTCCTTTTTTTTTTGGAAGCAACAGGAGGGAAGGTGGCCCTCCCTACTGATTAAATTAGATAAACAAATAAAGTCTTACAATAAAAAGTAGCCAAAAAGAAACAAAACCAAAGGCAAAGACAAAAAGAGAGAAAAAAGAAAACTAATAAAGAAACCTAGTACCAGCATTTCGCCTTCACACACTTCTTGTGTGTGAAACCGTGGCAAAATGCGGTGGAGGGCACTGCCGGCATGACGATGTCAAGCCACTGCCACTCCTGGCTGCATCGTAGAAACCTTTGCCACGCCACGCATGGTACTGGCTCGTACGCTGGCATCCCAATGTTCTCTGCTGCTAGCGCGCTACCCCAACAATGGTTACTAAAATCTTCCTGGCTGACATTCCGTGGCACGGCACGTAACATATTTGTACAAAGCCAATATATCAACATTTGAATTGGTGAAGAAAATTTCGTGCAAATCAGAAACCACACTTGTTACATTTTTGCTTCAATTGATTTGCTTCTCTCTCTTTTTTGCGAGGATTTGCTTCTCTCTCTGCCCTGGTTGAACAACCAGCTTGGCACATCTCCTTGCGACGCGAGTGCACCACGAACGTGAGCCTCTCCTGCTCGTGCGCACATTCTGACCACTCTTGCCGAGCTATCCGGGAGCGACGACCACGACTCATTCCTGCAGCTATAACCGACTGACGAAGACGAACTCCACCAAGGACACACTCCCAGCCATGACACGCTACGACTAGATACACTCGCACGTTCGCAACTAGCCTGTGATTACAGTTTGGAACGAACACAAACTCACGTGACACTGACAGCCACGCCCGGAAGGCACCTGAGGCGTGGTTTATTCTAACATCAGCCGCTCTGTAATTCGAATCGATTAGCAGACAGCCACGCAAAAGTTGGATGCTGGAAAGCACACTGTAGTGCGAAAGAGAACCCAACCACGTAGACTTTCTCACTGTCGACTACAGGATCTAATCCTATCAAACACATCGTGTAATTAGATTTTTTTTTTAAATCAATGTGGTTTATGGCGAAACAAAATTAAGGAGAACACATAACCCCGTAAGCACAGAACTGTATCTTTTGTGCGCATGTGTGTCGGGGAGAAACTGCTTCTGCCTTTTTCTCATCCAACTGCACATATAACTGCACATGCTAAGGCTTTTTTTTTTTTGTGAGGAGCACGGGGGAAGCCATATACAGGCCCGTCGATGGGCATGGGCGAGGTGGGCGACCGCACAGGGCCCCCAAAATTTTGGGGCCCCCGGATTCCTAACTTGCCTATGGAGAATAAAAGTAAAACAAAGCTCAAAAATATTTCACTAGCAGAGCGGGTGTGGAGCATGGCGATTTTTGGCGATTTGGAGCCGAACCTCCCCTCCCCTTCTTGGTTCTTCAGTTCACGACGTCAGGGCCATTGGAAGCCATTGATGGTGCTTCAGCTCTGTCCATTGGCTGCCAGGAAGAAGAAGACCAAAAAAAGGCAGACTAAGAGGTATGGGTCTTGTAAACCTGATATTGGGCTTTATGTTTTAGATGTGTCGAAATGCGAAGGCCCAAGTGGCCATGGGCATCGGTGAAGGCTGGTAACCTCCCTTTGATGCCTGTACCACTTCTCTATTAAACTTCATGATAGTTTTGAAAAAAAATAAAAGGAAAGGGGAGCAACCGGAAATGGAAGAGATGGAAAGAGAGTATATTGAGGTGCTAACAAATTTGTATATAAATATAAATATTTTAAAAAGAAATCTGTAGAATTTATTAGCTACTAACATTTCTAATTCATGATGCGAATATCAATTTTGTTTTTGCTCGACTTTGCAACCGATCAATTTTTCTCAGGTTACGAATTTGTAGGGCCCCACTTTGCATTTCGCCCCGGGGCCTCAAATTCTCAGAGACGGCCCTGCCATATATAAAGGCCTATTGGTCTTGCAAAATGTGGTACAGAGTTATGCTTTACATGTAGCATATTGTAAGACTAATTAGCAGATTGGCTCGTGCAATTGCAGAACTATCTCAATAATCCAATCTAAAATGTTTTTTTTTGCTGGTATCTATTAATCAGTATGCACAGATCCTTTCAAAAAGAAAAAAAAACCTTTCCTCATAAGAACATGTGGTTCGTGGTCCTCAGCTTTTAACATTTCAAAGTATTTGCCTCACGAATGCTGGAGTTCGTGGTAGGTTTCTTCCATGCATTATTTTGTTAGCCTTTGATCATATTCACCTGCAGAAAAAAATAATTACTGAGTTGTACAACTCGAGATTGGTTATAAACTCCTTTATCTACTCTTCTTCATGAGCATTCAGATATATTTGTTGCTTCCTCAGTGTTGGCAGTATATATGCGTTCCGGATGTAAGGAGAGTTGGACGAAAACCGCATGGGCATGTGTCCTGTGTGTGTGTCCATCGCAATTGAGTAGTTTTAATTTTGGGAGGCACTGGGAGGAGACCATGGAATCATGGTCAACAAATTCGTGCTTTCATTTGAGTTTGTCACATCCAATGTTTCTCCTTAATCCTACCATACAGATGACAATTTGCAAAGGTTGCAAAAAGGCCATAGATGGTAAGTCGCGTCTTGTTTGACGACAAAAAAGATTGGGTGGGAAAAGCAGTCCTACCGGGTACAGTGAAGCAAGCTGGAATTCACAAATATGATTAACTGAAACTGTATAAAAATCAGTTTGGTTTAATTTGTCGCTAGCATTCCGAACTTGTTTAATTATTACCTCTAACACATGAAGGTTGGAGTTCATGTTAGGTTTCTGATTGTAATCATTTTTCTTTACTATTTCGTTTAAAAAATGGTTTGACAATATTTTCCATGAACTATATATAAAAGCCGTGACATGTTTATTTTCCTTGTAAAAATTCAATTGCTAAGTAATAATAGAGGGGACATGATTGTAGAATCCTGCGGTTAAGAGCAGGCCCAACAAGGGGTGAATCGACCACAGCGTGAACACTTTTTCTGACACACAGCAGGAAAAGGAGGAAAGAGAAGCAAGTTTGTCGCCGCAGCTGCTTGCGGGTCCCCCTAGTGTGCAGATGTGAGAGAGAATAATTGAATGCATGGATGGATTGTGGACCCAATGAACAATTAAAAATATTTTGTGTAGACAATTTGTTGTCTATAAGACAGGTGCTTGTCTAATTATTGGGCTTGCTCTAATACACCCTGCCAACAGATTTCCTGGGTCCAGTTGTATGACAGGTCCAAAGGTTACGTCAGTTTCAGCTAGCACAGGGTCCCCAAATCCCCGATTTTGCTCACTGCACCAGGCTCACGGCGGGGCCCACTCTGTGTCACTCCCTATCCATTTTGCGCGGCTCTGTACTGCAGGTCCATCCTTTGCTGCCGCCATGAAAGAACATCTTCCTGCCGACGAGGTTGGAAACCAAGCCACGAGGAAGTGCCCGTAACCCACGACGGCGATGGTAGCCATCTTGCACAGCAGCGCCGCTCTGTTTGACCTATGACATTGCCAATAGCAGTTGCAGTGCCTGCAGGATCCAATCCCGATGCCTCCCAAACCCATGCCTATCAGCAGTGATAAATAAACACATCACACCTTGTGTTGTTTCAAGATCAAGCGCTTGTGGTTCGAGGGAGAAGAGCTACACGGTCATGTTGACAACCTCGTATCTCAGAAGCAGCGCATATATACGAGCATCACGGCTCTGTAGTTGCACAGTATTTAGGAGTTAGCTAGTGCCTTTTACCATTTAATTAATAATTATGTTGCTCCACCAACCAGAATTGCTCTTCTTCAGAAGTAGACTTAATTCAGTACGAGGCATACTACTTCTCATCCACTATATGTCACCTCTGTGTTTCTTATCAGCCATAAGGGTATATACATATAAGTGCTTTGTGAGGGTAACAGATATGGTAGCTTCTCTTGAGTGTGCTACCGGAGGTGCGCAGTAGTGCACGTCAGTAGTGCTACCAGATATATGGTAGTTTACTATGCTTAGTTCCATTTCTTTCTACAGCTTGTCAGTATCTTATCTGTTGAATAGGTTTTAGAGGCATTAGGACAAGACCCTGCTGACCCAGCCGGTGACAACGGGGGTGCATTGCGCAGCCAAGTCGTGCAAAACTGTAGCTTTCAGCTTCCTTCTTTTCTTTATGTATAGTACAATGGCGGACGGGTGCAGAAATGTATGTGTGTCTCTGCGGCAGTGTACCATTGCGTTTCATGCCCGCTCCATTGTTCCAGTGGGAATGGCGTCCCTTGCAATGGAGGAGGCATCTGCATGCATGGCTGGGACGTGGTTTCCTCATTTTCTCATCTGCCTGGTGGATCTCGCAATGGTGACTAGCCTTCTCCGCCGCTGGGATCCATGTAACCTGCTGCGGGCGTCGAAGGGCTGTGGCATGCGGTGCATGTGTGGCTCAAGTTTCTAGACGTCGGCGTGGCGGATCAAGCCATGGGGCTCAACTGAGATATTGTTTTCCTACATGGAGCATATTCCAAGCATAGTCACAAATGATAGCCACGGAACAAATTAACTACCACAGAACAAATTCAAGTTGCCGGAACGTCAATGTGGCGGATAAGCCATGGGGCTCAACTGAGATATTTTTTTTTCCCACATGGAACATATTCCAAGCATTTCATTATTCACAAATGATAGTCTTGAACAAATTAACTACCACGGAACAAATTGAAGAATATGTCACCTTATGGAGAAAGATTAGACAAGTGCAGTTGACTGAAGGAGTTAGAGACACCATTAGCTAAAAATAGTGTGATTTATGTGATGCAGTGTCTTGACTAGTATCTTTCATATAAATTTATTATTAGGCTTATAACATCTCATCCGTTTGAAAATCAAAATTAATCACAAAGAAGCTTGAGGCTTGACATACTATTGTACAAGAGTGAGTTGTGTGGGTTCTTTCCTTTTTCCTGATCCGAGTGTGTAGTATATATAAGTGTGTCACCATGAACAGCTTCAGGCTCCGTAGTTGCACGGTATTCAGGAGTTAGCTAGTGCCTTTTGCCATTTAATAACTATACCGACTACAATTGGTCCTCTTCAGAAGTAGACTTAATTCAATACGAGGCATACTTCTCATCCACTATATGTCACCATTGTTTGTTTCTTATATATCATCCATAAGGGTAATATATAAGTGTCTTGCGGGACACAGATATGGTAGCTTGTATTAATAGTGTGTGAGCAGAGGTGCGCAGCAGTGCACGCCAGCTGCTTATTATAGTTTCCTATGCTTCCGTTTCATTTCTATCACAGCTAGCTTATCACTAATTTAGGTATAGGATAGGCTTCGGAGGCATCAGGAGAAGACCCTCCTGACCTACCTGAAGATGCGCGGTTCAAGGCCATCTGAAGGCGCCGCCAAGTTATCCAAGGCCACAACTTTGGGTATTGCTGGTTCCTTTCCGTACAGAACAATGGCGGACGGTTGCAGACATGTCGGTGCCTCAACTGATGTGCTCTGTGCGGCAGTGTACCCCTGCGTTTCACCCCCACTCAAATTTTTAGCGATTTTTATTCCTTTTGAACCCTTTGAAATTTTGGCGCATGCGCCGGATGGCAACGGAGGAGGGCACTGCATGCATGGCGGGGCTGTGGTTCCCTCGTTTTCTTATCAGACTGGTGGATCTCGCGACGATGACTGGTCTTCTACGGCGCCGGTATCCAAGCACCCTGCCGCGGGCGCGGCGAAGGGCGGCTGCCATCCGGCGCATGTGGCTCACGTTGCCATCTCTGCAGTTCGTCGATGTTGCCGCATCACCTCGGCGTGCCCGATCCATCCACGGGCTTGGGTGCGTGCCCGATCCATCCACGGGCTTCTCAAGTCTGCCTGTGGCTTGGGTCGTGCTTTCCGCTGTCTGTGTGTAGTTGCTTCGCCTTTACTTGACGGAAGGACTTGGATACTTCTGCATCCTTGTCGTACCGCCACTAAAGGTTCAATATATCAGGTACTATACCTATTTACCTATCCGAAGTATGCTTTTGATTACCATATCTGTGTTCCTGTGCGTATCAGCTACTGATCCAGGGACTGATACATGATGCACAGAGTACTCCAGAGTTGGGGTACGACAGAGTGGTATCAGAGCAATACTTGACCGTAGAACGAAAACCTAGGACTCGTCGTGCTCGAAAAAGACTATTTTCAAAACTAATTGCAAAATTTTCCATATAACTTGCCTTCCTATTTAAAAACCCCTTGCTTCCTTCGATGGTAGGAAAAGAGACTCATTCAGAAGTGTCCGAGTGCAGAAGCTCTCAAACTAATGGACAACCACGACTACGTGATCATAGAAGTGGAGAACGTATCATACCAGGTGTACCGCGCCCCAGACATGGTTCCTAAGCAAGAGAACAAGGTCAATACAACTCAAGGCACTGGATCACGGGCGACATGCTTCAACTGTCGAGACCCTGGACACAAGTTTGTTGATTGTCCTCTGTATCAACCAAACGGTGAAGAAAGAGCCACAGCGATCGACATGGAGAAAGATCTACATCAACTACCAGCATCACCAGAAAAGATTGGATTTTCAGTGCAGGAAAAGCATGAGATACAGGAAACATGGACTGACGTGGATAACACCAATATGGCGTCAACTCCTGTCGTCGTCGAATTGCTTGAAAAGTTGAGTGGTCTGGAAGAGTCAATGAAGAAGATTTGTGAAGAAGTCAACAAACTTAAGAAAGCTCTGCAGCCCAGGAAGGTTAACCAGAACCGCAACAAGAAAAGAAAGAACAAGCGTCAGGCATCTGGTCAAGCTACATCTAAGAAGGCCAAGAGCACAAGACTTTGTTACTACTGTAGGGAACGTGGACACATGGTAATCAGCTGTCCTTACTACAGACAAGAACCTACCCTTTACCAAATAGCCAATGTGCGTCACGACGCAAGCAGCACAGATCTGCCAACTAATATTGAACAAAAAGGGACCACAACCAAGTAAGATATGTGTCCATGAAGTCCCCAGAGAGAGAAACCAAGACGGCAATGATTATTGTTGAAGATTGTAACCCCTAAGTCGATAAGACACCTGCGGAAACGCAGTTATGCGACTTGTACCAGACCTTCTCCAAGTAAGTTCTTTATGAAGATTGATTCAGAGCCTCGCTCAGCATCTTGGAAGAATGTCACGCTCATGTAAGAATAGTAGTACCCATGCATAATAATGGAAGTGCTTGTAAGGTACCTTGAGGTCCTGATCAAAGGGATTGAATTAGAGTTGTACATCCTTTTATGAGTAAGGAAAAGGTGTTAGTGTTGACCTGACCCAAAAATGTGGATACAAATTATCACTCGTACAAGCTGAGTTGGAAAGATGAAAAGCTTCAAAGACTCCAATGATCACACGACACTTACTCAAAAAACATCAAGAGATCAAGGACATGAAGCTCCTTTCTAACGCAGAGATGCGGAGAACAGTTTTCCTTTTAACCGTCCAAGTCATATGACCCCATCGAGTCTTTTTGGTCAAGGACTATTGGTCGAGTTTTGATGTCAGTGGAAAAACCGATAGTATATCCACCCTTAAGCCTTAACCCTCGTTCGTAGCACGTGAACACCTCAGCCCACAACAAATAAATCGTGTTGATTGTGTGATTCGATGATTTTGTTGATTCTTGTTCCGCGATTCTTTGGTTGAGTGCTTCTAATCAAACCAAACATCATAACAACAAAAACTAAAGGTTAATAGCAGCTTAGTGCTAAAAATCCCTCTCCTAACCTATACCCAAACCCCTACCCAAGAAAAACCACCGTCAAAGAGTTTTCAGCACGGAGTCAAGACCAATCAAAAGTTTGGCCAACGACAGCTAAGGATCACAGACAAATGGGAAAGTTTGCATGAGGCAGTGCTAAAAAGATTAAAGACATCAGTGAATTGTAAAACGACAACTCGTAAAGTAGAGCTTAACAAAGGAAGTGAGTCAAATGACAGTCGCGATAATGGCAAGAAGTTTCAGCCGCCATCACAATAGACCCAGCTCAAAAACCTAGAATCCTGTACTGACCAAGCAACAGGAATTAACGGCTGCAAATCATGAAACCCTCACCGCCAGAGAACTTCGCCAAGAATGAGGCTCAAGTCATCTGTCGATGATAGCATTGACAAGACCTGTTGGTTACAAATGTTACCTCAGAAATGTCCCAAAAGAGACTTGAGAAAGATCGCCAATGACTTGGACTAAAGTGGAATGTGGACCAACTAAACCAAAAGTTACCTACCTGGCAAGCAACATGAATACTCAGATGTCTGCCAGATGAGTCACCCAGAAGGTTACCTGACGAAGACAAAGGAGTTCCTCATTAAGCTAAATTCGGAATAAATCCCCAAAATCCAAGAGTTCCTATCAGATAGCAGCCAATGAGCTAGCAAGATTGAAGGAACCGTTAGCAGAATTACAAGAGAAACATTTCGTCTGACCAAGCTTTCCTCCTTGGTGATCACCTATTTTGTTTGCCAAGAAGTCACAGAATATACCTTGACTACAATCCAGTTGATGAGCTCACATCAAGAAGGGATACCCACAGCCCAGGATCGATGTTTGATCAATCCGTTAGAAAGAGACAAGCTCGTCTCCTTTGGCCTAGAGATCTAGTCATCACCACCTGAAGATCTGAGAATGAGACAAGCATAAGACAGTCTCGTTAGCCAGTAAGGCTTGCAACAGGAATACGTGGTATTGGAAACAAGGTACCACGAACTTGCAATGATAAGAGTCGATGGAACTCTATGAGATAAGAATAACAGCAAGAGGAATAGAATATATGATCTCTTAGTCCTGACCTGGACGGATCAAGAAAAAGCATTGGAAAAGACCACTAAAGGAACTGCTAAGAGAAGTCTTCAGCCCCTGGAAATTCCGTTGCAGTGATAGATGCACTGGATCGCAGGAATGGAAATCTGAGCTACTGTTAGAAATTCACGCAGTTAAGCATCACTCCATCAAGCTAGGCGAGTTAAACACCTCCTGTGTTGAACCATTTTTGGACAGTCAAATCCAAGTACCTTTAAAAGAAAATTTCATGAGACATAAACGTATGGTACACAACCTAAAGGATCCCAGTGTTCCAAGACGACTCTTGGAAAAGAGTTGTGCTAGTAACATCAATGTCAGAATAATCCAGTGGTGTGTCTTTTGAAAACAGTCCACTGGCTGTACCTGCAATGAAAATAGAAAGTTCCTGCTAATGGATCATGCGCTTAAAAAGGTTGTCAAGCCTTGCATGTCAACAAAAGTAACCCGAGGTCAAGGATTTTAAGTGGGGTAGGTACCCCCACCCCTAAGGCAACAAAGATGGAAGACCTTTTCTACGATGGACTAAGTATACGCCTCAAAATGGTTACGGTTACAGAAGTCCTTGGATAGCTATGATGAGATAGAAGGATTATGGTCCTGTGTTACACCGAAAGCGCCAACATATCAGAAAGAGAAACAACGGTTCATGGCACGTGAGAAACTTGTGACGGCAATCAGCATACCAAAAACCCCGAAAGCCTCAGAAGCATCGTTTCCTTCGCAAGAAGGGCTGTGAAATCAGCTAACGACCCTGCCGCTTGGAATGCCCCGGGACAGCCAAGACCTGGAAAGGCTTCATAACATCAACAAGAGTAACCCAAGTGAAAATCCTTTTAAGTGGGGTAGGATTTTCTTCTAGATAACCTAAAAGCCTTAAGACTCAAAACCTTAGGCCAGCCGTCCTCTGCAAAAACGACCGGCATCGAAAATCTTCAGAAGTAAGAAGCTCAATCATGTCCATCCGCAGTTCGAAGTCCACCCACCTTGAAGAAAAATCTGCTGTCGAAGCTCGCGACGTCAGGAAGTCTTCGACGAAATTTTGGAGGTTACAACCGCTAAACAAGAAGACACAAGAGGAGTTCTACACCATCCAGAAGACCGTTTGAATCTCGAGGACGAGATTCCTTTTAAGTGGGGTAGATCTGTAATACCCCTACTTTTGGAGCCAAGAAGAACAGGAGAGAAAGAAGAATAAAAAGGAATAAAAACCACTCCAAATTAAATTTTTTTGTCCAACCTCTCACCTTGAAATGAATTTTCAAAAATAAAATTCACTAAACAAATTAAACTTAGTTTGAATATGAAAATTTTGAAATATAAAATTAGTGCTCAAGTGTTTGTTTCATTTAAAAATGTACTAAAATTTTGAAGCTTTTGAATTTACAACTAGTAAAATCAAAGTAGGAATTAAATCCCAAATTGATTTTCAAAAGTTTGAATTTAAACCTGCACTAAAATCTCATCATATGCATTTTTGGATTTTATTGGCTTTATTTTGAATGTTTGATCAATTTTTGTTTTTATTTGAATTTGAAATCTCTTCAAATTCAAATTCCAGAAAAAGGAAAGCCTTTTTCTTTTCCTAATTCGCCTTCGGGCCGAAATCTTCTTTCCCCTCTTTCCGGCCCAGCCCACTCCTCCTTTTCTTTTTCTTTTTCCTCAGCCGCACCTGGGCCGCGCCTCTCCCCCGGCCCAGCTCGCCAGCCCACCTCCCCTTCTCACTCACCGACAGGCGGGCCCCGACCCCGTCATCTCCCACCTCCAGCACGCCGGCGAGAATCCCGGCCGTGCCCATCCCGCCTTGTTCCCCGATGCCGTCCCGTCGCGTCCGAGCTCCAGGAGCACCACGCGGACCACGTGCTCGCGCGGCCGCCGCCTCTCCTTACTTGGCCGCCCCGTCAAGCCCTCGCACCGCCTTTCTCTTGACCCGTCCAAGTCTGGCTAGCACCGCCATTGGTGGTCAATAAATGGAGCCGAGCCCTCTCCCGTTCTCCCTCTCATCCTCACCTTCTCACCGCCCCTCCTCCGAGCTCAAACCCGGCTTTTCCCCCCTTCTTTCTCTCATCTCTCTCCCCGAGCTCGGGATTCTGGCCACCGTTCCCCACCGACGCGAGCTCGTCTCCGGCCGTTCCGCCCCCCTCGGGCCGCACGGTGAGTACCCCCGCTCCACCCTCTCTCTTCCGCGGCCGTCCTCTCCCTCTTTCCCTGCGCGCGTGAGCCGCTTGACCTAGCGCCGTCGACCGCCGCCGCGCGCTTCGCCGCCGGCCCCCTCACCCGGCCGCGTCTGGCCTTGACTCGAGGCGCGCCACGCCCGCCGTGCTACCGCGCAGCGCGCACGCCCTTCCTCTCCCCCCCGCGTGCAAGCGCGCAGTCCTTCCCTTGTCTCGCCGGAACGCCGCCCCACTCCGGCGACGCCGCCCCACCGCTTTAGCCGCTCTCGTCGACGACGCGTGCCAGCCACGACTCCGCCGTCGCACGCCCGACCCCCTCCGCCTGTCCTTGTCGCCCTTCTGCCCCCCCTAGCCGCCGCCGGTGAGCTCCCCGGTCGTGCGCCACCGTGCACGCCGCCCTGGTCCACCATGGACCAGAGGACCGCCGTCCGCCACCCGGTCCACAGCCCCGTGGACTTAGTCCACGGGTATTTCAATTCAAAAATAATTCAAAATTCCAGAAAAATCCTGGAGCCCCGGACATTTTGCAGATAAGCCCTCATGCTTTTCTGTATTTATGTTTTGGTCCTTTCTTTTTACAGAAAAGCCCCGATACTTCTCAGAAATTATATTTCAGCCGCTACCTTTTACACCGAGACCCCTAAGCTTTCCGAAATTACAGATAGGTCCTTGGTATCTATCTGTAATTACCAATGAGCCCTTAAAACCTTTTTATAATTACAATCAAGCCCTCAGAACTTCAAATGTCCATATCCTTTTAACCATAGCTCCGTTTTGGGCGATTCTTGCGCCCACGCGTTCGTAGGAACGTATAGTACCTCATGGTACTATTATTGGAGCACCATCTTTGACCTAGACACCATTAATGACCCAAAACCCTCTCACCTATTATATCTTTTCCTGACAGTTATGCGATGTCTCACACGTCGCAACTAGTATTCACCTAAACCAAACCAATCCTGTGACGCTAGTTATCTAGTACCCTCCACATCACCACATACACCCCGCTTCATCCTTGTATCACCCATTTACTCATTCGCTCGCTAGCCTTGAACCTAACGATCTTTTATCTCGTTTCACTTCAAAATCCAATAACCTCCATCTATCACGAACTCAACTCTAAATCTTGCCTTGATCGATCATCGCTTAATCAAATTTAACCCAACAATGCCTGCAACACCTATTCCAAAGCCCTCGCCAAATCCTACCAAACCTTATCAATTCGTTATCCTCTTTTATAAATGCCCATTTATCGGATCTTATTGGAGTTATTCATTCGTTGTTATCTTAATTGCCAGTTGTCTTTATTTGCTCTTGGTATTTTTATCTGCAGTCGTGCATGCATGTCATACATGCTCACGTACACGTACCATCGTCGTGCGTCCGACGTATGACGACCAATCAATAATAACTTAGTCTGAGTAATTAATCAATCTAGTAAGTAATTAATAGCTAAATCATCATTAGTTAATGATATAAGATATAGGAGCCCTAAGCGGACACACATCGTACTTCGTACATGTGTTGCATGAACTTTTGTATAGGTTACTACCTGTACGAAGGCTAGTGCCATGAATGTACGAAGAACGCGTGCACACGCTGTTCCCGTCACTTCATGCATTCATGCTCTTCTCTTCGTGTTTAGCATCTCTCATTACACCAAAAGCCATAGAGTTCGATGCATCACCCCCCTAATTGCCTTTTAAGGTAACAAAACCTTGTTAAAGTAAAACTGGATGCATCATCTGTGTCTTAAGTCTTTTGTTCTTCATTTGCCTTCTATCGATTTTATTGGAATTAATTGGATCCTATTCAGCTCTTCTCGCTTTTTATTTTCTTTTGCGGTAGTTTATTTATACGTAGTATTTCTATGCGTTAGATTACGCGAGAATCGAGGAAGAGCCAGAAGAATCCAAGTACTCGTCGAGGAATCTTATATCAAGACCCGTCGAAAGATACGAGCTTCAAGAAAGAACTCGAAGGCATCAACTTCGACAGAAAAGACCGAAGACCCAGAACTTAAAGATTAGGAAAGCGATTATCAGGCAAGCCCTAACTCCCCTTGATCATATTGATCCTACGATTGCAAAGAAAACCCACTTAGAGCTTGCTTTCAAATAAAGTATGCATGGTATTTAAAAGTGATTTACATGCTTAGTATGTCCTAAGTACTTGTTAATTGCCATGCCTTGTTTTTGCTTACCCTGAATCCTTGTTAAACCTAGGAACCCACATCATTAATTCTTTAATGATGTGATGAATTAAAATGCTGCTTAGGACCTGTCACATGTGTACTTAATTAATCTTGCTCATATGCTTTTGTGTTAAAATGCGTGAGTGCTTGGTGGTGTGAGTAAATGTGAAAATGGGTGGGTTTGATGATAAAAGTGCAACCCATAGTGGGGGATGTTTTGACGGGATCAGGCGAGGTAGTCCTCAGTGGGGAGGCTACCTCTGGGACGCCCTTCCTCGTGAGGATTGGCTATTGAAGATGCCTGATTCGGTCGTATAAGGACCGGTTCATGTGCCGCCTGGCCTAGCACCTCCCGTACAACCACAAGCCTTGTATGGGAAAGGTTTGGAACCACACCCTACTATAGCGTTCACCCGGTACCCACCAGGAGGCTGGAGTGGCAAACGGAAGCCAGGAGAAGGCTCGACGAGGTTGGCGTCGAGTCCGGCATGTGGAGACAATTCTGGCCTGTGGCCATTCTATTGTATGATGATGGAAGCCCCTGGTTGCAGATTTTCCGTGGTGGTGCCGTGGTGACGCCAAGTAGGTACGGAACCATTAGTATCCAGTCCAAGCCATTGGCCGTGGGGAGGACTGGGTACCTTGTGGGGAAAGTGTACAACCTCTGCAGAGGATAAGAATGTATCCGGATAGCCGTGTTCCACGGTGTTGGACAACGCGAAAGCTATGGCCACACAATGATTAGTCTTTCCTGTGTGAGTTATCCTTGGCGTGTTTTTGGAAAACACCGGTGTGGAGCCGTGCGCTGGTTTCCTGCCAGCACTTAAAACTGGGAACTGGCGGGATGGATTGCATCTCCCCCAGGGCCAACCAACCCCACTAAATCTAATGACATACCTGACTGTAGTTTGTGAACTGTTTGGTTTCAAAAACAACCCTTGCACAAAATTGGCTTTCCGCCGATATGATAAACCTCAGCCTCATCCTTGCTTATACCCTTGCATATGTTTACCCCTTGTGTTAGGGTTTGCTGAGTACCTTATGTACCCACGCGTTTGCGATTGATGTTTTTAGTAGGAGAAGTCTTCGTAGGAGACGACGACGTTTTGGTTTTCGGTTCTGCTTCTCAAGTCTGCCTGTGGCTTGGGTCGTGCTTTCCGCTGTCTGTGTGTGGTTGCTTCGCCTTTACTTAACGGAAGGACTTGGATACTTCTGCATCCTTGTTGTACCGCCACTAAAGGTTCAATATATCAGGTACTATACCTATTTACCTATCCGAAGTATGCTTTTGATTACCATATATGTGTTCCTGTGCATATCAGCTACTGATCCAGTGACTGATACATGATGCACAGAGTACTCCAGAGTTGGGGTACGACACTAACCTACATGAGAATGAGGTTCAACTTCATCTGAAGGCGCGGTCAAGTTCTGCAAGATCACAACTTTAGTCTTCCTTCGTTTCTTTGTCCCCGGAACAATGGCGGATGGTTGCAGACAAGGCGGTGCCTCAGCTGATGTGCTATGTGCGGCAGTGTACCCCTGCGTTGTAAGCCTGCTCAATTGTTCCAGTGTGATTGGCATTGCCTGCAACGGAGGAGGGCACTGCATGCATGGCGGGGCCGTGGTTTCCTCGTTTTCTCATCAGGCCGGTGCATCTCGCGAGGGTGACTGGTCTTCTCCGGCGCACCTTGCCGGAAGTCACGTGGAGGATCAAGCAATGGAACGGCACGCAGCCATCGCTGCAGTTCTCGCCGTTGCCGCACCTCGGCGTGGCCGATCCATCCAGGGGTTTTGGTGCGTGGTCAACGGCTGTGTGGAGGCGTCTCAGTGGTTTGTCGTCGCAGCTTGCCTCGGCATGAAGGCGCCATGGCCTGCGTGCCCGTCCTATGCAGACTGTTTGGCTTGGTGGCGTCTCGGCCGTGGCTGACGCATGGGGCGGCTGAGGGTAGGGTGGGTCAGGTGCTTAATTGATTTGTTTGTACTTGCCATAGGTAGCTAGAAAATTAACTACATTGTCCAACCAACTATAGTTACTCATTTTCAAAAGTAGACTTGAGTCATATGCTTCACCTAAAATAATATCATTTTTATTTTGTTGTTCTCCTCCACATACAATTGCAGCGTATATCAAGTTCCTTGAAAGGGAAAGATATAGCACCTTCCCTTGAAGCATGTGCTGCCCGAGCGGTATTTGTAGAAGTAGTGCAGCTCAGCTGCTTGCAGCTTTCAGAGCTTCAGTTCCATTTATCTCTACAGCTTGTCACTACTACGTATTGGACAGGTATTGGAGGCATCGGGAGAAAACCGTGCTGATCTTGTCCAGGGCGAGGGTCAAGATTATCTTATGTCACTGCAACGCAGTCAATATGTTCTGCTACCGGCCAGCTTCACAGTTGACAGTTGACAGTTGTTACACATGGTCCCAGCGAACAAGCTAAGAGTTGATTAAAGTGGTCTCAAAATGAGGTAACAGGAGAATAAAGTGGTCTCAAAATGATGTATCCATACGAAAGAGCTCGACAGCACTGCTATGAGGATGATGAACTAAAATTCTGAAAAAAAAAGTCTGTAACAAGGCTGATAAAGAAGTAACGAAACCGATTACACAGAGAATAATAGAGCGGGCACGATTAATGTACTCTAACAAGGCTGCGGTAAATACTCTCTGCTGTTGGTGCAGCCCTGATAATCGAGCACTCTCACAACTCACAAACTCACGCAAGGTAGACGAAGCTTTTGTCTTTCCGGCGAAGAACTCCATGGCCACTGCTGTGGCCTGTATCTTGGCAACTTTTATTCACTGGACTGGCAAGTTTACATCGAGGAGTACATGGGGTATTTATCCTACAGGAGAGTCACAACGGAGCGCCGTCCTCCATTCCTGCTTATGCGCCATGATCCGCAGGGCTCGGCCTTTGACGCCACAGGAGCCGCTCAGTCCTTCCCAAGGCCACGGCCTCTATATCTGCATGGACCAGCACCGTCGCATCCCAATTAACTCTGACTCGATCCACTCGAATCTTATGCGCACAACCTGATCTTAGTCCTAGACTGGGCCACACACAACACGATCAATAACTTGATCATGATTCCAGCCTACTGCCACAGAGCACGGACACACACCGCTTTCACGACATGAACTCGGCAACACGATGCCAGATTACTCAACACACACGAACTCCTGACCAGACAAACCCAAAGTCAGGTTTATTCCTAACATCTGCCATCAGACTGCCTGGGTGCTTTGAAAGGGAGCTACAAAGGTTTCTCCAGCAAGTGTACATTTTCCAGAACGTGAGTGGTTCGTTGCATATATTCTGAAGTACTGCAGTTCGTGTTATTCAGAGTGCGGAGACAGTGGCGAGCTGCTGCTCAGGGCAATCTTCCTTGGAGACAACTATCCCATCAAGCCTTTGATCCTAATAATTTCACACGAGGTGCAGCCTTTCATCTATCTTGCTTGCATGGGTCATATACAAGTCACAGTTCAATTAGGATCACCTCTTGGATCAAAAACAAGTCACAGTTCCACGGTTGCTGTTTAGATGTTGTAAAAAACACAACAGTACGTACTGCCTAGGAACTGGGAGACATTGGGAAAAAGAACTCGGCAACACGATGCCGGATTACTCAACACACACGAACTCCTGACCAGACAAACCCAAAGTCAGGTTTATTCCGAACATCTGCCATCAGTCTGCCTGGGTGCTTTGAAAGGGCGCTCCAAAGGTTTCTCCAGCAAGTGTACATTTTCCAGAACGTGAGTGGGGCTTTTCATCTTAGCTAGAGATGAAGAGGGCTCTGCAGTCGCCAAGCTCGTTCCCTCACTAAGCCTCACTGCGTGACCCACACACTCCCTCTCTCTATCCTTTTAACGGGTTTGCAGGTGCAGTCCCATCGTCTCTTGTAACCGATCTTATGAGAGCCGGCAATGGAGCGGGGCTGCCTGCCGCTGCTGTGGGAAGACTCCTAGCTGCCGATAAGGATCGGAATCAAGTCACGAGGACGTGCCGGTCCCCAAGGACTGCGATGGCAGCACTCGAGCAGAGAAGTACTATTGCAGAAGGCGTCTCCCGGCAGCGCCACGGCGGGAGGCTTGCTCACACACGTATACCATCGCGTACAGCAGTGGCTGTGCCTGTAGGATATATTCCAGATGCCTCCCAAACCTATGCCTATCACTATCAGCATGAGTTCTTTCAGGAATGTGGTTCGAGGGAGCAGAGCTACGCAGCCAACGCTCTTTGTGTTGTGCACATCTACTAGCTAGCGGAAGAGAAACCGGTGGTGCCATTTTCTCGACCAAGCTCGATCTTTTGGAACATGTATATATATACTACCAATGCAGTACTAACTAGAAAATAAATCCAGCTACTAGCTTGAACTTAAAAGTAGATGAAACTTGAATCCTTACCCTCACTGGGAATAGGACTCATAATATGACCTTAGCCTATTCTCAAATTTCGGGTCTACATTACTAAGAGACATATATAAATGTCACTTCCTGTTAAACTGCACGTCATCAATTTCCTTACTGGAGGATTGATTACGTAAATTAAAGTAATATTTCTCTTTACTAGGGTTTTTTTTGGGGGCCTAAGGCCATGTACCGTGTAAATATTTTAATTAAAAAAATTAATAGGAAGCTCACTAATGTTTGTTAAAAAAATAAAGTTCCGAAACTGCTTGGTTTGAGTTTTGTTTTATGAAATCACACCAAAAACCTTCTCTGTGACTGTGTGTGTGCTTGATGTTCACCAAGATAAACATACGGATTTGCTAATTTCCTATAAAACATCTTCTTTTTTTTCAAAACTTCATTTATTGGCTTTTGAAATGTTGAGCACAGGTTACATACAATTGTGTCAATGAGAGAGAACAGACGAGAGCAGTCACATAGCATATTTCTCATGAAGCAGCTCCGTGAGTACAGATTACTGAAACAACTGCCGCACTAAAATTGCAGTACGTACCAATTAGTTCTGTATCAGCAGAATTTATTTTCTCAAAATAAAAGTACACCACGAAGCTTCTGAATCATATTGTCCAGCGATCCTAAAAAAAAAAAAACATATTGTCCAGCCAACTACAACAAAACATCTTCACAAGTAGTACAGGAGTCAGTACGAGCCATGTATACTTCACCTACTATTTCATCCCTAGTTGCTGGGTCCTATCTTCCCAGATCTCCACAAGCGTGTTATATAAGCCCCTTGAAGTTTGAGAGGCCGATGGGTGTAAACAAGACAGAGTAGCTTGTCCTAATGAGAGTGTCGCTGCCAGAGGCACAGAATAGAGTGTCTCTACACGGCTTGTCTGAATAGGATAGGGTTCGGAGGCACCAGGAGAAGATTCTGATGATCTTGTCCCGGACGAGGATCAGAGATCACATATTCCTCGGCAGCTTGACCACCTCTTTCCACTAGCCTGTATTTGGCATCCGCGAGCTCTTCGAAGTCCTGTTGACAGCACCTCTGTTCCTTTGTGTGCACAGAATAGCTAGCTGCAGTCAGCCGAGAACCAAAAATACAGTGTTGCTATTTGTGGCTGGGGATACCCGCATTTCACGTTCAAATACTTCTTGCATGTAAAGCAGTGGCAAAATGCGGTCGAGGGTACCGCCGGCATGGTGATGTCAAGCCACTGCCGCTCCTGGCTGCATGTAGAAACCATTGCCACGCCACACATGATACTGGCTTGTAGGCTGCCATCCCCATGTTCTAGTCACCGTTGTTGGGGTAGCGCGCTAGCGCCCTAAACCCTAAACCCTAAACCCAACAACGGTGACTAGTACAAAAATCTTCCTGGCTGACAGTCCATGGCACGGCATGGAACATATTTGTACGAAGACAATATATCAACATTTGAACTGGTAAAGAAAATTATGTACAAACCAGAAACCACACATAGTTACATTTTTGCTTCAATTGATTTGCTTCCCTCTCTGACTGCCCTTGTTGAACAACCAGTTTGGCACATCTGGAAGAGGAAAGAAAGTGATCAGATCTCATGGTAACAATAACAAATGCATAAACTGTATTGTGGAGATCTCAACTAGTTGTATTGTGGAGCTTCCACTGAAATAAATCACAAAACTGTTGTAGGTGTCCATGAGACAAAAATGAAGTATGATGCATAAAAGGTTACTAATGAAATAAAAGCATGATGCATACTCAACATTGTTAATCCGCTTAGCCTCACTATGAATACGAGAATGGAGTCTAATGGTATAGTAGACCATCATTGAAAATGTAGCTACTAAACAAATAAAAGCCTTATTTATATGGTGCAGTTGTGTCCTGCCTAGTATGCTTCATCTTATTCTTATTGTTTGGCTTCAGGCTCCACATAAATTTTAATTACTATATATTGTCAAACCAATTAGAATTACTCATCTTCAGAAGTTAAGTAAATATGATTTAAACCTCACCCATTATGTCTTTCTTTTTATTTGGTTCTTATCCTCCACAATGGTGGTATATGTGTCTTTTGCAGGGAAAAAATGTAGTAGATTCTCTTAAGACTAGTTATTACCAGAGATGCGCAGCAGAGTAGTGCACCTCAGTTGCTTACAGTTTTCTATATATGCCACCGTTGCATTGTTTCTACAGCTATAACTTGTCACCATTTTATGAATAGGATAGGTTTTGGAGGCATCAGGAGAAGATCCTGCTATTCTACTCCAGGATGAGGGTCGACAGGATCGCAAGTCACGGCAAATAAGACATGTTCTTCTGCACCACAGCTTTTGGCTTCCACGACATCATCATAGCTGTCTTTGATGGCACGTCGGCACATTCGTTTCTGGTTGCAGGAATGTCGGTGCCTCAAGTTGCACGTCCGCTCAGATGTTCCTGCGGGAATGACGTTGATTTTGCAACGGAGGGCACTGCATGCATGACGAGCCCAAGCGCCGGCTTCACCTGCTGCACCACTGCAATTGCTATACAATTCCTTTTTTGTCCAAAAACAAGTTATGATACTATTCAATTATTGACGCCTTGAAATATATAGCAGGACGGGTAACTAAGTATCTAAACTGTGTCAGTGTCGACAAATTAAGAACATGAATCGGGCATGTGTGTATTCAGAAGAAAACTATAACAGTTTCAACTGAGATAATTCTTTTGGCACGGAACATATTCCCAAGCTTTTAACTGTTCTAGAACGACAGTTGAAATAAAACTGAGTACCAACTGGGTCTCCACAAGCGATCAAAGTAATAGCACTTGCGGAGTTGAGTTGACCAATGCTAGCTTTTGATCATATTGTCCAACCAAATACGTACAATAACTAATATCCTCCAGAAGTAGACTAGAATCAGCGCGAGACATACTTGACCTCCTATATCGTCCATATTTGGTTGTTATCCTCCACAAAGGTTGGATATTAGCCCTCGCAAAAAAAAAGAGGTGGTATATATAAGCGTGTTGAAGTTGTGAGGTAATAAATGGGTGTAAAAAGACAGGGTACCTTGCCATAACGGGTGTGCAGCTATATATCAAAGGTCAGTGCAGTGATAGTCTGTTTCTTACAGTTTCCTATGCTTCAGTTCCATTTGTATCTATGCGGCTTGTCATATACTGTACCATGCGTAGGATAGGCTTTGGAGACACCAGGAGAAACCTATGCAGATCTTGTCTAGGATGAGAATCGAGAGTCATTTCTGGCTCAACCATATGGTCTGATGAGTCTCTATAAAGTCCTGTCGACAGCACCTCTGTTTCTTCGTCTACATCATAGCTGTGGGCAGTCCATTTGCCGGAGTACTTGTGCCTGAACTTTACTCCACGTGTCGTCATTGTTTTCATACGAAACATGGCGGACTTTAGCAGAGGACAAAACGGCATAGGGCGCTCAAGCCGACGCCTCACAGTTGATGTACCACCCAGCATTACGGGGTCACTGGCATGCGGGCCCTGAGGCCACCAGTACGTCAGAGGATCCGGTTGCCTCCTAACTATACATCCGTTTGCAGCTACCTCTGTTGTCCACAGTGCCTCACTCACTACCATCCCCAGGCGAGCTGCCTCTACCTCCTGGTTAGTGCGTCACATCCTTCCTCACGTGGTGGTTAGCCCTACGTGATGTAATCGTAGTGTATGTGGATATACTAACTGATGTACTGAATATCGATATCTAAGTGATAATGATTTTTCGTGTGACTTGATCAGAAATCTCCAACGATTTTACGAATGGTACTAAAAGAAATATAAGGTTCTGCCAACAGCTAGTTTGTTCTGTTGCATGATATTTTCTTTCTTCTTCCTGGTTTCACGAGTGGTAAAAGATGATTAATTGCTAACCTTTAAGAAGTGTGTTTATGAGAAATGAAATCAGATGTTTTAGAAACTTTTTTCTCCAATCAATGGTGATCAAGCTTCATACTTCATTTGGGCACCGTGAACTGAAAATAGAGTCGTTTCATTCACAGTTCAGAAACTAGTATTATATAGCTTTGTAACAGCACTAAGAATGGCTCGAGTATAATTATTGTTACGATCTGTGTCAGTTGTAGAAAGATCCCCGGAGAAAGATCACGGCAAAATAACGTACGTTGAGCTTGTCTTCCATGTACGCCCGGAGTTTCACTAGCTAGTCGATACTATTAAAATAGTACGTTCTTGCAGAAAAGGTTAGTAATGAAATAGAATCATGCTGTAGAGTTCACATTGTTAATTAATTCTCTAAGCTCCACTTTGAGTAGACGATGATTTAGTTTGAGTTATGTGGCACAGTTCTCCAGCCTAGTACGCTTAATGTAAATTTTGTTGTTAGCCAGGCTTACAACAACTCAACCTATGTGAAAATGGAAACGAGTCACAGCTTTTCCTGCTCATGCGCACATTCTGCTCTCTCGGCGAGCTATCCGGAAGCAGCAACCGTGACACATCCCTGCAGCTAACAGCCATGATTCTACAATGGTTCTCCTAATCTGCTCGAAAGTTGTAGGTTCTGTATAAAATTTGAGGTCTGTATCCGCTAACGAATTCAAATGAACAGATCAGAAACCAGTAGAATCATGGCTAGTGGTGTGCGCGAACTGTGGTAAATTGGCACAAAATTTGCCAAATTTTTTATTTCGCAAAAAAAAAGTGCTAATTTTTTTAACTTCAATGTTGACCCCCCCTCCCCCCCCCCCCCCCCCCCCCCCCCCCCCCCCCCCCCCCCCCCCCCCCCCCCCCCCCCCCCTCTAAATTCTTGTTCAACTCCACCACTGCCTACTCCGTTGGTATTTGAATCTTGTCCTCAAGAAGGATGGTACATAAACGTCTTGAAGTTTGAGGGGTCATTGGGTGTAGAAAAAGACAAAGTTGTTTAAGGGTGCTGATATCAACGGTGCACAGTAGTGATAGTCGGTTCCATTTGTCTCTACTAAACGGCTTGTCATGCTCTCTATATGTGGGATAGGCTTTGGAGGCGCCAGGAGAAGCATATGCTGGTCTTTTTCAGTACGAGAGTCAAGATTTATCTCACGGCCATACGGGGAAGTAATGATCCAGCCTTTGCTTCGGCGTCAGCAAAAGTCCTATGAAGTCCTGTCGACATCACATCCTTTTTTTTGTGTTCATAATAATAGCTGCGGGCGGTCGATTTGCAGGAGTACTCGTGCAGCTCTTCAGTCTTCTCTGTGCGGCCTCGTCGTGCAAAACCGGGGGATTGCATTGCTTTCAAACAGATACATGCATTAGGGAGCTGCCTACCTTAGGTACTGTGAAAACTCACAAATTGTAGTCTAGGGGATGGGAGATACGCCGAAATACACATATGCAGTCTTGTTCACTCTCATAGCTAGATGCCTTCTCACAGCAAGTAGCTTTCCAGGGAGTCCCGTCCTGCTGCATGTGCCTTGTTAGTCCAGAGTTGAACAGAACGCAGCTTGCCCGCCTTGCAAAAACTGCTCCAGATCTCCTCTTATTATAATAAATTTTAGCTTTCTTTTCGTAAACAAGGTCATATATATGTTGTTCCTTTTAACAAAAACATCATTCAAGGATAATTGCAACTGAATGGATGGCTTAGGACGTAGAGTGTCATACCCTATTTCTGGAGCATGAGTGCTTATCGTATCAGTCTGTGACACCCCGTGTCACTGATTTCCAACCAGTTCAAAGAACTCCAACTGAACAGAACGCAAAATCAAAAACCATTCAAATTTCAAAATCAAATGATCAAATAATTGTGAAACCTAAGCTTGTGAAGGAATTCAAAAATTTCAATAACAACTTGAGCAACTAAAAATATCTGTGGATAGCCCTTCTCAAACAAGAATTTTGGAGAATTTATGGTGATTTTAGAAATTTATTTGCTATCTCAAATAAATGCTCAAAGTTTAAAGAGTAGTCAAATTTGAAATGCAACCATTTGAAATTCCTTTGGATTTCAGATGTGCATGTTGGCGAGATGAAAGAGCTCATTGAGATCTTTCCAACAATATCAAATTTACAGTTTTTGGAGTTTGTTTGATACTCCAAATTGTGTTCCAAAGATTGGGGAAAATCACAGTTTGAAAAATTCTGGGAAAATGAAAGATGCCGTCGGGCCCGCATGTCAGCCTCTTCGTCTCACTGAAATCACAGGACGCCGCACGCCGTGTGGCCACCGATGTACGGAGCCGCTGCGCCGCCCCTGGCCATTTCCTCGACGCGTTGAGGCTCCGAATGGACGCTGCGCTCTCTCCCGGACTCACTCTCTTGCTCGCCCTCTCCATCGCCTTCCTCCGCGAAAGCGCCGCCGTGCCATCTCCCCTCTCCCTCAACCGAGCCGCGACCCCCGCCATTGCCGCCCCAAAATCAAGCTCGACGTCGCGCTCCCTCGCTCCCTCCTTCGGCGGCTCGTCGCCCTCGCAAGCTTCGCCTCGACGTCCTCAAGCTCCACCATGGCCCTCGCCTCTTCTCGTCACCGTGAGGCGTGAACCCGCGAGTCGACGTCGTCGTCTCCACGCCAGGCCACCGCGACCCCGGGGCTCACCGCCGTCCAATCCTCCCCTTCCGGTGAGCCCTTCTTCGATTCTCCAGGCCACGAGGTGCACCTGAAGCTCGAGCCGCCACCTCACGCTTCATTTACCAGTTTCTGCAGCTCACCGACGCCCTCGCCATTTTTCCCTGCCGCCGGTCTTCTTCCTCGCGTGAACCTCCACGGCGAGCACTACTTCCTGGCCTCCTCCTCGTCAATGGTGTCTGCGCCGAGCTCCACCGCATCATCTTGAAGCTCCTAGACCAGATCCTCTACGTCCTCGACCTCTCCGTCGACCTCGTCACCGTGCCGAAGCTCCGCCACCCGCTGCAGCTCGTCGCCGACCAAGCTCCGACCACCCCGCGCGCCCCCGATGCCCTAGGTGAGTTCGCCATCTCGCATTGCCCCTCCCAGTGCTCACGGTTCGCCACATCCCCGCCGGGAGCCTCATTCCGGTGAGCGCGCTGCCCAACTCCGGCC
This sequence comes from Eragrostis curvula, assembly GCA_007726485.1. Lineage (NCBI taxonomy): Eukaryota > Viridiplantae > Streptophyta > Magnoliopsida > Poales > Poaceae > Eragrostis > Eragrostis curvula. The sequence continues at coordinate 54,453,106 of CM017442.1, forward strand.
ATCCTCCGGCGGACGCACCATCGATCACATAGTTCGGATCCCGTGCGACTACACCGGATCTAGTGTGGCAAGCTATGCAGCCAACCGTGTGTCCTGAGATATGAGTGGCTGGATCCTTTGTGGCGTAGCCTAGATCCCGTGCGGCCAAAATCGTGTGGTCCGTTGTGTGGCCCAGATTTGATTGGCCCGCCCGATTTTCAATCCTTTTCGTATTTTGTTAATTCCCAGAAAATCACAGAAAATTGTAAAATTCATAGTAAATCGAATACACCTCAGAAAAATGTGAAACCAATTTTGTTAGCTTCCTTATGCTCAAAATCTTACAACCCATTTTCCTGTTTTCTGTAAAATTGAAAATGTGCAGAAATTGTTTAAATAGTGATAAATTATCTGTTGCCCCATAAATCTTGAACTTTGGCATACTTGTTAAGCTACTGATTACACACATACAGAGAATTTTTCCACTGTCATATGTTAATTAATTATTTTCTTATGATTTAAATCATGTTCTGCATTACATAAATTATTATAAATAATCCGTATTGCAATAAATCATCAAAATTCACCATAAATCACTTCCATTGGTGACTTTCACCAGAAAAATGCCACTGGACATAAGTTAATTTTTTGTTAATCAAATTATTTATTAGTCCACTCAAGTTGATTAAATGATTACCTTAATTGAAAGTCAATGAAAGAAATACTCCAGACGAAAGTAATTAAACAAATTAATCATTTGCACTTACAGTGGAAATGACTGTCCTATAAATAAATACATTTTAATTGCATCATGTTATTGCATCTAACTTGCATTTCCTTGTCATGGCATATAGCTCTCGAGGTGATTCAGGAGCAGGTGGAGGACCAGGATGCTGAGCCACTCAGGAGGAGCCACTGACTGATCGTTGCTGACTGTGCTAGAGATAGCGTCGTTCTTGAGCCAGGCAAGCCCCGGTGCATGCCTCCCTATTTAGGATTTTATTTTCGCACTTGATTGGGGCTAGTAATTGATTGTGCATTAGGTTTATTAGGAGTTGATGTGAAAACTTAGAACTGCATTAGGACTACCCTTCCATATCCTACCTTGTGTCCTATTTTGTAGATGTGGTCTAGGTTACGTTAGAACTTGCTAGGCTTAGTGGCTAGCGGACGGTAGAAGTCGAGTGGTAGGTCCCACTTGCATGATAGGGACCCTGGATTGTACTAGTTGGATTTAGGATTTGTTGAGACCGGACGGGGAATTGATTGTATAGGATGGTTGGAGAAGGCTGGGCCTTCACGGTGGTGTAGCCCCGTCTGTGTCGATTAAGGACCGTCCGTTGTTGGCCCTGTTGAGCAAGTTTGAACGTACTGACTCACATGCTTGTGTTTTTATGGGCCTAGTAAACCTAGTAGCCTGCGTCGCCCCGGATGTCTGGTAGATACTTTACTCTTTCTATCATGGTATTTGGGAGAGGTAGGGTGGCGTCCCGCGCAGTCAGCCGTCCGGGACGGGGGCTGCGGTGGGAGAGCCCTTCCTCGGGAGGAGTAGAATCTGGTACAGCTCTGGTGGTACGTAGCATAAACGGTTGCCGTATGTGGCCTTTGCCGCGTATGGCGTGTGGTCAGGTTTTCTCCTGCAGGATGTACATCGATGCCGCCGCTCTCGGTCAAGAGCAACCTTGCTCACTGAGTCACCTCGTAGTGTGATATGATTGATGAGATGATGATGCTAGTCTATTACATTACTGTTATTTACAGATTTTGCTATATATACTGTCACCGTTGATGTATTGTTACTTATACCTGTTCTAGATATATGAACACTGCTTTATTGGTTAAGTACTTAATTAGAATTAAAACTTGAAAGTAAGGACCAAGTAATTAGTGCGCTTTTATGCAAGTGAGTCAGCCTAACCCTTTGTAGCCTTTGCATTCTAGGAGTCGGCTGTAGTTAGCCACGTTGACGGGTAAGTCTTGCTGAGTGTTGGCGTCTCTTACGGTCACGCGGGAAACACGCGACCGCGGGAGACGCCGGGGGTTATGGAATTGTTCACTTGCACTATTTAACCAAATAATCCACAACTAGTAACAAGTACTAGATATGAATTATAAGGTTTGTCATGTTAAATAGAATATCCGCAAGCGGACGGATAACCCGTTGTAGCATTTCACCCGAGAGTATTCCAGGGTATCGTATTTATATTTTCCCAAAGGAAGACATGGTTGACAAGAGTACTTATGTTCATGGTGTACAAACGATAAGTGATATAACCACATTCCAATGCAGGGGTAAGGTTTAATAATAATAAGGATAGTGTGACACACACGAAGGCATTCCACTCTCTCTAATAAAAGGCGAGAGACAATCCTAAGCAATGCTAAGTTAGACTAGCGAGCCACTACTCCAAAGGTACAACATTCATATAGCGTGCACAACCTCTACCTATCATCTAGCGTCATGCAAGCACAAGCAAGCGTCTAATGCCTAGGCAACATCGGGAGATCCGGCATACGCAAGGTCTGCCTCGCGACTCCGGCCTATTTACGTACTCCTATGCCATGCCCGAACGTGGAGGGTTCCTTTGGATGGACAGGGCTGTCACTTCCTGCCACCTACCTCTACAAACCGTGGGACACGCACATACCCAAGGGTGGATAGACTACCCCGACACCATGCTGGCGTTACTAACCACGACTCTAGATCCCTCGAGGCACCCCCAACCCTTCGGATCGACGGGGTGATAAATCTAGAGCACTTTTGCAGGACAATGAGCCCGATGCCTAAACATGAGAACAACTAGCCTAACTAGCATAAACTAGATAAAAGGAATCAAAGCTAGCACTAAGTCATGCATAAGCGTTCGTCGCTCAAGAACGAGCGACGAACGATGAACGATTAAACAAGTTCGAGAATAATCGATGATCGAGTATGAACGAACGAAGAACGAACGATGAACGAGCATGAACGAACAACGAAAGACCATACAAGATGATGATAGAACAAGCAAGCTCATAACAACTATATGAATACTTGTATTCCATAGATTAAATAACAAGTCTTACAAAGAGAGAAAAGGATACAAGAGCACTACCCAATTCTCCACAAGACTTTGGGAGCAATAGGGCAGCCCACTACTCAGCCTAGCACTACCTAGAATTGCCTCTAGCTCTAGTGTGAGGAGGAGGGAATGATCCTTGTGTATTGTGTGTCTTGGAAGGAGGGGGGTACCCCTCCTTATATAGTCCTTGAAGGTCGGCAACTTTGAGGCGGTTCCCGAGGTCGGTGGCATTTAATGCAGGGGGAACCGACCTCCAGAGGTCGGTTACAAACCGCCATAGAGAGATGGGCCCAGGGGGCCACCCTCCCAGGTCGGCCGACCTGGCCAGGGGGGTCGGCCGACCTGTGCCTGGCCCCTCCTGGGCTGGGCTTTGGCAGGTGGCTCCCCCTCTGGGTCCACTTCTCTGGTCCAGGTGCATTTGGCCTTAGTTGTGTTGGACTTTGACGAGATTTGGCCTTTTGTCTTGGAATTGTATTCCCGCGGCGAACGTTGTTGTGTAGAAGTGTTGATTCGTCGCCTTGGGGCATGAGTTCACCTGGATTTCTCCCTTATTCCACCTGCACACTAAAATCTAGAGGTACATGTGGAACTAGGTTATTCTTAAATAAAGTGCATGTAAAGAGTGTCCAATCCTTCTTGTTTATTGAGCTAGTTGACGGTCGAAATTGATCCGTAACGACCGTCAACAACTCCCCCAAGCTTACCCCTTGCTCGTCCCGAGCAAGAAGTAGGACTTTAGGTTGTTTGATCAGGAGTTGCTACAATGCCTACTTCTCAAAGGTACCAAGTGTATAACAAAGATACTCATCCTTGAGTTAAATAAGTTGGCCAAGGTAACTCACCCTTCCCTTAGTCCTTATGGCGCTTTTGCTTTATACTTCACCTTGGGCGGTTGAGAGAGAGAACGGTGTACGAGCATTTGTTTTCTCATTCCATGTCTTGCTTTTATTCTCCGGAGGTTTTCAAAAAGATTTTCAAAAATAAAACCGAGTTCCTCAAGTGATACTCTCGAGTCGCTGAAGTGGTGTTTTCATTCCTCACCAAGGCATGTGTGTTGCCTCATCCTACATCTAATAGGCTTTTTGTGGAGCTCAAGGTAGGATATGGAGAGAGGCATACTTGCATTCATATTTTGCAAAACCAAAAGAGTGGATCCACGGATCTAGCAAGCCATACAATCAAA
>CM017442.1:54458329-54498808 GCA_007726485.1 Eragrostis curvula
ATATATAAGTGTGTCACCATGAACAGCTTCAGGCTCCGTAGTTGCACGGTATTCAGGAGTTAGCTAGTGCCTTTTGCCATTTAATAACTATACCGACTACAATTGGTCCTCTTCAGAAGTAGACTTAATTCAATACGAGGCATACTTCTCATCCACTATATGTCACCATTGTTTGTTTCTTATATATCATCCATAAGGGTAATATATAAGTGTCTTGCGGGACACAGATATGGTAGCTTGTATTAAATAGTGTGTGAGCAGAGGTGCGCAGCAGTGCACGCCAGCTGCTTATTATAGTTTCCTATGCTTCCGTTTCATTTCTATCACAGCTAGCTTATCACTAATTTAGGTATAGGATAGGCTTTGGAGGCATCAGGAGAAGACCCTCCTGACCTACCTGAAGATGCGGTTCAAGGCCATCTGAACAGAACAATGGCGGACGGTTGCAGACATGTCGGTGCCTCAACTGATGTGCTCTGTGCGGCAGTGTACCCCTGCGTTTCACCCCCACTCAAATGTTCCAGAGGGAATGGCCTCATTGGCAACGGAGGAGGGCACTGCATGCATGGCGGGGCTGTGGTTCCCTCGTTTTCTTATCAGACTGGTGGATCTCGCGACGATGACTGGTCTTCTACGGCGCCGGTATCCAAGCACCCTGCCGCGGGCGCGGCGAAGGGCGGCTGCCATCCGGCGCATGTGGCTCACGTTGCCATCTCTGCAGTTCGTCGATGTTGCCGCATCACCTCGGCGTGCCCGATCCATCCACGGGCTTGGGTGCGTGGTCGACGGCTGTGTGGAGGCGTCTCCGTGGTTTGTCGTCGCATCTTGCCTTGTAATTGCCCGTCTGAAGGCGCCGTGGCCTGCGTGCCCGTCCGGTGCAAACCGTTGGCATGGTGGCGTCTCGGCGGTGGCTGACGCTTGGGGCGGCTGCAGTTCTCGGCCATAGGGTAGGGTGGGTCAGGAGCTTACTTGTTGAGAAGTGCTTCTATGCTTTCCGGAAAAAAAAAATCACGCATCTCAAAGCATTCCCGTTAAGTCCTCTGCTAAGTATGTATTAGTTGTCTGTTAATCAATGGGCCTGCGGAGCCCGAGTCAAAGCTCATCTGGGCCGAAACCGTCCCCCACGTTCTCGATCCCCTTTCGTCTTCCGCCGTTCCGCGTCGTTGCTCTGGTTTGCCAGCGACGAGCCGACGAACAACGTGCTCGCCGCAACAAGTCGGCGCACAAGGCCATCTGGGCGGCAGGCCCCACGTCGCCTCCGTGCACAACCGCCACGGCCGCGTCGCCTCCGTTCTTCCCAGGCAAGGTCAGCGGCTCAGCGCCGCCAAGGGCGAGCTTGTCGTGCTACTGAAGGAGATTTGCGGAATGCTCAGGGAGGTCGTCGCCGGCATCGTCCGTGCTGCTGTTGCATCCACGGCCCACCGCTGTTGTGAGCAGCAACATCAACGCCCTGCCTCTTCATCCTTGTACGTGCCTCTTAGTTGATTGTCACCGTTCAGGCCCGGATGCTTTTGATCTGGGCTCCGCGGGCCCGTTGATTAACAAACTAAACGGTGCTTAACAGAGAACTTAAGACGGATGCTTTGAGATGCGTGCCTTTTTTTTCTTGGAATGCATAGAAGCACTTCTCCTTGTTGTTTTGTTTGTACTTGCCATATGTGTAGGATATAGGCTTTGGAGGCACCAGGAGAAAAGCCAATGCTGACCTTGTCCAGGACAAGGGTCGAAAGTAATTTCTGAAACGGCTTAAAGGTAGAATCGAGCTCTATATTTGCTTTGACATACGCTAGCCCTATAAAGCCTTGCCCACAGCACACCCGTTTCTTTGTGTACAGCATAGCTGTGGATGGTAACCAAAATGGATGATCGAAATTAATATGTGGCAGCCTAAAATCTTCCATTAGTGAACAACAGTCTGTTTAACATAAACTACAATACCCAAATGGTGCTGCATCAATAATCTTATTCATTTTCTTAAAATAATTCTGATCTGGCTTTTTACTTCTTTCAGTCCTTGCACAGTATACGGAGTGTGTCCTTTTTAGCTACTTGTCGATGCCATTGTCCAATGAACAACATTATCTCGTTTTCGGAAAGCAGTTCTAAATCAATAACAGCCTTTACTTTGCCAACTACGCATTTCCTTTATTTAGTCAGTCCTTAAACTCCACAAGAACATAGATATAAGTAGTTTCCCTAGAGGGTGCATGTCAATTGCTAACAGTTCTTTGTGCTTCGATTCCATTTATCATTACACTGTTAGTAGTCACTACTCTGCCCCGTGTGTGTAGAGGTTAGGTTTTGGAGGCATCGGGAGAGCAGACCATGCAAGAATTGTTGGGTAACCTATACGCATGTGTTTTGCGCTTTCAAGTCTCAACCGGTACTCTGGCATGTAAGCAACTGCCCAAACTGAGAGTTTCTTGAAAAGGCCTTCATCTGGCACTTCGCCAATTGCATGTTGCCTGTGGGGCAGTGAGAAGTTAATTCGGAGGGAGAACTCTTGGACAGCATCCGGCGATTGGTGAAACAAAAGACTTAAATTGGAGAAAAGAAATATAGTTGGTATCACTTACTGAAGAAACAAAAAGGTTTCGAGCTACAATGTGACTTTTATTTTTGCGATTGGTGACTTTCTTTCAAATAAATGAAAGAGCACTCGGATTCATACATATCATATAGGAAGGAAGGAAGCAACTTTGGATATCATAATTGTTCATACTGAACAAATTTTGCATCTCATCCTCTCCTAATCGGAAACGTAACAGTCTGTGAGTCCTTGTAATAACTCATCTTGCTCGCATTTCAAAGTAAAGGAACACGCGAAGCAGGGAGTGGGCAAGCAGCGCTATATGCCCACAGATGCATTTTCAAATATTTACAGTGGATGATTAACCGATAAGGTAGATAGAAAATTAACTACATTGTCCAACCAACTATAGTTACTCATTTTCAGAAGTACACTTGAATCAGTACGACTAATGCTTCACCTGAAATAATGTATTTCTTATTTTGTTGTTCTCCTCCACGTACAATTGCAGCGTATATAAAGTTCCTTGAAGTGCAAAGATATATCCCCTTCCCTTGAAGAGTGTACAGAACAAAAGAAGCGCATGATTCTTCAGATGACATTGTATACACTTGCTACTATGCAATCATGTTGTAGCTGTCGATTGCAGCATCCATTCACAAAACATTTCTCACCCAACAATGCATTGGCTTAAAGCTAGTAGCTGGATTTTAACAACCTTCGATTGCAGCTTGTTAACAACCTCAATTTACCCATTAAGCAGATCAAAAGCACATCAGGAGAGCTTGTTAACTCCGCCTGCCGAGATTCCTCTGCTTCTGCCTCTTTTTCACCAATTTTTTCTAGAGTCCACCTTGCCTAAGATTCTCGTTGTGCTTGTTGAAATGTTACTGTCATACCCCAATTTCTGGAGCATGTTGTGCATCATGTATCAGTCCCTGGATCAGTAGCTGATACGCACAAGAACACAGATATGGTAATCAAAAGAATACTTCGTATAGGTAATTAGATATAATACCTGAGATAACCCCTTTAGTGGCGGTTCGACAAGGATATTGAGCTATCCAAGTCCGTCCGTCCGACTAATGGTGAAGAAGACAATCAGCGGAAACTCGGCCCAAGTCCACAAGCAGACTTGAGGTGCAGGCACGAAAACCAAACCGTCGTCGTTTTCCTACGAAGGCTCCTCTGACTAAAAACCACAAATGCAAGCCAGTGAGTACACAAGGTACTCAGCAAGCCCTACGCTACACAAGGGTATAATATAGATGCATAATTGGTCTTTAGCAAGGAGAGGGCTGTAAGGTTCCTTTGCAGAAATCCGTTTTTATGCAGGGTTTACTAAAGCAGCCAAGGATTTGGAGATAAAAACAGGAGATTTTATTGTCAATATTTTAGTTGGGTGGCCCTGGGGGAGTATATACCTTCCCGCCAGTTCCCAAATTTTAATTGGGCCTTCTGATCACAAGGATCGTACTGACCCGGCATCCATGCCACACTTCCAAAACACGGGTTGACTACAACCCACTCACACGCCAAGGATAGAAAGAGGTGGCTAATCTCTTATGCGCAGCCATAATGTGCCATATGCCGTGGCAACGTCCATCCGGATGAATTTATTAACCTCTGCAGAGGGTGTACACTTTCACCACGGGCTATGCACTCTTGATCGGAGAGTGACATAACGCTTAGTCCATCTTCTAAGCATCCCCACACTTTCCACCGCGGGAAGCGCCCAGTGGCATCCAGACGACAGGTAACTGCTCCCCCGAGTATGCTACGGTTTACTTTACTCCCCCGAGCATAACAACGGGTAACTCGCTCCCCTGTGCCGAGCCATTTCCTGGTCTCCCGTTATCTACTCCTCCTGATGGATTATGTGGAGGACACCAAGAAGGGAGGATAAGTCCAGCCGCATTCTGGTTCCGTGGTTGTACTGAATCATTAGGCCTTGGGTAAGAGAACCGGTCCTTATATGGCCGGGCAAGCACCAAATCCCACACTGGTGGGCTATCACACTATCCACTTCACCTCATCAGTGGCCTTGCCCGCAGTCCAGCCCATCCCATCACCAGCTCCATCCTAACACAGTTGAGCTACTCCCATCCCAAATATTTACTCACACCACCAAACTCATTTAACACATTTCGCAAAACAATTATGTGAGAGGTGTGGCAATGTCGAAACATTGCGAGGGGTCCTAAGCATTTCTATAAGCAAGGTATTCATACCATCATAGGAATGATGGGACTTTCCTAGGGTTATCAAGGAGAGGGGTGAACAAGGGTAGTCAAGGAATTCTGGTGTTAATGCCTATATAGTGGCATCTTAACCAGCAAGCAAACAAGTAGGTCATAGCTATACAAGCAGTAAAATAACAATCAATGCATGATACTAGATCAGGCCATATGGGTGCATTGCGGAAACAATAGGTTCAATCATGATCAAGGAGATGTAGAGCTTGCCTGACAAACGATTTTCCTAATCTTCGCGTTCTGGGTCTTCGAGCTCTTTTATTGATGTCGATGTCTTCAAGTCTTTTCTCGAAGCTTGTATCTTCTGGATCTTTCTTGGAGCTTGAGTTCTTCTAGAATCTTCCTCGGAGCTTGAGTTCTTCTAATTCTTTCTCGAGGCTTGAGTTCTTCTAGGTCTTCTTCGTTTCGCGCGCAAACTAGCGTATAAAGAGAAAGCGTATAAACAAACTACCGCAAAAGAAAATAAAGATCAAAGGGATAGATAAGATCCAATTAAACTCCAATTAAGAGCCAAGTAAACTTCTGTGAAGATCAGAGGCATGATGCATGCAGGATGCGGCATATTTAATGCAGGGCATATTATATGTCATAGGTGATATACCTGGCCTTGTAAGGGCCATATTCACCTAGACAAGTTATTAGTTTCTTATGTTCTCTAACAGATGAACATGAGCGTGTGGTTATGCATATGCTTTCATTTATTGATCACTTTAGGGTGAAGATGATGAGATGCATATGATTGATTGATGGTGATTGCGTGCATATCTAATATGCAAGCTTCTATATTATTTCTATAAATGAACATGCATGAGTGCATGAGATGGTGTGGGCGGCGTGTGTATGTGTCTCTTGTACATTTGCATGCTTCGAGACTTTACGTAGGCCGAAACCCACATAAAGGCTCATGCAACACTTGTACAAGGTGCAAGGTGTGCCATATTAATTACTTAGGTTAGTTATATTATTATCTTATGGTGATTAGCTATTGATTACTTGTTAATTAATTATTAAGATTAAGCTACTAGTTATTCGTCATGAGCTAAGCACAGGACGGTGGTACGTGCTCGTGATCATGCATGACATGAATGCGTGATTGCAGAGAAATCAACAAGTCAAAGATTAAGAATAAATTGGCAATTAGAATAACGATAAAATAATTATTCAAATAATACCCAATAAAAGATAACTTATAAAAGAAAATGATAAAGCGATAGGGCTTGATAAGGAATTGGTGATAGCATCGGAATAGGTGTTGGGGCAGGGTTAGGTTTAAGCTTGATTGGGCGAGGATTAATCAAGGCTAGGTTCGGAGTCGAATTCGGAATATAGAAGGTGGCGGCATTTAGAAGTAATACCATCTGAAAGGTTTATCGTTAGCGAGTAATCAAATGAATGTGCGGTATAGGAATGGAGCGGGATGCGTGTCATCATGAGGAAGGTACTAGACGACTAGCACCAAGAAATTGGTTAAGTCTTAGGTGAACATCAATCGTGACATGCGAGTTTGACATTGCACGACTGCCGATAAAAGGAATACAATAGGAGAGAGGGGATTTTAGGGCATTGATGACGTTTAGGTATGATGTGGGGTTTCAATAGTAGTACCATGATGTACTACGTGTTTTTACAAATCCGTGAGCGCAAGAATCGCTCAAAACGGATTTATGGTTAGAAAGATATGGATATTTAAAGATTGGAGGAATTATTTGTAATTACAAGGGACTCTTTTGTAATTACAGAAAGGTTTTAAGGACTTGTTTGTAAGGTCAGAAAGTTCTAGGGACCAATATATAATTATGGAAAAGTTTGGGGGTCTAGGTGATAAATTTCAGGGACTAAAACATAATTACAGAAAAGTTTAGGGACTTTTCTGTAAAAAGATAGGGCTTAAACATAATTACAGAAAAGCTTGAGGGCTTATCTGTAAAATGTCCAGGGCTGGGAATTTCTCAGGATTTTCGTTTTATTTTTCTATTGGAAATCCCGTGGACCGGGTGCACAATGTCGTGGACCGGGTCCACGGCTCCGGTGTTCGTGAACCGATGCGGGGCGCGCGGCGGCGGATGGCCGGAGGGCTCGCCGCCAGCGCGTAGGATCGACGAGGAGCCGTGGAACCTCGTCGCGGAGGACGAGAGGACGATAATGGAGCCGTTGGTGGCTCGTGTCGTCGACGGGAAGCAGTAGGGCGGCGGCGAGGGCTCGCCGGAGTTGGGAGAGGAGGCGGCGTTCGATGCGATCTCGCGTGCGAGCCGAGAGGGAGGGGGAGAAGTTGTGCGCGAGAGAGAGAGCGCTGCGGTGATGCTCACCTCGGGTGCGTCTTGGCCAGAGGGCAGCGGAGGAAGGCCGGAGCCGGAGGGGAAGACGGCGACGAGGAGCTCGTTGCGGATCTCCTCGCTCGGGCCTCGGCTGGGCAAATGAGAGGTCGGCCGGGGGAGAGCAAGCCTCGGGGAGGCTCGAGGGCGCGGAAAAGAGAAGGGGGCGTGCTTCCGCGGCGGCCGGAGACCTCGCTGATGAGCTCGTCGGAGCGGGAGAGAGAGAGAAGGGAGACGGGGACTCGCGGGCGCAGACAAGAGAGAGAGAGAGAGAGAAGGAGCGGGGCCCTTTATGGCCGCGCAATGGCGGTTCGCCACAGTAAGGCGGTGGCGGCCGGCAGAGCGGCGGCAGCGGCGGAAGCGGGTCGGCGGTAGGGGCCGGCGACGGCGGCGGAGCCGCGTGGAAGAAGAGGCCTGACGGCTCGGGCCCGCTTGTCAGCGGCACAGGGAGGAAGACGGGCTGGTGGGCGAGCTGGGCCGGGTGGAGGGAAACGGCCCACTCGGGTTTTTCAGAAAAAGAAAAGAGGAAAGGGAGATGGGCTGGGCCGAGGGGGAAAAGAAAGAAAGATTCGGCCCGAAAGGAAAAGAAATAGGAAAAGGCTTATCTTTTTCTGGAATTTGAATTTGAATGAATTTCAAATTCAAACAAAAACAAAAGCTGATCAAACACTCAAAACAGATCAAATAAAACACAGAAATGCATATGGTGAAGTTTTGATGCAGATTTAAATTCAAAATTTTATAAAATCAATTTGGGATTAATCCTACTTTGATTTTATTTGTTGTAAATTCAAAAGCTTCAAATTTTTAATATATTTTTAAATGAAAGCAAACACTTAAGCACAACTTTTAAGTATTTAGAAAATTTTCAAATTCAAATCTAGGTTTGAATTACTTTAGTGAATTTTATTTTTCGAAAATCATTGGAAGGTAAGAGTTTGGACAAAAAGTTTAAATTTGGAGTGATTTTTATTCCTTTTTAGCTTTTCTTATTTATTTATTTCATTTTAAATTTATTTCTTTTTGGCTCCGAAAAGAGGGGTGTTACAGTTACGAATGCCAGGGTAGAGATAACTGCAAAAATATAGTCATCACGTAGAAAATATTGATGGAATCAGATATTCTTCAAGTAACGTCCTTCAAAAGATAATTTACAATCAAACGTACGCAAATTAGGCCAAATAAAACTTATCCTTTTGTTTTCTTGTTTGATGTGTTGTAACCAAACGGTTTGGTAGTGGGGAGGGTCTGGAAGCATTGCTGTCAATCTAATTTGTTTATTTTCTATTGTTTTTTGTTCTATTTTTTGTGGGCTTTTTTTGCGGGCCAATGTTTTTTCATCTATTTTTAGAATTTTTATGATTTATCATTGCTCCTCTTTACTACAATATTTCTTGTTTGGTTGTAGTGTATAGTTAATACGATCCATACTTCACCTACTAATTCTTCTTTATTCGATTCTTATCCGCCAGACCTCCACAAGTGTGGCATATAGGGGGGAGGTGCGGACATGGGGACAGAGCAACTTCGTTTTAAAGGTCCTACCAGAGGGGCACGGCGGTGGAAATCAGCTGCTTATAAGTTTTTGTGCTTCGGTTTCATTATCTCTACAGATTGTCACTATGTTGTGGATAGAGGGTAGGTTTTGGAGGCACCAGGAGAAAACTGTGCTGATCTTGTTCGTGATGAGGATCGAGAAGCAGTTATGTAAGGATGTGGGGGTTGCAACGTTCTGCTGTCTATGTGCTTCCACTAGCACCTGGATGTCCTCATCGCTGGCGCCTCCGTTCTTCGTGTACAGAAATCCGGTGGGCGTCAGATTGCAATGAGTGTGCACTGACATGGGTTATTAATTCTGTTGTGCACATAGTCTGAGCGAATATATAATAATTTGATTTCCGAACCTACAGACTGGCCATCGTCACCAACCAGCAAATGAAAACTTCAATTGGCATCGTGTGATCTCCGGCTCTGAACAAATATTTTAGAAACAGAGCATTTCCCAATTCAGACAGTGGTGGTTCGTTGCACATGTCCTGAAGTAGGAGTACTGCAGTTTGTATTATTCAGAGTGCGGAGACAGTGGCGAGCTGCTGCTCAGGGCAATCGTCCTTGGAGACAACTATCCCACCAAGCCTTTGATCCTAAGAATTGCACGAGGTGCAACCTTTCATCTATCTTGCTTGCATCGGTAGTACAGAGTGTCTAAGTACTCTTTAGATCAAAACAAGTCACAGTTGCACGGTTGCTGTTTTAGGCGCTGTCACGACATATACAACAGTACGTACTGCCTAGGGACTGGGAGATCACATTGGGAAAAATACATACGCGGCGTGGATGCCTTACTGTGCCTGCCTTCCAGATCTCTTAGATGCATTTTTAACATGGAAATTTACAGGGAAATGCACAGCATCGTGAGATCAGGCAGTAAGTGGTCGTCTTATTCACCTGCGGAACAACTGCGGAACTTCGATCATATTCACCTGCGGAACAAAATAATTACCGAGTCGTACATCTCGAGATTGGTTATAAACTCCTTTATCTACTCTTCTTCATGAGCATGGTAGTACATATGCGTTGGTAGTATATACTACCAACTACCAACGCTCATGAAGATTGGATATATTTCTTGCTTCCTCAGCGTTGGTAGTATATATGCGTTCCGGATGTAAGGAGAGTTGGTAGTATATACAAAAACCGCATGGGCATGTGTCCTGTCCATCGCAATTGAGTAGTTTTAGTTAAGTTTGGGAGGCACTGGGAGGAGACCATGCAGTTATGGTCAACAAATTCGTGCTTTCATTGAGTTTGTCACTTCCAATGTTTCTCCTTAATCCTACCCTACAGATGACAATTTGCAAAGGTTGCAAAAAGTTCATAGATAGTAAGTTGTGCCTTGTTTGACGACAACAAAGATAGGGTGGGAAAAGCAGTCCTACCGGGAACAGTGAAGCAAGCTGGAATTCATAAATATGATTAACTGAAACTGTATAAAATTCAGTTTGGTTTAATTTATCGCTGTAGCATTCCGAACTTGTTTAATTATTACCTCTAACACATGAAGGTTGGAGTTCATGGTAGGTTTCTGATAGTAATCATTTTATTTTTACTATTTCGTTTAAAAAAATGTTTTGATAATATTTTCAATGAACTATATATAAAAGCCGTGAAATGTTTATTTTCCTTGTAAAAATTCAATTGTTCAGTAATAATAGAGGGGACATGATTGTAGAACGCTGCGGTTAATACACTCTGCCAACAGATTTCCTGGGTCCAATTGTATGACAGGTCCAAAGGTTACCAGCCTGTTCGTTTCGCTGCAGCTGCGGCTGCAGCTGCAGAAAAATAACTGTGAACACTATAGCTGCTGCTAAAACACTGTAACTGCTGCTAAAGAAATAACTGCGAACACTGTAGCTGCTGCAAAGCAGCCGCTGCAAAGCAGCCGCTGCAAAGCAGCGAGACGAACACGCTGTACATCTGTTTCAGCTAGCACAGGGTCCCCAAATCCCCGATTTTGCTCACTGCCTCAGGCTCGTGGCGGGGCCCACTCTGTGTCTCTCCCTATCTATCTTGCGCGGTTCTGCACTGCAGGTCCATTCCTTGCTGCCGCCATGAAAGAACATCGTCTTCCTGCCGACGAGGTTGGAAACCAAGCCACGAGGAAGTGCCCGTAACCCACGACGGCGACGGTAGCCGCTCTGTTTGGCCAATGACATCGCCAACAGCAGTTGCAGTGCCTGCAGGATCCAATCCCGATGCCTCCCAAACCCATGCCTATCAGCAGTGATAAATAAACACATCACACCTTGTGTTGTTTCAAGATCAAGCGCTTGTGGTTCAAGGGAGAAGAGCTACATATGGTCAAGTTGACAGCCTCGTATCTCAGAAGCAGCGCATATATACGAGCATCACGGCGCTGTAGTTGCACAGTATTTAGGAGTTAGCTAGTGCCTTTTACCATTTAATTAATAATTATATTCCTCCACCAACCAGAATTGCTCTTCTTCAGAAGTAGACTTAATTCAGTACGAGGCTTAATTATCAAAAAAAAAAAAAAAAAATCAGTACGAGGTATACTACTTCTCATCCACTTTATGTCACCTTCATTTGTTTCTTATCATCCGTAAGGGTATGTACATAAGTTATTTGAGAGGGTTACAGATATGGTAGCAAGAGTGTGCGAGCAGAGGTGCGCAGTAGTGCACGTCAGTAGTGCTACCAGATATTATAGTTTACTATGCTCAGATCCATTTCTTTTTACAGCTTGTCACTATCTTATCTGTAGAATAGGTTTTGGAGGCATCAGGACAAGACCCTGCTGACCCAGACCCTCACAATGGGGATGCATTGCGCAGCCAAGTCGTGCAAAACCGCAGCTTTCGGCTTCCTTGGTTTCTTTATGTATAGTACAATGGCGGACGGGTGCAGAAATGTATGTGTGTCTCAACTGATGTGCTCTCTGCGGCAGTGTATCCCTGCATTTCATGCCCGCTCCATTGTTCCAGTGGCAACGGAGGAGACCACTGCATGCATGGCTGGGCCGTGGTTTCCTTTTTTTCCTCATCTGCATGGTGGATCTCGCAAGGGTGACTGGTCTTCTCCGTCGCCAGGATCCAAGTAACCTGCTGCGGGCGTCAAAGGGCTGTGGCCATGCGGTGCATGTGGCTCAAGTTTCTAGACGTCGGCGTGGCGGATCAACCCATGGGGCTCAACTGAGTATAGTTTTCCCACATGGAACATATTCCAAAGCATTTGATTATTCACAAATGATATATAGTCACGGAACAAATTAACTACCACAGAATAAATTCAAGAATATGTCACCTTATGGAGAAAGCTCAGACAAATGCAGATGACTGAAGGAATTAGAGACACCATTAGCTAACAATAGTGTGATTTATGTGATGCAGTTGTCCTGACTAGTACGTTTCACGTAAATTGATTATTAGGCTTATAACATCTCATCCATGTGAAAGTCAAAATTAATCACAAAGAAGCTTGCGGCTTGACATACTACTGTACAAGAGTGAGTTGTGTGGGTTCTTTCCTTTTTCCTCATCTGAGTGGGTAGTGTATATATTAGTGGCGGACCTGCCATGATTCATGGGCATTCAACTGAATGCCCAAAAATTTGTGTAAACAATGAACTACATGTGTGTGTATTTAGCTTGTATATATATGTGCAAGCAATTTGCATCAGAATCACATCTCTTTGAGTGTAAAACGTAGATAATCAAGACAAATATCATATATTTCATCCTTATTTTTGAAAAATTTCCAATCTATGAAATTTTTGCCATTGAAGATCTTTCGCTACCTTGCATGTTTGAATGCCCAGATGCGAAACTCTGGGTCCGCCACTGGTATATATATCTATATATAAGTGTGTCACCATGAACAGCTTCAGGCTCTGTAGTTGAAAGGTAGTCAGGAGTTAGCTAGTGCCTTTTTACCATTTAATAACTATATTGCCTCACCAACTATAATTGCTCCTCTTCAGAAGTAGACTTAATTCAGTACGAGGCATACTTCTCATCCTTTATATGTCACTTTGTTTGTTTCTTATCATCCATAAGGTAATATATAAGTGTCTTGCGGGACACAGATATGGTAGCTTCTCTTAAGAGTGTGCGAGCAGAGGTGAGCTCACGCCAGCTTCTTGTTATAGTTTCCTGTCCTTCCGTTTCATTTCTAGCTACCGCTAGCTTATCGCTACTTTAGGTATAGAATAGGTTTTGGAGGCATCAGGACAAGACCCTTCTAACCTACATGAGGATGAGGTTCAACTTCATCTGAAGGCGCGGTCAAGTTCTGCAAGATCACAACTTTAGTCTTCCTTCGTTTCTTTGTCCCCGGAACAATGGCGGATGGTTGCAGACAAGGCGGTGCCTCAGCTGATGTGCTATGTGCGGCAGTGTACCCCTGCGTTGTAAGCCTGCTCAATTGTTCCAGTGTGATTGGCGTCGCCTGCAATGGAGGAGGGCACTGCATGCATGGCGGGGCCGTGGTTTCCTCGTTTTCTCATCAGGCCGGTGCATCTCGCGAGGGTGACTGGTCTTCTCCGGCGCACCTTGCCGGAAGTCACGTGGAGGATCAAGCAATGGAACGGCACGCAGCCATCGCTGCAGTTCTCGCCGTTGCCGCACCTCGGCGTGGCCGATCCATCCAGGGGTTTTGGTGCGTGGTCAACGGCTGTGTGGAGGCGTCTCAGTGGTTTGTCGTCGCAGCTTGCCTCGGCATGAAGGCGCCATGGCCTGCGTGCCCGTCCTGTGCAGACTGTTTGGCTTGGTGGCGTCTCGGCCGTGGCTGACGCATGGGGCGGCTGAGGGTAGGGTGGGTCAGGTGCTTAATTGATTTGTTTGTACTTGCCATAGGTAGCTAGAAAATTAACTATATTGTCCAACCAACTATAGTCTCATTTTCAAAAGTAGACTTGAGTCAGCACGACTAATGCTTCACCTAAAATAATATCATTTTTATTTTGTTGTTCTCCTCCACATACAATTGCAGCGTATATAAAGTTCCTTGAAAGGGAAAGATATAGCACCTTCCCTTGAAGCATGTGCTGCCCGAGCGGTATTTGTAGAAGTAGTGCAGCTCAGCTGCTTGCAGCTTTCAGAGCTTCAGTTCCATTTATCTCTACAGCTTGTCACTACTACGTATTGGATAGGTATTGGAGGCATCGGGAGAAAACCGTGCTGATCTTGTCCAGGGCGAGGGTCAAGATTATCTTATGTCACTGCAACGCAGTCAATATGTTCTGCTACCGGCCAGCTTCACAGTTGACAGTTGACAGTTGTTACACATGGTCCCAGCGAACAAGCTAAGAGTTGATTAAAGTGGTCTCAAAATGAGGTAACAGGAGAATAAAGTGGTCTCAAAATGATGTATCCATACGAAAGAGCTCGACAGCACTGCTATGAGGATGATGACCTAAAATTCTGAAAAAAAAAGTCTGTAACAAGGCTGATAAAGAAGTAACGAAACCGATTACACAGAGAATAATAGAGCGGGCACGATTAATGTACTCTAACAAGGCTGCGGTAAATACTCTCTGCTGTTGGTGCAGCCCTGATAATCGAGCACTCTCACAACTCACAAACTCACGCAAGGTAGACGAAGCTTTTGTCTTTCCCGCGAAGAACTCCGTGGCCACTGCTGTGGCCTGTATCTTGGCAACTTTTATTCACTGGACTGGCAAGTTTACATCGAGGAGTACATGGGGTATTTATCCTACCGGAGAGTCACAACGGAGCGCCGTCCTCCATTCCTGCTTATGCGCCATGATCCACAGGGCTCGGCCTTTGACGCCACAGGAGCCGCTCAGTCCTTCCCAAGGCCACGGCCTCTATATCTGCATGGACCAGCACCGTCGCATCCCAATTAACTCTGACTCGATCCACTCGAATCTTATGCGCACAACCTGATCTTAGTCCTAGACTCGGCCACACACAACACGATCAATAACTTGATCATGATTCCAGCCTACTGCCACAGAGCACGGACACACACCGCTTTCACGACATGAACTCGGCAACACGATGCCAGATTACTCAACACACACGAACTCCTGACCAGACAAACCCAAAGTCAGGTTTATTCCTAACATCTGCCATCAGACTGCCTGGGTGCTTTGAAAGGGAGCTACAAAGGTTTCTCCAGCAAGTGTACATTTTCCAGAACGTGAATGGTTCGTTGCATATATTGTGCGGAGACAGTGGCGAGCTGCTGCTCAGGGCAATCTTCCTTGGAGACAACTATCCCATCAAGCCTTTGATCCTAATAATTTCACACGAGGTGCAGCCTTTCATCTATCTTGCTTGCATGGGTCATGTACAAGTCACAGTTCAATTAGGATCACCCTCTGGATCAAAAACAAGTCACAGTTCCACGGTTGCTGTTTAGATGTTGTAAAAAACACAACAGTACGTACTGCCTAGGAACTGGGAGACATTGGGAAAAAGAACTCGGCAACACGATGCCGGATTACTCAACACACACGAACTCCTGACCAGACAAACCCAAAGTCAGGTTTATTCCGAACATCTGCCATCAGTCTGCCTGGGTGCTTTGAAAGGGCGCTCCAAAGGTTTCTCCAGCAAGTGTACATTTTCCAGAACGTGAGTGGGGCTTTTCATCTTAGCTAGAGATGAAGAGGGCTCTGCAGTCGCCAAGCTCGTTCCCTCACTAAGCCTCACTGCGTGACCCACACACTCCCTCTCTCTATCCTTTTAACGGGTTTGCAGGTGCAGTCCCATCGTCTCTTGTAACCGAGCTTATGAGAGCCGGCAATGGAGCGGGGCTGCCTGCCGCTGCTGTGGGAAGACTCCTAGCTGCCGATAAGGATCGGAATCAAGTCACGAGGACGTGCCGGTCCCCAAGGACTGCGATGGCAGCACTCGAGCAGAGAAGTACTATTGCAGAAGGCGTCTCCCGGCAGCGCCACGGCGGGAGGCTTGCTCACACACGTATACCATCGCGTACAGCAGTGGCAGTGCCTGTAGGATATATTCCAGATGCCTCCCAAACCTATGCCTATCACTATCAGCATGAGTTCTTTCAGGAATGTGGTTCGAGGGAGCAGAGCTACGCAGCCAACGCTCTTTGTGTTGTGCACATCTACTAGCTAGCGGAAGAGAAACCGGTGGTGCCATTTTCTCGACCAAGCTCGATCTTTTGGAACATGTATATATATACTACCAATGCAGTACTAACTAGAAAATAAATCCAGCTACTAGCTTGAACTTAAAAGTAGATGAAACTTGAATCCTTACCCTCACTGGGAATAGGACTCATAATATGACCTTAGCCTATTCTCAAATTTCGGGTCTACATTACTAAGAGACATATATAAATGTCACTTCCTGTTAAACTGCACGTCATCAATTTCCTTACTGGAGGATTGATTACGTAAATTAAAGTAATATTTCTCTTTACTAGGGTTTTTTTTGGGGGCCTAAGGCCATGTACCGTGTAAATATTTTAATTAAAAAAATTAATAGGAAGCTCACTAATGTTTGTTAAAAAAATAAAGTTCCGAAACTGCTTGGTTTGAGTTTTGTTTTATGAAATCACACCAAAAACCTTCTCTGTGACTGTGTGTGTGCTTGATGTTCACCAAGATAAACATACGGATTTGCTAATTTCCTATAAAACATCTTCTTTTTTTTCAAAACTTCATTTATTGGCTTTTGAAATGTTGAGCACAGGTTACATACAATTGTGTCAATGAGAGAGAACAGACGAGAGCAGTCACATAGCATATTTCTCATGAAGCAGCTCCGTGAGTACAGATTACTGAAACAACTGCCGCACTAAAATTGCAGTACGTACCAATTAGTTCTGTATCAGCAGAATTTATTTTCTCAAAATAAAAGTACACCACGAAGCTTCTGAATCATATTGTCCAGCCAACTACAACAAAACATCTTCACAAGTAGTACAGGAGTCAGTACGAGCCATGTATACTTCACCTACTATTTCATCCCTAGTTGCTGGGTCCTATCTTCCCAGACCTCCACAAGCGTGTTATATAAGCCCCTTGAAGTTTGAGAGGCCGATGGGTGTAAGCAAGACAGAGTAGCTTGTCCTAATGAGAGTGTCGCTGCCAGAGGCACAGAATAGAGTGTCTCTACACGGCTTGTCTGAATAGGATAGGGTTCGGAGGCACCAGGAGAAGATTCTGATGATCTTGTCCCGGACGAGGATCAGAGATCACATATTCCTCGGCAGCTTGACCACCTCTTTCCACTAGCCTGTATTTGGCATCCGCGAGCTCTTCGAAGTCCTGTTGACAGCACCTCTGTTCCTTTGTGTGCACAGAATAGCTAGCTGCAGTCAGCTGAGAACCAAAAATACAGTGTTGCTATTTGTGGCTGGGGATACCCGCATTTCACGTTCAAATACTTCTTGCATGTAAAGCAGTGGCAAAATGCGGTCGAGGGTACCGCCGGCATGGTGATGTCAAGCCACTGCCGCTCCTGGCTGCATGTAGAAACCATTGCCACGCCACACATGATACTGGCTTGTAGGCTGCCATCCCCATGTTCTAGTCACCGTTGTTGGGGTAGCGCGCTAGCGCCCTAAACCCTAAACCCAACAACGGTGACTAGTACAAAAATCTTCCTGGCTGACAGTCCATGGCACGGCATGGAACATATTTGTACGAAGACAATATATCAACATTTGAACTGGTAAAGAAAATTATGTACAAACCAGAAACCACACATAGTTACATTTTTGCTTCAATTGATTTGCTTCCCTCTCTGACTGCCCTTGTTGAACAACCAGTTTGGCACATCTGGAAGAGGAAAGCAAGTGATCAGATCTCATGGTAACAATAATAAATGCATAAACTGTATTGTGGAGATCTCAACTAGTTGTATTGTGGAGCTTCCACTGAAATAAATCACAAAACTGTTGTAGGTGTCCATGAGACAAAAATGAAGTATGATGCATAAAAGGTTACTAATGAAATAAAAGCATGATGCATACTCAACATTGTTAATCCGCTTAGCCTCACTATGAATACGAGAATGGAGTCTAATGGTATAGTAGACCATCATTGAAAATGTAGCTACTAAACAAATAAAAGCCTTATTTATATGGTGCAGTTGTGTCCTGCCTAGTATGCTTCATCTAATTCTTATTGTTTGGCTTCAGGCTCCACATAAATTTTAATTACTATATATTGTCAAACCAATTAGAATTACTCATCTTCAGAAGTTAAGTAAATATGATTTAAACCTCACCCATTATGTCTTTCTTTTTATTTGGTTCTTATCCTCCACAATGGTGGTATGTGTCTTTTGCAGGGAAAAAATGTAGTAGATTCTCTTAAGACTAGTTATTACCAGAGATGCGCAGCAGAGTAGTGCACCTCAGTTGCTTACAGTTTTCTATATATGCCACCGTTGCATTGTTTCTACAGCTATAACTTGTCACCATTTTATGAATAGGATAGGTTTTGGAGGCATCAGGAGAAGATCCTGCTATTCTAGTCCAGGATGAGGGTCGACAGGATCGCAAGTCACGGCAAATAAGACATGTTCTTCTGCACCACAGCTTTTGGCTTCCACGACATCATCATAGCTGTCTTTGATGGCACGTCGGCACATTCGTTTCTTTATGTATGGTTGCAGGAATGTCGGTGCCTCAAGTTGCACGTCCGCTCAGATGTTCCTGCGGGAATGACGTTGATTTTGCAACGGAGGGCACTGCATGCATGACGAGCCCAAGCGCCGGCTTCACCTGCTGCACCACTGCAATTGCTATACAATTCCTTTTTTGTCCAAAAACAAGTTATGATACTATTCAATTATTGACGCCTTGAAATATATAGCAGGACGGGTAACTAAGTATCTAAACTGTGTCAGTGTCGACAAATTAAGAACATGAATCGGGCATGTGTGTATTCAGAAGAAAACTATAACAGTTTCAACTGAGATAATTCTTTTGGCACGGAACATATTCCCAAGCTTTTAACTGTTCTAGAACGACAGTTGAAATAAAACTGAGTACCAACTGGGTCTCCACAAGCGATCAAAGTAATAGCACTTGCGGAGTTGAGTTGACCAATGCTAGCTTTTGATCATATTGTCCAACCAAATACGTACAATAACTAATATCCTCCAGAAGTAGACTAGAATCAGCGCGAGACATACTTGACCTCCTATATCGTCCATATTTGGTTGTTATCCTCCACAAAGGTTGGATATTAGCCCTCGCAAAAAAAAAGAGGTGGTATATATAAGCGTGTTGAAGTTGTGAGGTAATAAATGGGTGTAAAAAGACAGGGTACCTTGCCATAACGGGTGTGCAGCTATATATCAAAGGTCAGTGCAGTGATAGTCTGTTTCTTACAGTTTCCTATGCTTCAGTTCCATTTGTATCTATGCGGCTTGTCATATACTGTACCATGCGTAGGATAGGCTTTGGAGACACCAGGAGAAACCTATGCAGATCTTGTCTAGGATGAGAATCGAGAGTCATTTCTGGCTCAACCATATGGTCCGATGAGTCTCTATAAAGTCCTGTCGACAGCACCTCTGTTTCTTCGTCTACATCATAGCTGTGGGCAGTCCATTTGCCGGAGTACTTGTGCCTGAACTTTACTCCACGTGTCGTCATTGTTTTCATACGAAACATGGCGGACTTTAGCAGAGGACAAAACGGCATAGGGCGCTCAAGCCGACGCCTCACAGTTGATGTACCACCCAGCATTACGGGGTCACTGGCATGCGGGCCCTGAGGCCACCAGTACGTCAGAGGATCCGGTTACCTCCTAACTATACATCCGTTTGCAGCTACCTCTGTTGTCCACAGTGCCTCACTCACTACCATCCCCAGGCGAGCTGCCTCTACCTCCTGGTTAGTGCGTCACATCCTTCCTCACGTGGTGGTTAGCCCTACCAGTGTGACACCCCGTGTCACCGAATTCACATAAAGCTCCCATTGCACTGAACAAAAGACAAACAGAAACCAAAGTTCCAAATTCGAAATTCAAATTTCAAATAAAGGCCAAACACATGCTTGTGAAGCAACTCACATTTTTGCATAACAACTTGAACCAACAAAAATACCAGTGGGTAGCCCTTCTGAAATAAGAATTTTGGAGAATTTTTCGTGATTTTACAAATTCGTTTGATGGCTCAATAAAATCTCCAAATCTGAAACAGTGCTCAACTTTGAAATGCTGCCATTTCAAATACCTTTGGATTCCAGATGTGCATGTTGGCCAGTTGATAGAACATTTCAAGAGCTTTCCAACGGTACCAAATTTGTGAATTTTGGAGTTCAATTGCTAGTCCAATTGATGTGCTAAAATTTGGGGAAATTTCAGTTTGAATAATTCGGGAAAAAGAAAAGATACCGCCGGACCCACCTGTCAGCCACCTGCTGTCACTGATTTTCCCCGACGCCGCGCGCCGCGTGGACGACGGCGTACGGACAGCGCCGCGGCGCCCCTGGCCCGCTCCCGACCCCGCCGCGGCGTCAAGACGCGAGCCGCTCCCTCCCGGTCGTCTCCCTCGCATTTCCCTCGCTCCCCAGCTTGCAACCTTAGCCAAACTGAGCCGCCACCCTACGCCATTGCCGGCGAGCTTGAGCCCGACTCGTTCTCCACCGCCGACGAGCCGTCCCCGACTGAGCTGCTGCGAGAGAAGCCCCCGCCTCGGCGTCCTAGCGTTCCACCATGGCCACCAACCCGTATCCCTGCCGTCGTCCTTCCGTCCTGTCACCGCAACCCGCCTCCCCGTCGTCAAATTCCCTGCTGTCCGGTGAGCTCCTCGGCTCGTTTCTGCGCGCGCGGGTGCGCCCTCTCCTCGCACCCCCACTCCGCTCACCTCGTCGTTGTTTTGCAGCTCCATCCGACAGCATTGAAGCTTTTCCCCATTCGTCGCCGTCGAGCTTCACACCCCCCTCCGCCCATGACCTTGTTCCTGGGCATTTCGACGTCGATGTCAACCGTGCCTAGGATCCCGCACGTCAGGAGAAGCTGGTGCACCAACACGAGCAGCTGGAGGACCTCAATGCCGAGCTCGCGCCATCGCCGAACTTTGACTTGCCGCCGCCCCTCGTCGCCGAGCCACCTCCGACCGTCCCCGCGAGCCCAAGTCGCCGAGGTGAGCTCTCCATCGCGCGCGCTACCTCCCTGTTCTCTCATTCCATCGAAAACCTGTCGGAAACCTGGCTCTGGCGAGAGCGCCGCCCCAACTCCGGCGAACCTCCGACCATCGCATGTTGGGCCACATCATCTAGGATCCTGTGTGGCTACGCGCGATCTTGTGTGGCTGCCCGTGTAGCCCCCTGTGTGTCTCGGCATACGATTGGTTGGATCTGGTGTGGCCAGCGCAGATCTGGTGCGGCCCGATCTGTGTGCCCCCTTGTGTGGCCCAGATCTGATTGGCCCATCATTTTTCAAATCCTTTCCGAATTAAATTAATTTCCAGAAATTGCCTGAAAGTTGTAAAATCGATAGAAAAATAAATACAACTCCAAAAAATGCAAATCCAATTTTTCTGACTTCCTTGCACTCAGATCTACCCACCAAAAATGCCAAAACACCCATTTGCAGACCGTGTATTTTCTGCAAAATACATCAGTCCAGATATTGTTTAATTCCTTACAAATTATCTGTTGCTCCATAAATCCTGAACTCTTGCATGCCTGTTAAGAATCTGATAACACACCTACAGAGCATTTTTCCACTGTCACATGTTGTCTAATTATTTTCTTATGATTTAAATCATGTTCTTCCTTGTATAAATTATTATAAGTAATTCGTATTACAATAAATCATCAAACTTCACAGTAAATCACTACCAGTGGTGGCTTCCACCAGAAAAATGCCACTGGACATAAATTAATTTTTGAAGCCAAATTATTTATTTAATCAACTTAGGTTGATTAAATGATTAACTTAATTGAAAGTCAATGAAGGAAATACTCCAGACGAAAGTAATTAAACAAATTAATCATTTGCACTTACAGTGTAAATGACTGTCCTATAAATAAGTAAATCATAACGTGTAGTGGCAGAGACGACTCCGGAGCCGCTCGACTTCCAGCTGCCGGAGGAGCAGACCCAGGAGGTGCAGGAGGAGCAGCCGCAGCAGGACACTGACCCCGCTGACTCTGTTAGCTACGCTCCTGAGCCAGGCAAGCCCCGGTGCATGCCTCCCTATTTAGGATTTTATTTTCACACTTGATTGGGGCTAGTAATTGATTGTGCATTAGGTTTATTAGGAGTTGATGTGAAAACTTAGAACTGCATTAGGACTACCCTTCCATATCCTACCTTGTGTCCTATTTTGTAGATGTGGTCTAGATTACGTTAGAACATGCTAGGCTTAGTGGCTAGCGGACGGTAGAAGTCGAGTGGTAGGTCCCACTCGCATGATAGGGACCCCTGGATTGTACTAGCTGGATTTAGGATTTGTTGAGACCGGACGGGGAATTGCTTGTATAGGATGGTTGGAGAAGGCTGGGCCTTCACGGTGGTGTAGCCCCGTCTGTGTCGATTAAGGACCGTTCGTTGTTCGCCCTGTTGAGCAAGTTCGAACGTACTGATCATATGCTAGTGTTTTTATGGGCCTAGTAAACTTAGTAGCTTGGGTTGCCCTGGTGTGCGGCGGAAGCCTGCCCTTTCTATCATGGTATTCGGGAGAAAAAGGATGCTTCCCAATCGGGGCGTACGTCTGGGACAGGGACCGTGCGGGAAGGCCTTTCTCGGGAGGGGTTGGACCCAGCCTAGCTTCAGGGGGATCCTTGCAAACAGTTGCCGCATGCGACTTTACGCGTGTGCGGCGTATGGTCAGGTTTTCTCCTGCAGGATGTACATCGATGCCGCCGCTCTCGGTCAAGAGCAACCTTGCTCACTGAGTCACCTCGTAGTGTGATATGGTTGATGAGATGATGATGCTAGTCTATTACATTACTGTTATTTACATATTTTGCTATATATACTGTCACCGTTGATGTATTGTTACTTATACCTGTTCTAGATATATGAACACTGCTTTATTGGTTAAGTACTTAATTGGAATTAAAATTTGAAAGTAAGGACCAAGTAATTAGTGCGCTTTTATGCAAGTGAGTCAGCCTAACCCTTGGTAGCCTTTGCATTCTAGGAGTCAGCTGTAGTTAGCCACGTTGACGGGTAAGTCTTGCTGAGTAACTAGTACTCAGGGTTTGGCTCTTTATGTTTTTGTGCAGGTATAGATTTTGCTTCCGCTGTTGCTTGGTGGAGTTCCTCGGCGGGTCCACATCGCAGGCCTTCGATGTGCGGCCATGTATCGTCGAGTTTAGTAGAGGTTGTGTTTGTAGATTTCCGCTGTGCTACTCACGTGTTTTAAATCATTTAAAACTTGTAATAACTTAAATATGTAAATTTGTGCTTTTTATGTGATGTACTGTTGCGTCTGTTCATCAGCGCTGTACCGACTCGATCCTGTGAAAAGCGGAGACGCTTCAGCTGGCATCAGAGCCGTGTTGGGACAGTACATCATATAAACGGCCTATTTTCGAAAATCTAACCACGTACGTGTGAGGAACGAAAAGCCCATTATAAGGATGTTAGAGTAATCAGGTGGTGATAGGAGTTGATTGTTATTTTTCTGTAACGACGCACCGATGCCCAGGTAAGAAGGTAAGGAACTATATGGCGCTGGATTTGGATATTGGTGGCGGAGTTTGTTCTATTCCGTGAGCCATCGAGTTCACGAAGAGTTGAGGATGGTGAGGATATGTTGTTGGGCCATGTATTATATTTTGATGAGCTACGTCACCTGTGTAGATTGGTTGAGGTGACGTTGTGTGGTTTTCTGCAGGTACACTAACTCGAGCGTAAATCGTGTAGAAACGTTTGCGAGTGCGAATTAGTTACCACCACTATCTACGGCCTGCTATACTTGGGCAAATTTTATTTTGTGAGGACGTATAGGTCGTGCATGCATTGCATCTTCATGATTTAAAACACTTCCACGAATTTCAAATCACCCAAAAATTTCAGACTGACAAGCTAATTTCAAAAATTCATAACTCCAAAACCGCTTGACCAAATTCAATGAATCAAGACTTTATGGAAATCTTACAACATGAACTAAAACTTTGTTTCAGATTTTCCCTCTAGATTCTGTCAGTATCTCCTTCCAATCTGTTGACCAAATGGAACTAAAATTTCAGCCGCGACAAGTTTTCAGAATCTGTCTGCCATATTCAATATTCGATATCTCCAGTTCTGCTAATCCGTTTGAGGCGTTTGAGCACTCGTTGGAAAGATATTGAAGTTATATACAAGTTTCGTGTTCTGAGTTTTCTTGTTAGACGTCTCCAGAAGTGCCAGATTTCAGTTTTGTGACTGCTGCTCACCGTGAGTACAGATTTCAGACTGTTGCTTTGAAGGAGTGTTGCCCCCTTGTTTTTAGCCGAATGACTTTGTGTAGCTGCTTGCGACAACCGTCCGGAAGTACGTTACCATGTTGTAAACTTTGTTTAGCATGGTTGTGCTGTTTGGAGCAGTTGGGATGTTTTTCGTCTCACTCTTCACAAATGGGCGTTGATAGCCTTTTTCTACATCCACTCTTGGAGCCGTTGCATGGATACATTGTTGGATGTTAGACAACCACAATACAACCCATACCTTGCTGTGCTTGTCTACTACTCAGCCACCCTCAACGAGAAGAAAGAACAAGCATGTACCTTGGAGCGATGAGACTTGGCAATGAGCATGATGAAGTTCAGGGTGCTCTACATGACATGAGAGAAGCCCAGATTTTTGAGATGATGCTACAAGTGCAGAACCGAGGCAACCAGATCGTGGGACTTATTGAAGAACAAAATGCAGCCCAGCAGATGGTCGCACAGCTCATGGCAGCCCAAGTTAAACACGTTCCATCTGCAGAGCAAGTGCCAACAGACATCGTCAACCTACAACATGAAGAGCAACTGGATAGTGAGGAAGACGCTTGAATCGTTGTAGTTGCTTTGATCAGATTCGCCGTGTAGCGTGTTGTTTCGATGTATCGTTGTTGTCCGATAGGAGCTAGTGTCGTAATACTGTAGCTAGGCGACGCGATCTCTGTTATTTTGTTCTAATCGTATTGTTGCATTTTTGGACCTACGCGTTATCGAGTTATACGACCTGGACCTACTTTGATGTTGGGGCTATCATTCATGTTGAGCCATGATCTCTTTTTGTTCTCATCGTGAATCCTTTGCATTCTTATCTCGCTTGTTTTCCGGAACCTACCATTTTGTCGATATCTTACCTTTGTTAGTGAGTTCTACACCAGAATTTATTTTTCCCTGCAATCGATATCCTTGCTAGTTGCCCACCAAATGTGGAGAAGGTTATGCCAAACCTTGATAATCTTCTCCTTAGCCTTGCTTTTAGGATCCTTGTTCTTGCTCAAGAATTAAAAATTTGACCACATTAGGCATGTGCAATGCACCATCCCATATGCATTGCAATACATCACTTGCATTGCATAAGCACTTTGCAATGCATGATCATGTACATTCATTTATGCATGTCATACCATCATCACATATGCACCATGAATAATACATCATAAAATACGCACCATAAGCAATGCATCATGGCAACTGCAACATTATGCATCATTATGCACCATAACATGTGCATCATATCATAAACATTTTCATTTGCATCAAGTCATATGCATCATTTTTGCACCATGCAATGAGCATCATGAGACATGACATAATGCACTTGCACCATTGCATGGGCACCATCACATATGTGCATTGCATCATAAAGCTTGTAATGCACCATGATTATGCATCTTACCATTCTAGCAGAGAATAAATGGATGCATTAATAATAATCACATTAGAGAGCAAGAATGTGGAAATCGTTTACCTTGTTGCCTTTGAATCCCCACAACATTGTGTCCGCTGATCCTTGAAAACCCTACTCCCTGAGTACTAGTGTGCCTTCCTTGGATATCACTAGTGCTCCTAATCGGTGGACGTTTGTCTGACCCTTGTGCTCTTACCAGCCTTCATGTCCTTTCAGGTGTTGTTCGATTCATATCACTAGTTGCCAGCCAAGTTTTGTCTTGCCTCTCCTGTTGACCGTGTTGAGACCTTTAGTGCGCTTAGACGTTGGCTAGTGTTTGATATGATACCCGCAGTTCATGACAATTCTGATGTTCGTCCCATACCTTTGTCAAGTACGCATACCAAACTCAGGTGTGCAGTTTCGAGACCAAGAATCAAGAAGCACAACCCCAATTTCAGAAAGGCCACACAAAACGTCACCCAATGCGCCAGAAGAGCAGAAGGTTCAGTTCAGTAAGTTGTGGAAATGTTTCGAACGACAAGCCCGTCACCACTTAGATGCCCAACAAACGTCGTGAAGGAAGTTGACTTGCCTTCTAAGAAGACTTTCAATCCAGCTCCAACATAATGGTTATCATTGCGACAAGCATCGCAAGGAATGCTGCATGAACCCACCGTAAGAACAAGAGTTTCAACACATCTTCACTCAGTCAGAACTGTTTAAGCATCAGAAATGATAGTTGGACTTGAACAAGGACGATGACCTGTCACAACGAGTCAACGGATCGTTGCCACGCGGAAGAAAAGGAATTCCAAGCCTCGTTGTTTCACCGCTAACCGCCACACAGAAGAAAGTAGTCTCGTGTTCGCGCATATCCTCCTGGTACCGTGGCCAACATATCACTTGCTCCAGCCTTGTTTGGTGATATTGTTGCCGCACAGAAGAAAACATGTGGTTCAAGAACAGTATGGTTTTTCCGAAGGGCTTTGAGTTAAGCCAGAAGGATATTGACGAAACCCACTTACCCCAAGTACTCTATCCTCCCTGACAACAACAAGATATACTAGGACTCTCAACAAGAAGTGGGATGGGTGCATAATGCTGGTAGAGTTCTCCTATGGCAGTGAATATCAGGAAAGCATCAAGATGACATCGTTCGAGGATTTGTATGGACACCGATGTCGTACTCCACTGCACTGGGCCGAGCCCGTGGGAAGAATCACTATTGGACCAAATTGACAGCAGCTGCAGAAGAGATAATTCACCCATTCAATTTAACTTAAGAGCCTCCAGTCTTTACATAAGAGCTATGCAGATAAGAGACGCTTCGGCATCAATCAAGAAGGCAACTACATGCTGATGGTTAGTTTTCACAGTTGAGGACCACATATATCCTTGCGTATCCCGCCGTGAAGAGTGTATATCGGTTCGGTGTTTGGGAGAAACTAGCACTGAGGTACATTGGATCGTTCCGAATACTTAAGCAGTATGGACCTATTGCTTACCATTTGGAACTGCCCCGCCATCTTTCGGGAGTGCACACCGTCTTTCGCATGTCTCACTTGAGGAAGTGCTTAAAAGCTCCGGCATATATGGTGATCAGTGATGTATGACAACTTGAGCCAGATCTTGCTTATTCTGATCAACCCTTCAAGATCACGGATGCAAAGGACATATTCACTGGGAAAAGTGTTACCGCTTCTATATGGTGCAGTACAGCAGCTAGTTTGAGGATGAGATCACCGGAGAACAAGAGGAAATTACCTACGCTACAGTTTTGGTTTACTTCGTTCCCGCCCCGTTTGTTTTTCCTACTCTCCTTAAATCTCGGGATGAGATTTCTTTAAGGGGGGAGGGCTGTGACACCCCGTGTCACCGAATTCACATAAAGCTCCCATTGCACTGAACAAAAGGCAAACAAAAACCAAAGTTCCAAATTCGAAATTCAAATTTCAAATAAAGGCCAAACACATGCTTGTGAAGAAACTCAAATCTTTGCATAACAACTTGAACCAACAAAAATACCAGTGGGTAGCCCTTCTGAAATAAGAATTTTGGAGAATTTTTGGTGATTTTACAAATTCGTTTGATGGCTCAATAAAATCTCCAAATCTGAAAAAGTGCTCAACTTTGAAATGCTGCCATTTTAAATACCTTTGGATTCCAGATGTGCATGTTGGCCAGTTGATAGAACATTTCCAGAGCTTTCCAACGGTACCAAATTTGTGAATTTTGGAGTTCAATTGCTAGTCCAATTGATGTGCTAAAATTTGGGGAAATTTCAGTTTGAATAATTCGGGAAAAAGAAAAGATACCGCGGGACCCACCTGTCAGCCACCTGCTGTCACTGATTTTCCCCGACGCCGCGCGCCGCGTGGACGACGGCGTACGGACAGCGCCGCGGCGCCCCTGGCCCGCTCCCGACCCCGCCGCGGCGTCAAGACGCGAGCCGCTCCCTCCCGGTCGTCTCCCTCGCATTTCCCTCGCTCCCCAGCCTGCAACCTTAGCCAAACTGAGCCGCCACCCTACGCCATTGCCAGCGAGCTCGAGCCCGACTCGTTCTCCACCGCCGACGAGCCGTCCCCGACTGAGCTGCTGTGAGAGAAGCCCCCGCCTCGGCGTCCTAGCGTTCCACCATGGCCACCAACCCGTATCCCTGCCGTCGTCCTTCCGTCCGGTCACCGCAACCCGCCTCCCCGTCGTCAAATTCCCTGCTGTCCGGTGAGCTCCTCGGCTCGTTTCTGCGCGCGCGGATGCGCCCTCTCCTCGCACCCCCACTCCGCTCACCTCGTCGTTGTTTTGCAGCTCCATCCGACAGCATTGAAGCTTTTCCCCATTCGTCGCCGTCGAGCTTCACCCCCCCCTCCGCCCATGACCTTGTTCCTGGGCATTTCGACGTCGATGTCAACTGTGCCGAGGATCCCGCACGTCAGGAGAAGCTGGTGTACCAACACGAGCAGCTGGAGGACCTCAATGCCGAGCTCGCGCCATCGCCGAACTTTGACTTGCCGCCGCCCCTCGTCGCTGAGCCACCTCCGACCGTCCCTGTTCTCTCATTCCATCGAAAACCTGTCGGAAACCTGGCTCCGGCGAGAGCGCCGCCCCAACTCCGGCGAACCTCCGACCATCGCATGTTGGGCCACATCATCTAGGATCCAGTGTTACGCGCGATCTATCTTGTGTGGCTGCCCGTGTAGCCCCCTGTGTGTCTCAGCATACGATTGGTTGGATCTGGTGTGGCCAGCGCAGATCTGGTGCGGCCCGATCTGTGTGCCCCCTCGTGTGGCCCAGATCTGATTGGCCCATCATTTTTCAAATCCTTTCCGAATTAAATTAATTTCCAGAAATTGCCTGAAAGTTGTAAAATCGATAGAAAAATAAATACAACTCCAAAAAATGCAAATCCAATTTTGCTGACTTCCTTGCACTCAGATATACCCACCAAAAATGCCAAAATACCCATTTGCAGACCGTGTATTTTCTGCAAAATACATCAGTCCAGATATTGTTTAATTCCTTACAAATTATCTGTTGCTCCATAAATCCTGAACTCTTGCATGCCTGTTAAGAATCTGATAACACACCTACAGAGCATTTTTACACTGTCACATGTTGTCTAATTATTTTCTTATGATTTAAATCGTGTTCTTCCTTGTATAAATTATTATAAGTAATTCGTATTACAATAAATCATCAAACTTCACAGTAAATCACTACCAGTGGTGGCTTCCACCAGAAAAATACCACTGGACATAAATTAATTTTTGAAGCCAAATTATTTATTTAATCAACTTAGGTTGATTAAATGATTAACTTAATTGAAAGTCAATGAAGGAAATACTCCAGACGAAAGTAATTAAACAAATTAATCATTTGCACTTACAGTGTAAATGACTGTCCTATAAATAAGTAAATTTTAATTGCATCATATTATCTTTGCATCTAACGTGCATTATTATCCTTGTCATAACGTGTAGTGGCAGAGACGACTCCGGAGCCGCTCGACTTCCAGCTGCCGGAGGAGCAGACCCAGGAGGTGCAGGAGGAGCAGCCGCAGCAGGACACTGACCCCGCTGACTCTGTTAGCTACGCTCCTGAGCCAGGCAAGCCCCGGTGCATGCCTCCCTATTTAGGATTTTATTTTCGCACTTGATTGGGGCTAGTAATTGATTGTGCATTAGGTTTATTAGGAGTTGATGTGAAAACTTAGAACTGCATTAGGACTACCCTTCCATATCCTACCTTGTATCCTATTTTGTAGATGTGGTCTAGGTTACGTTAGAACTTGCTAGGCTTAGTGGCTAGCGGACGGTAGAAGTCGAGTGGTAGGTCCCACTCGCATGATAGGGACCCCTGGATTGTACTAGCTGGATTTAGGATTTGTTGAGACCGGACGGGGAATTGCTTGTATAGGATGGTTGGAGAAGGCTGGGCCTTCACGGTGGTGTAGCCCCGTCTGTGTAGATTAAGGACCGTTCGTTGTTGGCCCTGTTGAGCAAGTTCGAACGTACTGATCGTATGCTAGTGTTTTTATGGGCCTAGTAAACTTAGTAGCTTGGGTTGCCCTGGTGTGCGGCGGAAGCCTGCCCTTTCTATCATGGTATTCGGGAGAGAAAGGATGCTTCCCAATCGGGGCGTACGTCTGGGACGGGGACCGTGCGGGAAGGCCATTCTCGGGAGGGGTTGGACCCAGCCTAGCTTCAGGGGGATCCTTGCAAACAGTTGCCGCATGCGACTTTACGCGTGTGCGGCGTATGGTCAGGTTTTCTCCTGCAGGATGTACATCGATGCCGCCGCTCTCGGTCAAGAGCAACCTTGCTCACTGAGTCACCTCGTAGTGTGATATGGTTGATGAGATGATGATGCTAGTCTATTACATTACTGTTATTTACATATTTTGCTATATATACTGTCACCGTTGATGTATTGTTACTTATACCTGTTCTAGATATATGAACACTGCTTTATTGGTTAAGTACTTAATTGGAATTAAAAATTGAAAGTAAGGACCAAGTAATTAGTGCGCTTTTATGCAAGTGAGTCAGCCTAACCCTTGGTAGCCTTTGCATTCTAGGAGTCGGCTGTAGTTAGCCACGTTGATGGGTAAGTCTTGCTGAGTAACTAGTACTCAGGGTTTGGCTCTTTATGTTTTTGTGCAGGTATAGATTTTGCTTCCGCTGTTGCTTGGTGGAGTTCCTCAGCGGGTCCACATCGCAGGGCTTCGATGTGCGGCCATGTATCGTCGAGTTTAGTAGAGGTTGTGTTTGTAGATTTCCGCTGTGCTACTCACGTGTTTTAAATCATTTAAAACTTGTAATAATTTAAATATGTAAATTTGTGCTTTTTATGTGATGTACTGTTGGGTCTGTTTATCAGCGCTGTACCGACTCGATCCTGTGAAAAGCGGAGACGCTTCAACGTGATGTAATCGTAATGTATGTGGATATACTAACTGATGTACTGAATATCGATATCTAAGTGATAATGATTTTTCGTGTGACTTGATCAGAAATCTCCAACGATTTTACGAATGGTACTAAAAGAAATATAAGGTTCTGCCAACAGCTAGTTTGTTCTGTTGCATGATATTTTCTTTCTTCTTCCTGGTTTCACGAGTGGTAAAAGATGATTAATTGCTAACCTTTAAGAAGTGTGTTTATGAGAAATGAAATCAGATGTTTTAGAAACTTTTTTCTCCAATCAATGGTGATCAAGCTTCATACTTCATTTGAGCACCGTGAACTGAAAATAGAGTCGTTTCATTCACAGTTCAGAAACTAGTATTATATAGCTTTGTAACAGCACTAAGAATGGCTCGAGTATAATTATTGTTATGATCTGTGTCAGTTGTAGAAAGATCCCCGGAGAAAGATCACGGCAAAATAACGTACGTTGAGCTTGTCTTCCATGTACGCCCGGAGTTTCACTAGCTAGTCGATACTATTAAAATAGTACGTTCTTGCAGAAAAGGTTAGTAATGAAATAGAATCATGCTGTAGAGTTCACATTGTTAATTAATTCTCTAAGCTCCACTTTGAGTAGACGATGATTTAGTTTGAGTTATGTGGCACAGTTCTCCAGCCTAGTACGCTTAATGTAAATTTTGTTGTTAGCCAGGCTTACAACAACTCAACCTATGTGAAAATGGAAACGAGTCACAGCTTCTCCTGCTCATGCGCACATTCTGCTCTCTCGGCGAGCTATCCGGAAGCAGCAACCGTGACACATCCCTGCAGCTAACAGCCATGATTCTACAATGGTTCTCCTAATCTGCTCGAAAGTTGTAGGTTCTGTATAAAATTTGAGGTCTGTATCCGCTAACGAATTCAAATGAACAGATCAGAAACCAGTAGAATCATGGCTAGTGGTGTGCGCGAACTGTGGTAAATTGGCACAAAATTTGCCAAATTTTTTATTTCGCAAAAAAAAAAGTGCTAATTTTTTTAACTTCAATGTTGACCCCCCCCCCCCTCTAAATTCTTGTTCAACTCCACCACTGCCTACTCCGTTGGTATTTGAATCTTGTCCTCAAGAAGGATGGTACATAAACGTCTTGAAGTTTGAGGGGTCATTGGGTGTAGAAAAAGACAAAGTTGTTTAAGGGTGCTGATATCAACGGTGCACAGTAGTGATAGTCGGTTCCATTTGTCTCTACTAAACGGCTTGTCATGCTCTCTATATGTGGGATAGGCTTTGGAGGCGCCAGGAGAAGCATATGCTGGTCTTTTTCAGTACGAGAGTCAAGATTTATCTCACGGCCATACGGGGAAGTAATGATCCAGCCTTTGCTTCGGCGTCAGCAAAAGTCCTATGAAGTCCTGTCGACATCACTTCCTTTTGTTTGTGTTCATAATAATAGCTGCGGGCGGTCGATTTGCAGGAGTACTCGTGCAGCTCTTCAGTCTTCTCTGTGCGGCCTCGTCGTGCAAAACCGGGGGATTGCATTGCTTTCAAACAGATACATGCATTAGGGAGCTGCCTACCTTAGGTACTGTGAAAACTCACAAATTGTAGTCTAGGGGATGGAAGATACGCCGAAATACACATATGCAGTCTTGTTCACTCTCATAGCTAGATGCCTTCTCACAGCAAGGAGCTTTCCAGGGAGTCCCGTCCTGCTGCATGTGCCTTGTTAGTCCAGAGTTGAACAGAATGCAGCTTGCCCGCCTTGCAAAAACTGCTCCAGATCTCCTCTTAGTATAATAAATTTTAGCTTTCTTTTCGTAAACAAGGTCATATATATGTTGTTCCTTTTAACAAAAACATCATTCAAGGATAATTGCAACTGAATGGATGGCTTAGGAAGTAGAGGTCTAGAGACAAGAGCACCAAGGCTTGGGCAGAACATTTCTTAGTCCTTTCTGGAGTTCACCAACATCGAGCATATTACCAAGTTCAAAGAGAAGTCGTCATGTTGTGAAAACACTAAGAACTTGCTGAAGCTCACCTCCAGACCCACAGACACCCTCTCTCTCCCTATCTATTTCGTGCAGGTCTTGAGGTGTATTCGCCTCTTCGTATCGAGCTTAAGGGAGATAGCGGTGGAGTTGTGCTTCCTGCCGCCGACGTGGAAGCGCCTTTAGCCACTGACGAGGATGGAAACCAAGCTACGTGGACATGCCGGTAGCCAAGGACCACGATGGCCGCCATCGTGGACAGCAGCGTTGCTTCCAACGGCAACGCCAGAGCCGCTGGGCGAGGCTGGTTCACTCACCGCATACAGGAGCGGCAGTGCCTGTAGGATCTAATCCCGATGCTTCCCAAACCTATGCCTATCAGATGTGATAAACAAACACATCATGTCATGTGTTGGTTCAAGGAATTGTAGTTCTAGGGGGCAGGGCTACATAACCACCCTAAGAAGAGCAAAATTTGAATGCTTTCCTGCACGTCGACACTAGCAAGCGGAAGAGAAATCGGTCATGCCGTTTTCGGGTCCAACTCCGTCATGTGGAACATATATATATACAACAATAGAAAACTTAATCGAGCTAAGAGCTTAAGGATAAGAGTAGATCAAATTGATAAATGAATTACAGGTCCTCTTCCAACCGTTCTTGAAATGAATAGCACATGCACGTTGGAGGCTAGTAGGCTTGTTTTTAGTGATTTTGAACGTTTATCCACATTTTCTATGTAACTAGATTTCTTTTTGCCTCAGTACGTAAGAGTTTTAAGAGAATACAGCTCACAATTCACCTACTCTCTTTTTTTACGATTTGTAACTTATTCGTTTATTTACTTCCTGAACATAGTAGTATATATATGTACATATGTTTCAAGGGTGGAAGCTAGTGTTCACTGAAGAAAAAACATGTTACAAAAAGTATTTTAAGTCGAATGCTACTCCGGACGTTTTTCTCTTGAGGTTCCCATAGGATTGTTAGTTCATAGTTGAACTAATTGCCCTGTCCTGACGTCAATAAAAAACAATCGGGTGGGAGTAGTAAGCTAGTTTTCTTGGTTCTGTATTTCTT
This sequence comes from Eragrostis curvula, assembly GCA_007726485.1. Taxonomy (NCBI): domain Eukaryota; kingdom Viridiplantae; phylum Streptophyta; class Magnoliopsida; order Poales; family Poaceae; genus Eragrostis; species Eragrostis curvula. Next base: position 54,492,211 of record CM017442.1, read on the forward strand.
GCCCCAATATTACCCTGCGGTACGTGGTTCAACACAGTTAGATGTACTTTTTTCGAAGAAACAGTTAGATGTACTTATCGATGCTATAATTGCATAGTTTTAATTAAGTTTGCGAGGCATCAGGAATAAAAAAATCAGATACAGGAGGAAAGGAGGCGGCAGTATGTTGTGTGAGGCTTCCACATATCCAGATTCTGGAGCCGGGACATAGTGATCTGAGCTTCCTGCCGCCGACGTGGAAGCGCCTAGGACATGCCGGTAGCCAACGGCGATGGCAGCCATCGTAGACAGCAGCCTTGCTACCAATGGCGTCCACCATCGACTGCCGGGCTGCCGCAGCTCAAACCAGACGTGCTGTCGTCCGTCGTATCCGTAACCTCGCCGGAGCCCCAAAACTACGTGTTGGCTTGTTGTGCGATCAGTATTAGCACACACGCTTGCCTGACACACACGCTTGCCTGACGGTGAACTGAAATATTGCAAGTGAACTGAAAAAAGCAGAGCACAAGCATAATACCATGGTGGACGAGTTTTATAGTCCAAAATAGTTAATGATTATTATTTTCTAAAAACTACTGACTATAAGTTTAAGAACATTTTCGTAATTATACTATTAACTAATGAATTTATGTTTTATTAACTGGCTTCCATTTGGTCCGCACTGTTCCGAGCCCGACACCACTCCACCGAGACGTGCTGCCGTCCGTCATGTCCGTAACCTTGTCGACCTGTTGTGCGATCTGCATCAGCACGCACGCTCGCTCGCCCGATGTCATACCCCAATTTCTGGAGCATGTTGTGCATCATGTATCAGTCCCTGTATCAGTAGCTGATACGCACAAGAACACAGAGATGGTAATCAAAAGCATACTTCGATTAGGTAAATAGTATAGTACCTGATAAACAGCCTTTAGCGGCAGTACGACAAGGATTCCGAAGTATCCAAGTCCTTCCGACCAACTAATGGCTGAGCAGACAAACAGCGGAAACACGGCCCAAGCCACAAGCAGACTTGAGAGGCAGAACGAAAACCAGATGTCGTCGTCTCCTACGAAGACTTCTCTCACTAAAAACAATAAACGCAAACGCGTGAGTACATAAGGTACTCAGCAAACCCTAACACAAGGGGTAATTATATGCAAGGGTATAAACAAGGGTAAGGCTGGAGGTTCATCATCATATCGGCGGAAAGCCAATTTTATGTAAGGGTTGGTTTTGAAAACAAAACCCGTTCGCAAACTAAGTCAGGTATAGAGATTAAACATAGTGGGGTTGGTTGGCCCTGGGGGAGATGCAATCCATCCCGCCAGTTCCCAAATTTTAATGCTGGCAGGAAACCAGCGCACGGCTCCAAACCGGTGTTTTCCAAAAACACACACGCCAAGGATAACTCACTTAGAAAATCTAATCATTGTGTGGCCATGGCTTTCGCGTTGTCCAATACCGTGGAACACGGCTATCCGGATAGATTCTTATCCTCTGCAGAGGTTGTACACTTTACCCACAAGGTACCCAGTCTTTCCCAGTGCCCTGGTTCCGACTGGATACTAATGGTCCCGTACCTGCCCAGTGTTACCTCGGTACCACCCCGGAAAATCAACGACCAGGGGCTTCACATCAATATAAATATCATGGCCATCAACTTTCACTTGCCGGACCCGACGCCAATCTCGTCAAGATCTTCTCCTGGCTTCCGGTTGCAACTCCCTGCCTCCTGGTGGTACCGGGCGATCACTAGTAGGGTGTGGTTCCAAACCCTGCCCATTCAGGGGCTTGTGGTTGCACGAGGGTGCTAGGCCAGACGGCACATGAACCGGTCCTTATACGACCGAAGCAAGCATCTTCAATAGCTACCCTCCTGCGAGGAGTAGCGTCCCAGAGATAGCCTCCCCACTGAGGACTACCTCGCTTGCTCCCGTCAAAAGCATACCCCCACTATGGGTTGCACTTACTATTCCCACCCATTTTTACTTTACACACTCATCACCAAGCACACGCACACATTTTTACACAAAAAGCATGTGTATCAAGTTATTAAGTACACGGTGAATGAATCCTAAGCAGCATATTGATCCACTCATCATTGAGAATTAATGATGGTGGTTCCTAGGTTTATCAAGGGAATTAGGATAAGCAATATCAAGGCATGGCAATCAACAAGTACTTAGGTCATTCTAAGCATTTAAATCATCTTTAAATACCATGCATGATTTATTTGAAATCAAGCTCTAAGTAGGATTATTTGCAAACATAGGATCAACATGATCAATGGGAGTTAGGGCTTGCCTGGAAATCGCTTTCCTAAACTTTAAACTCTGACTCGAGACTCTGGTATCTCCGGGTTGGTCTTCGAGCTTGAAGTCCTCAGCAGCTCTTCGAATTCTTCTGGCTCTTCCTCGACTCTCGCGTAAACTAGCGCATAAAACAGTACGTATAAACTACCGCAAAAGAATTAAAATAGCAAAAGAAATAAAGATCGAGGAAAGCCAAATAAGACCCAAAAGAAACTTCGGTGAAGAATGAGGGACATGAATCATGTATGACGCAGCATAACTAATGCAAAGCAGGTTACATGTCATAGGTGATATACCTGGCCTTGTAAGGGCCATATTCACCTAGACAAGTTATTAGCTATTTATATTCTCTATGATAGGAACAGGTGTGTGTGGTTATGCTTCTGGTCTTTGTTGGTCGATCACCATAGGATGAAGATGGTGAGATGCATGTGCTTCATTGATGGTGATTGCGTGCATATCTAATATGCAAGCTTCTACATTATTTCTATAAAAAGAACATGCATGAATGCAGGCGATGGTATATGCAGTGTGTGTACGTGGTTATGCGTGATATGAATGCATGACTGCAGATAAAATGCCAAATTCAAATAAAGGCTGCTGGCAATTAAAATACCAGATAACTCCAATAAGATTCAAATAAAAGATCAATTACCGGAGTAAACTAAAGAATCAAATAGAGCGGGGCAAGAGAGATAGATTAGGTTGAGCGAGCGGTGATTGGCTTAGGTTAGGTTCGATCGAGCGAGGGTTGACTTAGGTTAGGTTCGAGATTACATTTGTGATAAGATAAGGGTACTAGGTTGGAAGTGGAATGGTACGAATGATCGCTAGGTTTAATGCTAGCGAGCAAGAGAATGAATAGGTTATTCAGAGGTGAAGTGGGGTGTGTGTTGTGATAAGAAGTTATTAGGCAGAATAGTATCGTGTGGGTCGGTTAGGTTAGGGTGAACAAGTACTCGAAACATTCGAGATCAATCATCGCATGATCTGTCAGGAATCGATATAATAAGTGAGGGGTGTTTTGGGTGTTGTTGATTTATAGACTTGGTATGGGGCTTCAAGAACAGTACCATGAGGTACTTCACGATTTCACGAACCCGTGGGCGCGAGAATCACCCAAAACGGAGTTCGGATTAAAAAGATATGGACATTTGAAGATGGGAGGGCTGATTTGTAATTATAAAAAGGTCTTTGAGGGCTTAAGTGTAATTACAAAGTAAGTCTAGGGACTTATTTGTAATTATGGAAAACTTTAGGGGTCTGAGTGTAAAAAGACAGGGGCCAAAACATAATTACAGGAAAGTTTAGGTACTTTTCTGTAAAAATGCAGGGCTTAAACATGATTACCTAAAAGATCAGGGGCTTATCTGTAAAATGTACAGGGCCCGGGAATTTTCAGAATTTTTGGGAATTATTTGTGTATTGGAAATTATTTATTGCGCAAGGCTGACGCAATATAGGGAATTACCGATTTAAAATAAATCGAAAAAATCCGGTGGACTGGGTCCACGGGGTCCGTAGACCGGGGATGGGCGGCGGTCCACCGGTCCATGGTGGACCGGGAGGCGGCCCGCGGCGGGGGCTCGCCGGGGAGCTCGTCGGCGGCGCGAGGGAGACGAGCGGGGTCACGGGGAGCGGTCGCTGCGGAAGCGCGTGCGAAGGCGAAGCCGTGGACGAGCACATCCATGTTGACGGTCCTTACGACCCATTTTTACCGTCAACTTTATGCACCTTTTGGACCTAACACCATCACCAAGGGTAGACATAGGGCTTATTTCTAACAAATTCCACTAGTCTTGGTGAAATTATGAGTGCAGGTGCAATTCATATAAAAACAGGGGAAAACAGGCACCAAACATGGACTTTGCAATCGACGGATTTTCCCCGGACTAAAGAATTTAGTCCAAAAGCCCAAAACCACAGAACCAGGCTTCAAGACCAAAGAATGCAAGTGGATTGGGCACATACATAGCCAGGGGAAGGAGCCAGAGGAGGACCAGGCCCAGTGGGGCCCAGGCCAGGTCGGCCGACCCCCCCTGGCCAGGTCGGCCGACCTGACAGGGAGGCCCCCCTGGCCCATCTTTTTATGGCGGTTCACAACCGACCTCTGGAGGTCGGTTCCCACTGCATTAATTGTCACCGACCTCGGGAACCGCCTCAAAGTTGCCGACCTTCCAAGGCTATAAATAAAGGGGTATCCCCCCCTCTCCGAAGAAAACAACAGACCACAAGACACAAGACTCTCCTCATTTCCAATCCACAGGCCGAGAGCCTCTTGTATTTTAGTAGAATAGGAGAGAGAGCAAGGAAGAGATAGGAGTTCTCCTCCTCTTTTCATTGGAGGTTTAGTTCCTATTCTTTTACCTTGGCGTGTAAACACTTCTAGTGATTATACGTGGTGATTATCTATCTTTTGAGCTTTATCATTCGTCTAGGCATAATTCTTGTTATACTCGTTCAACGGGATCGTCGCTCCGCAAGGAGTGCTCTAGTTCTCTGAATCAGTATTAGGCCGGGACTAGAGTAGTAATCGATAGCATAGACGTGGTGTCTAGGCTGGAGGTTGCCTTTGACCGCTGTGTGCTCCACGGTTTGTAGAGGTAGGTGGCAGGAAGTGACAGCCCTGTCCATCCAAAGGAACCCTCCACGTTCGGGTACATAGTAGAGCCTTAGCCGGAGTGGCTTGGCAGACCAAAGCCTAAGCCGGTGCTCGAAGTAGACGAGTAGAACCTGAATTCGTCTAGCCTTAGAAATATCTAGATAATAATCACCCTCTCAATCCTAAGCTGCTAGTTGTCTTGGTTGTCCTTGGGTAAAACTTGCCTTGCGGTAGAATAACTCCGTTCCTTGGGGAAAACAAATACGATACCTTGGAATACTCCCGGGTGAAGTGCTACAACGGTATTCCGTGCGCTTGCGGATTTATCTGTGACGTAAGAAATACCAACAAGCATTTCTGGCGCCGTTGCCGGGGAACGGTTGATATCTCTATTGCAAATTAAGTTTGCCCTCGTAATCTATCTTACTTACCGTTCTGTTTTTTATTTCCCTTAAATTCAAAAACTCACAAAAACATTTCATGGAGTCACAACCCACCATCCAATCATTCTCTACTCCACGGGGCGAGCTCTTAGAGCCACCATCATCATCACAACCTATTTCTTCATCTGGCTATGAGTTTTACCCCGATTACATTTCGATGATAAGAGGTTTATCCTTTTTGGGTTCTAAACATGAAAATCCTTATGAACACTTGCGAGAGTTTGAGCATTTGTGTTCATGCCGATCGATCCATGGCATGACACAAGAAACATTGAAATGGAAATTGTTTCCCTTCTCTCTCAATGAGAGGGCAAAGCAATGGTACATTTACACCGCTAAGAGAGTAAACGGTGATTGGAAAGAATTGCGAGACAAATTTTGTCTAGCATTCTTCCCCGTATCTCGTATTACTTCTCTACGAGCGGAAATAATTAACTTTCGTCAAGAAGAGGAGGAAACTTTAAGTGCATCTTGGATCAGATTCTGTTCATTAACAGACTCTGGACCAGAATTGTTGCTCCCCGAACCAGTTTTATTGCAACATTTTTATTCGGGATTGAGCAGCGATACCGCACTTTATCTTGACACGGCCGCTGGTGGATCTTTTACTCATAAGACCATAGCGGAAGCACACGAACTTTTGGATCGAATTGTCGAAAACACGTCTTTTTCCGCTGATTTACTAGTTGAGCCGGAGTCAATAGATGAGGAACTCGTTAAGCAAGAAACACAACAATTGGTGCCTACATTGGTAGAGCAGACGCCCGAGTTCTCATCTAACATAAGAACCATGATAGAGGAAGATGAACCTCTTGAGTTCCCATTTGAGTTCGAGCAAGAGATTTTCGAAAATTTTGGAAACACCTTGAACTACTCTTGTCAAAAGAAACCTCAGATCTGTGCATCAACCCCCGAACCTTTGGAAAAAGATTTTCTCTTAGAAACTATTTGGGAGTTGACGGCAATCATGAGCGATGAATGGTTGAAGGAAAATGAGCTTTCTTCCGATATCATTCAACTTGTCCTCCCCACCTCAACCATTCAAAGCTTAATTCGGGAATCCAAGGTTGACGTTCTCTACAGCCCTCTAGTAGGAGCCAACATCATGTCCGAATCCTTTGCTTTAACCATGTTTGGCAGCGAAGCATGGGAACCCACTAGCAAACTCCTTAGAACCTCTCCGGGGCATATCTTTGAGGGTTTGGGGATCGTTAGAGGCGTTCGCATCAAGCACGATGAAGCGGAGGTATCCTTGGACT
>CM017442.1:54498833-54661333 GCA_007726485.1 Eragrostis curvula
TTATGGTAAACAAGTGTTTGCAAAATGTTAGGAAATAATCTAGTATTTTTAGGAATTTTATGGATTTTTCTGTAAAGGAAAGTGCTCGAAATAGATTCCTGGGTACAACTGTGGTGAACTTAGCAATTTCCAGAGGCTGTGTGAGGCTGACGAGTGGCCACTGGGGCCGGGTCACTGTGCAGCACTGTGCTGTGGACTCGGTTCACAGGGCTGTGGACCGGAGGTGGCCAAGAGAGCGGTCCACGGTGCAACGCGCCCCGTGGACACGCGCTGACGGGGCGCTGACAGGGCGAGAGAGGAGACCGGGTCCCCGTGGGCCCGGCGCTGACTGGCTCGCCACGTCGGATGCCGACGCAGCGCGGCCGGGGTGTGCCGGAGCAGAGCGCGCGGCGGCGCCTCACCGGAAAACTCACCGGCGACGGCTACAGGGCACTAGGGACGAAGCTACTGGCACCTAGGGAATCGTCGCGCGAAGGCGGGGCTGCGGTGCTTGATGGTGACGTCGCGGGGCACCGGAGGGACGGCGAGAGCTCGCCGGAGATTGCGGTGCCGGCGGCGTGCGGGCGAAGCAGTGCGCGCGCGTGGAGTTGCGCGCATTCGTGTGGCCGCAGGCGTGCGCGCGTGCGCGGGGAGGCTAGCGCACTCCTCAGCGTGGCGAGGCAGGGCCGGGAAGCCTGCCGGCGATGAGGTCGCACGGCGGCGGGCGGCGGTGCGATGCGCGGAGCACGTGCCTGTGTGCGGGGGAGGAAAAAGGAAGGGCGCGGGAGAGAGAAAGAGAGGGAGGCGATGTCACGGTGGGGTCGACGGAGGCGGGGAGATGCCGGGGATGCTCGCCAACGCGCGCGGTCACCGGAACCCTAGCCCGCCGTGGACGCCATGCTCCTCGCCTCTCCTGCGAAGAAGGAGAACGGGACGGGTCAGACACGGCGCGGCGAGTTCAATGGAGGAAGAAAGGGGCGGCGAAGCTCTACTCTTTGCTTCACAGTGCGCGGCCGGAGGGATCGCCGGAGTTAAGAACAATGGTGGGGAAAAGCTCGAATTGAGGTGCTCGAGTGGCAATAGCGAGGGCGTGAGCTCGGAGGAAGGGGAGGGATGCAGCGCGGAGCTCGGTGGCCTTTTATAGGCGGCCGAGGAGTGGCCGTTGGGCGCGGGCATGGCGGTGGTCGTCGGTCGCGGTCGTCGGCGCTTCAATGCGACGCGATGGCGCGCCAGAGGAGGGACGACGCCCATGCGCGTGATGACGCGGGCGTGAGGCTACGGACGAGACGCGACGCAGAGCGGCTGAGCGGAGCTGACGTCGAGGAATGGAGGCTCGCCGGTCTTGGGCGTCTTGGTCGCTGGTCCGCGCGGAGAGGTGGGCGCGTTGCTGCAGGGTTTGGCCGACAGGACGGGGCGACGGAGACGAGGCGAGAGCGCGGACGCGGGCGTGATGTGGCGAAGCTGTAGCGCGACGCGACGAGGCGGGACGGCCGGCATGGGCGCGCTGGCGCGGTGGCAGGAGGTGAGGGACGGCACTGACAGGTGGGGCCCACCTGTCAGTGGCTCGGCGCGGTGGAGCGGGCTGGCGTGGCGCTGGCGCGGGGCCGGCGGAGGAGCTGGGCCGCTGGCGGGCGCGCGGGAAAAGGAGAGGAAGAGCGGGCCGGGGGAGAAAAAGAAAAGGGGGCGGCCCAGGTGGAAAGAATGGTTTGAACTTTTCCCAGAATTTTCAGAGATTCAATTTGAATGGATTTCAAATTTGAAAAAAAAGATCAATACCAAATGAACACATAAATAAAATCAGAAAATTCCAATATGCTGATGGTGGTGTTTGATGCACATTTAAAATTCGAAATTTTAAATTTAGCATGGATTTGCTTCTACTTTGATTGAATTTGTTCGAATTTGAAAAAGTTCAAATTTTTAGTGATTTTTATACATGGGCAAACTCAGGGTGTTACAGTTCTTATCCGCCAGTAGCTAGGTAGTATGGTATATAAAGGTGTTGAAGTTTAAGAGGTAAATGGGTGCAAAAAAGAAAGAGTAGCTTGTCGTAAGCGCTGCTATCTGAGGTGCTCTGCAATGTTACACGGCTTGCCATGTGTAGGATAGGCTTTGAAGATAGGCACCAGGAGAAGCCTATGCTGGTCTTGTCAATTAGGGTAAAAATCTATCATGATCCATCTTTGCTTTGGCTTACACGAGCTCTCTAATTAAAGTCATGTCTTTTATATCATATTGAGTTGTATGTATGCATGAACTAGCTCACCAACCAATCCAAGCTGATGGCGAAAAGTGGGCAGATAAATTATACTCCAACATAAAACTGCTACCTCTGCTACCAACTATGCGTCATGATCCCTGACAATAACCAACCTGTCTCTGCACAGTCAGCCAGCGAAGGTTGTCAGTGTAGTAAATGTGGATAAAGGATTTTGAATAAGAAAAGGATACCATTCTTCATTGAAATAATCCATGCAGAGAGAGAAAAATAATACAAGACTTAGGCCAGATACAATGCTACACGTAAGCAGTTTCATAGGCCGTCTCATGCACTGTCACGCAGGATTTTTGATGAGTTGGAAGAGAGAGAGACAGAAAGAGAGAGGGAGGTAAAAGAAAGAGGTGGTTGTTTCGCGAGGCAACCACCTCAAGCGCTAAATTTTAAGAGTATGAGATGGCTTATACACCGTTGTACATGTTGTAGTTGTTATGCAACTCATAAACATTCCTTTTTTCATTCATAAATTAAGAAAAGATGCAATTATTATGAGACAATTAAAGCAATCACATATTGTATAAGTGGTCTGATAAGCAGTCTGCAGATTACGTGGCTTGTATGAGACGGCCTAAACAATGATACCGTTGTACCTACCCTTAGTAAAAAATGGAAATAAAACATGTGAGTGCCAGCATGCTTTAAAACGGCGCAAAAGAATTCTCGAATTAAGAACCCTTTAACGTCATGAATTAAAACCAGATGGGAGCGAAAGAAAAGTACTAATGCAAATAATTGGTTCCTGATATTTCAGGATGCATTCATGATGAAGGAAACGTGTCACAAAGGTGTGTTCGAGACATTGGTGAAAGGAGTTATTTCTTGAATCAGCTCAGTGAGTACTTGAATCGGCTATATTTCAACTCTGACAATTTTGTTTTGCATGTATAGTTCAGGTTTTAATTATTCAAAAGAAAGCCAAGATAAAGTTGCAATACTGATAGAGGTTCTGTATCAGCGAAGTTCATTTTGTCAAAATAACACGTGGTCACCAGTCAGCTTGCGCTTTTTAGCCCTTTGATCATCCACAATAACTCTGTCGATGCACCCTCGCAAAAAAAAAAACTATGTCGATGCAGAAGTAGACTAGAATAAATATGAGCCCTAGTTTGTTTTTTCCTACAATATGAGCAAATACTTCAACTATTATTCCGTCCATATTTGGTTGTTATCCTCCGCAAGATTGGTATAAAGTCTCATGAAGGTTGGGGTCAGAGTGGCTTGTCTTAAGGGTGCTAGGTCACCGGCAATTCAAACCACCTCCGCTTAATTATTGTTTTCCGTCCCTCGGTTCCATTTACATCTGGATACATGGGGGGTTTTGGAGGCATCAGGAGAGGAACTTCCTGATGATGTTGCACTCACCCCCAGAACGATCTGCCTTCAAAGCACAGCGGAGCCATGTTCCGGGGTGCGTTTTGTTGTCGACGTTCCTTCAGGTGGGGGAGCAGCAGCTGATCAGTGCAATTGAGCAGGGCACTGAAAGTCTAAACCTCCTTCTCCTCATTGCTGCAACCTCGATCGGCTTCCCTAGAGTTTAGACTCATCTGCTGCCATGCCCTCCGCCGCTAGCCAAAAACCAAGTAATCGGCCTCATCATGCAGACTCCTGAGCAGACAAGTTCATGATCTGTCTTAGCTCTCTTCCAGTCACCCATGCGGTGTTATGGTAGTAAATTGAGGATATTGATCAAAGTACAAGCAAAGGAATTTTACGTGTCAATATCTAATTTCGTCTTTTTTTTTTTTTTTTTTTTTTGCAACTGCATAGGTTTAGATTTGGGAGGCATGAGGATCGGATCCTGTAGAAGGTGCTTGTTCATTTGGCACTTCCACGGGACCTGATGTCAGACGTTATTGTTGGAAATAAATGCAATCGTGGTGCGTTCCCGGTCGTGGTGTGTGTGTGTCACTCAAGTTAGCGCGTGCGTCGCATGGGTTGATTCCGCTCCAGTTTGTTAGCGCAGAATAGCATCGAGTAGTTCCTATGCAGGTGTGAAGGTTAGACGCTGGCCATGATTCAGCGGCATGGCTCGGACGACACGCAGATCTTTCGGAAGAGCACTGACACAACTAGCTAGCGAATGTTGTCACGTAAGTTGTGTTCGCTATCTAGTCTAGAACAAAAGAAATTTGGCGTTGTGTCGCCCGGCAAAGCTCTTGTGTTCCTGCTCGTTCGATTCCTAGGTTCCAACAAGGCAACAATGATTGCCGGGTTCCAAAACGCCCTTGGGTGTTGGAAGCAGATCGGTCAAATCAAGCTCTTTTTTTGAAGGAAGTCAACTCAAGCTCTTTGATTGGTACTAACAAAACAGAGATCCACGGCTTGATTAGCACGCGGAAAGGGGCAGATATCTTCAAATGCGGATCTAACGAAATCTTGCGGCCGGCGGTGCGTCGAAGGGCTGTGGCCATGCGGTGCATGTGGCTCAAGTTTCTAGACGTTGGCATGGCGGATCAAGCCATGGGGCTCAACTGAGATAATGTTTTCCCACATAGAACATATTCCAAAGCATTTGATTATTCACAAATGATATATAGTCACGGAACAAATTAACTACCACAGAACAAATTCAAGAATATGTCACGTTATGGAGGAAGCTCAGACAAATGCAGATGACTGAAGGAGTTAGAGACACCATTAGCTAACAATAATGTGATTTATGTGATGCACTTGTCCTGACTAGTACGTTTCATATAAATTTATTATCAGGCTTATAACATCTCATCCGTGTGAAAGTCAAAATTAATCACAAAGAAGCTTGCGGCTTGACATACTACTGTACAAGAGTGAGTTGTGTGGGTTCTTTCCTTTTTCCTGATTTAAGTGGGTAGTATATATAAGTGTGTTACCATGAACAGCTTCAGGCTCAGTAGTTGCACGGTCTTCAGGAGTTAGCTAGTGCCTTTTACCATTTAATAACTATATTGACCCACCAACTACAATTGCTCCTCTTCAGAAGTAGACTTAATTCAACACGAGGCATACTTCTCATCCACTATATATATGTCACCTTTGTTTGTTTCTTATCATCCATAAGGGTAATATAGTGTCTTGCGGGAAACAGATATGGTAGCTTCTCTTAAGAGTGTGGGAGCAGAGGTGCCGCAGTAGCGCACGCCAGCTGCTTATTATAGTTTCCTGTGCTTCCGTTTCATTTCTATCTACCGCTAGCTTGTCACCACTTTAGGCATAGGATAGGTTTTGGAGGCATCAGGACAAGACCCATTTGACCTACCCCAGGATGAGGTTCAAGGCCATCTGAAGGCGCCGCCAGGTTGTTCAGAGGCACAACTTTGGGTATAGTTGGTTCCTTTCCGTACAGAACAATGGCGGACGGTTGCAGACATGTCGGTGCCTCAACTGATGTGCTCTGTGCTGCAGTGTACCCCTGCGTTTTATGCCCGCTCAATTGTTCCAGAGTGAATAGCCTCATTGGCAACGGAGGAGGGCACTGCATGCATGGCGGGGCCGTGGTTCCCTCGTTTTCTCATCATGCTGGTGCATCTCGTGGGGATTACTGGTCTTCTCCGGCGCTGGTATCCAAGCACCCTGCCGCGGCGGCGACGAAGGGCGGCTGACTTACGGCGCATGTGGCTCATGTTGCCGGAAGTCAGCGTGGCGGATCAAGCGGTGGAACGGCACGCAGACGTCGCTGCAGTTCTTGACGTTGCCGCACCTCGGCATGGCCGATCCATCCACGGGCTTGGGTGCGTGGTCGACAGCTTGCCTCGGCATGAAGGCGCTGTGGCCTGCGTGTCCCTCCTGTGCAGACCGTTGGCCTGGTGGCGTCTCGGCCGTGGCTGCAGTTCTCGATCGGCCATAGGGTACGTAGAGTGGGTCAGGTGCTTAATTGATTCGTTTGTGCTTGCCATATGTGTAGGATAGGCTTTGGAGGCACCAGGAGAAGCCGATGCTGACCTTGTCCAGGACAAGGGTCGAAAGTCATTTCTGAAAGGGCTTTAAGGTAGAATAAATTGTGCTCTATATTAGCTTTGCCATACGCTAGCCCTAAAACTATTAAAACCCTGTCTACAGCACACACGTTTCTTTGTGTACAGCATAGCTGTGGATGGTAACCAAAATGGATGCTTGAAATTAATATGAGGTAACCTAAAATCTTCCATTAATGAACAACAGACTATTTAACATAAACTACAATCCCCAAATGGTCCTGCATCAGTAATCTAATTCATTTTCTTAAAATAACACTGATCTGATTTTTACTTCTTTCAGTACTTGCGCAGTAATATCTCGTTTTCAAGAAGCAGTTCTAAATCAATAAGAGCCTTTACTTCGCCAACTATGCCTTTGCCTTATTTATTCAGTTCTTATACTCTGCAAGCACATGTATACAAGTAGTTTCCCTAAATGATTCTACTAACCAGTGCCAGTTTGTGCACATTAGATCTATGCCAAGTGCTTACAGTTATTTGTGCTTTGATTCCTTACATCATTACACTGTTAGTAGTCACTACTCTGCCGCGTGTTTGTAGAGGTTAGGTTTTGGAGGAATCGGGAGAGCAGACCATGCAAGTATTGTAGGATAACTTGTACGCATGTGTTTTGCGCTCTCAAGACTAAACGAACACTCTGGCATGTAAGGAACAGCCCAAACTGAGAGTTTCTTGAAAAGGCCTGCGTCTGGCACTTCACCAATGGCGTGTTGCCCGTGGGGCAGTGTGAACTTAGTTTGAAGGGAGACTCTTGGACAGCATCCGGCGATTTGTGAAACAAAACACTTAAATCGGATAAAAAATAGAGTTGTTATCACTTATTAAAGAAACAAAAAGGTTTCGCGCTACAATGTGACTTCTATTTTTGCAATTGGTGACTTTGTTTTAAGTAAATGAAAGAGCACTCAATACATATCATATAAGAAGGAAGGAAGCAACTTTGGATATCATAATTGTTCATACTGAACAAATTTTGCATCTCATCCTCTCGTAATCAGAAATGCAACAGTCCGTGAGTCCGTGTAATAACTCATCTTGCTCGCATTTCAAAGTAAACGCACACGCAAAGCACGGAGTGGGCACGCAGCACTATATGACCACAGATGCATTTTCAATTATTTACAGTGGATGATTAACGGATAAGGTAGCTAGAAAATTAACTACATTATCCAACCAAGTACAATTACTCATTTTCAGAAGTATATTTGAGTCAGTACGACCCAAGCTTCACCTAAACTAATATCTTTGTTATTCCTTTTGTTCTCCTCCACGTAGAATTGTAGCATATATAAATTTCCTTGAATGGCAAAGATATAGAGCTTCCCTTGAAGAGTGTGCTGCCCGACCGGTATTTGTAGAAGTAGTGCAGCTCAGTTGCGAGCAGTTTTTAGTGCTTCAGTTCCACTTATCTCTATAGCTTGTCACTACTACGTATAGGATATATGGGTATTGGAGGCATCTGGAGAAGACCGTGCGGATCTTGTCCAGGGTGAGGGTCAAGATGATCTTATACCACGGCATAGAAGACAAGATGTTCTGCTAGTCCAAAGCTTATGGCTTGTAGTAGCCCATTCGTAGTCCCCATTGATGTTGTAACCTTGACATGGCTGGGTCGAGGTGTGCACTGCTGTGGTGTCTCGCAGGTTGAGGTCGACCACGTTGTGTCGCGTTCTAGGTCGATCCCGAGTCCAGCAGGGATGCTGCTGCAGCACGTTGCAGTACAACTCCGCGTTAATTCTCTTCACATGCTGCAAACTCCACATCGTTAATTCTCTTCTCTTCACTTAGATTACGGGAAGAAGTCCAATGATATATATAGTAGTCCATAATTTGGTAGGCTACCTACCAAGCTAACAATAGTCTGATTCATGTGATGCAGTTGTCCTGACTAGTTTGTTTCATGTAAATTTATCATTAGGCTTATAACAACTCACCCTGTGTGAAAACCAAAACGAATCACAAAACAGCTTGAGGCCTGACATACTACTAGTAGAAGGCGAGGCGCCCTTGCGTGCCGTTTGTTACAAAAATAAGTGAAAAAAAGGTGTAAAGAAAGTATACATTATACCACATCTACCCAGCAAATTTTGGTGAAAGGATACATAAACTGGAGATATACACAGCTGCACACCGCTTTATAAGTTTTGTGTTGGAGACACATGAACTCACGTGAGTGAAAAACTATCAAATATATAAGGTAACATAAATGATAGTTTGCAGCTTAGATATACGATGGAAATACAATATATTGAAATTCCAGCGAAAATTTCACACACACAAAGGGTTACAATAATGGATACATATTTAGTATTTTCATAGATATGCATCTCACACATTGTGCTATCATCGACATAACCATACGTTAATAAAGAAGTAAAATCAGTGCTTGACACATTTGTACTTGCACTTTGAGTGCAACTGGGAACACACATGGCAGTTTAACATTTGGTATACCGCTGGTTCAGACTGCGAGATACACTGTGACATTGCATAGTTAACTGTGGCATTCAGACTGCGAAAAAGACACGTAAAAGAAGAGAACATCAAGCAACACTTCCTTCCCCCAACATTGCATAGTTCACTGTGACATTTAGTTGTATGTGATATTGTCAGAATGCGTGGTGGATACCTGCAGCCATAGAAGAAAGGGAATCTGGTATAAAGAAACATGTATATATGGAGATGGAGATGCATTGGCAGTGACATCTAATACCAACCAATGTGTATTGAAGAGGAATTGTCAAGCTACAGTTTCGCTAAAAATGATATCAATAGCTATTTTATCTACACTACATCAGCTGTAAGTTCAGAATAAGTCAACAATAATCACATGTCGAGGGATTATATGAAAGAAGCTAAACCTAGGCATGAGGGATACAATATTTCAAAACGGAAAGTGACAGAATTTGCGGTAGCCAACCATGTAGAATGGAATACTAAACTGAAACTTCACTCTGCATGGGAGACAGACCTTCCAAAACTTTGGGCACTAATTATCTGCATGCTGAAATAATAGTTATATCTTCTGATGGAAATAAACTAAACAAACAATTTAAGAAAGAAAGACATTGATAAATTCTATCAGACATATATATATGACCTTGAGAAAAGCTGTGACACAATGAGCTCTTATTTGAAAGAACTGACATGCTATCCCCATGGCTGCAAAAGGAAGAATGAAAAAAAAAAAGACAAAGGAAAAGGGAGAGTAAATTTCATAGTCTTCACAAAATAAACCACCAAACATTAGGCTCAACTCAGATGAGCCTAGAACCTGACAACAGTCATAATGGTATAATGTGCCTTTTCTTGTATCTCACACTGTGTCAAAATTCTTTAATACCAGGCCTCACCAAATCATATATTTCCTGCATGATCTGATTAACGAAGAAACAATTAGAGAAATAATGTAAATCTCATGATAGATATGAGAAAAATATCAAAGAAGCAAAGTAGCACAATTTTGCGCTATAAGTATCATATCTATACCAGCATAAGGCCAAGAGCCATATCGCGTCCTTACGCCCTGCCAAACACTTCCTGAACCCCACCGTAAAAAAAAAAGGAAAGAAAAAGAAAAAAAAACACTTCCTGCACCTATAAATGAAGAAAGCAATGATCAGAACAGTTAGATGGAAGAAGGTAGGTACAGTGCACTCTACAATTTCCTGAACAATGATAAACTTGACTTTTCGATGTAAAATCTTAGTCTCCTTCATGCTTAACTGGTACAATTGTGTGAATCGATCTGGAATCGGGTATTGTTTTCATTTTATGAGATACTCCCTCCGTCCCAAAAAAGTTGTCACTAGACATCATGTTTGACCCTTCGTCTTCTTCAAAAAAATTATTTAAATATAAAAACAAATATGTCATGTTAAAATATATTCAATGATAAAACAAATTGTAAAAAAAAATAAGATTTGCGTAAAAAAATTGAATAAGACGAGCGGTCAAAAAAGTCAACAGAGATATCTATTTTGGGACAGAGGGAGTATGTGGTCTATGTTATTATAATTGAGAAAAAGGAGGGAAAGATAGTGATGAAAGAAAGAGAATTTCATGTTCAGTGACCCGGTTGGCTGACAGATGAGAAGATCAAAATTATTGACATCTAGATTTAGCCAACCAATGTCAAGGGAAATGCTCCCTCTGTCCAGATTATGAGTCTGAACTTGGGAGAGCTAAACGTCGTATAATTATGAACATAGGGAGTATACTACCTTAAAAATGAGAAAGGAATGGTAAGACAAAATATAATGATAGGAGTTCAAACATAATTCTTGAACACTGTTATTTCAAAATTGGCATGACATTCATAAGCTAATAATATTGAAGGAAAAAAGGCATAATTAATCATACCACCAAATTTTAAAAGACATAATTTATCTGTTGTGCTTTCAGATAGAAAGGACATTGACATGCACACAGGTTGACTGGATCTGAACACATATATTTCCTTGCAGAAATTTATTTCAATGGAACCAGATAATGCAACTGAAAACAGATCACAAATCATTCGTACATGATA
The DNA here is from genome assembly GCA_007726485.1 of Eragrostis curvula. Classification (NCBI taxonomy): domain Eukaryota; kingdom Viridiplantae; phylum Streptophyta; class Magnoliopsida; order Poales; family Poaceae; genus Eragrostis; species Eragrostis curvula. The sequence goes on from CM017442.1 coordinate 54,509,575, forward strand.
AAAGGATGCACCAAATTCTGCCAATGGATCTGTTAATTTTCATAACAGGATGTGCTGAAAATGACATACTCTTCCCGATATCAAATATTAAGAACCTTGGTATTTCAATACTACTAAACAAATGTGCTCTTCTGATACAAACACATTATTAGCGTTGTATATAATTGAACAAAGTAACAGTAAAGACCGATATTAGTAACCAGCACTGCAAATGAAGGTAAAGAAACTCTAGGTGACTGAATTCTAAACAAATAAGGGAAAGAATACCTGAGTTCAATATATGTCTGCATTCTCCAATATGGCTATCAACTCCGAATTTCTAAATAGTTTAATTTGTCATAAAATACTATTGAGTTGAAAAATAAACACATGACTCAAAACAATAGACTAACAAGCAACAATGCCGGATTTTTCCTACAATGTGGTACATATCTATCAATGAGATAAGCCATAACATGCTAACAGCAAAGACAGGGGATTAGAATCATCTATACCCCAAACACCAGCACATATATTTCATTGAGATAGCAATGATGCATTATGATTAATATGAAAAATTAGAGAATAATGAACATGAGTGTCAGGTCTATTGGTGTCAATATGTTTCCTTTGTAGGGGAACCAAAAACCAAACATCGATTTTCTTATTAACAATCCATCCGGTGCAAAGACATCAACCATCTGAGAACAAAAATGGCAGCATTCCTTCATTATAAAGTAAATAACTCCAATATGACAAATTGGAACGTTATATGTTGTGCTACTACATGTTGTGACCTCTAGATACACTTGAGTACTATATAATAGCATACCTGGTAAAATCAACAAATAATGTAATTAAGTTGATTTTGTCTCTATAGGAAGCAAGGATGATATGCCATACCAACAAAAAAAACAATATTATGATTTGTTTTCATCTTAAATTTAGGAACTGAACAGAGCAGAATATATGATATCCCTTTTTCAGTGTAAAGAAAACCAACAACCCATAGTGCATCAAATTTTTTGCTACCTATATATATCAGAACGACATAAAAAAGCATGACTGCACAAAAAAAAAAGTCACCTGCTTGGTTAGGAATTTTTCCAATATACATTAACATTCAGTTTCATCCTTGTAAATTAATGAGGCCTATAGTACTCCAATTCCAGAGAGATAACTAATGCATTCCCCATAAAACTGACATGGTGCGGATGGTAATCAGCCATATAGGAGAACCAAGCTAACTTACGGTTAGCATCATCGGGACTCACCTGGGCCAATTCTATGCCCTTAAAGTGACACACATTATGGCACCTTGCAATACTTCTAGCATACACTATATTGGACAAACCACATTATATCAAAGCACATGAGGTACATAATGTTAGCACCTGGACATACAAAGTCATGTTTTAGATTAATTGGTTAACCAAAGTCATACATGCAGATCTGGATGAAAAATACAGCCAATAAACACTCTGCTTTTGATAGACAAAATCTAGTTGTGCAACAAAAAGAAACTTATATTCCCTCCAAGAATACAGTAAATGGTTTGTTTATATACTGATATGAACTGAACCAAACTGCAGAGCCAAATGAAGGGATGTTGCTCATATAGTGGTACTCCTACACTCTTGTTCTTTCCATGATGTTTGGCTTCTAACAATGAACACATCTTAAAATCATAATTATTTGATTACCTCAGGGAGGCAACCACATATATACGGCTAATAAAAACATAAAGGTCTTATGACATACCAAACTGCTGTTTCAATTGCCTTATGAACTTGCAATATGCATGTAAGAAAAATATTCAACCTGGAGCCATTTTGATCCTCTGTGTGATTCATGGATACAACTAACAATGATACAAATCATTATGAGAAAATCGCAGGATGTTATATGCACATTCTGAAGATGGAACCTGACATAGCTAAAAACAAGAGCAAGACCAACTATTAAGGAAAAAAATCATAGCCAGCAACCATTTAAAATTTTCTTCATGCAACTGAAATTTAGCACCCCAAGTTATTTGTTCTTAAACCAAAAATGTTCTAGCGGAGTGGCAACATGTAATTTGAAACTATTAAGCATACACTCTAACCAAAGTTAATCTGTAATGGACAAACCAAAATAGCTATAGTAAGAGAACTTAATTACAGGAACAAGAAACTGATGTATCATGAAAAGAAGCACAGGCGACACATTGAGTCACCACTCACCAAGATTATGAGGATACCTTACCTTGCAAATGTGACTAGCTCCAGCACCGAGTTTCTGCACACTCTTGCAGGACCTTGGTCCAAAAGGGAGTGCAAGAAGCTCACCCAGCGCCCTCCGCTTGCGTGCAGCCTTGGTGCACAAAAACCCTAAACCCAACATGAGAAGCACATGAACAACAGAAAGAGAACAAAAGAACGCAAAGCAAGAAATCCACTGATGTAAGTGGAGGCAAGAAGCCCAAAGAACCAACCATGCGACGCTCCCGTCTGCTCCCCTGTACGCCGCGCCTCTCCCCTCCGCGCCCGTATCTGCCGAATCTCTCCCAGCCGCCCTGCTCTCTGACGAGCCATGGCTGCACGGGCGAGCAGCGGCTACCGGTCTACCGGGCGAAGTAAGGACGGGAGAGAGGCATGGGTGGCAGGGAGTCCCAGCTCGTGCGGGATTTGGGAAAGAGGGAGGGAGGAGGAGTCGAGGAGGCAAGGAAGACAATTGGGTTCTGATATTTTTGTTTCGGGGTTGCTGGCTTTGCAACAACCAGAGTTAATTCAAGAGGAGTTTTACGGTGCCCTATATGACTAGTATAATATCAGTGGTATTCTGAAGGTTACCGCAGTCATTTTACCGGCTCATTTTGGGTGCGGCCACTCTGTTTACTACAATATCGGCCGAGTTGTTCCAGCAAACCAGAGGCCCCCCACGATCTTGCCCCTCGCCGTCGTTTGAGCGCCGCTCCAGCGATCACAGAACCCTTCTCGTTGCGCCACTATCCTCAAAAACAATCTCGCTCGTCTTCCTCGGCACGGAGTCCTCGGCAGCGCCCATGACCTTTGTGACCACGGCGCGGATATACTCGGCTAACATTCGTGATGTCGGCGTTGATGCCCTCGGCAGAACCCACGACGTTCGCCCACGGCCTTCCCCATTGAGGCGCGGCAGTCCTTGTCTCTGACGGTCTTTGTGTTCGCGTTGCGGTGGCCGCCTTGCACTGCAGCTCCATTCGTCTGGACACACCACGCGCCGTCGTACCCCTACGAAGTCACCCTGCAGCCGAGCACGACGTCGACGCAACGATTTTCCCTGCGCCAACCTATTCGAATCGAATGTAAATATGATGCAACATCCCTGCTTGTTCAGTCAGACTTGATTGTTGGGCTACCGGACATAGGTTTCACCGATCTCAATGGTGAAGGAATGTTAAAAGCTGGTTGCAGTTAAGCTATTCGATGAAATGCTCTTAGAAAACAGTCTTTCATGGACGAGGTGTTTACTCATGAACTCGTGATGTTGATCAAGTCTGAATCAACAAGCAGTGATGTTGCATCATTTTTTTACTGAACAGTGAACACCAATCAGCCAGCCAACATAATTAGAAGTTTCCCATTTAGTTTTTTTTTCTTCCGAAAATGCCCCGGTATTATTAATATCACTCAGAAATACTAATGGTACTGGGATGAGAGAGGGACCAATCTCGACCGTTAAATCAAAAATACCACTAGTATATACTAGTGATATAGGGCACCGTAAAACTCCTCTAATTCATTGTACGACCAATCCAATCAAATAGCCATGTCTGGAACTGAAGGGCCACGACGTTTTTTCACCGCAAACCCGTTTAACCCGTGTAAGCTACTTGCTTCCGATGGAAATCACACGGTAAAAAGTAAATGAGACAACGTGGCCTGTGTGTTCATGCTGGGTGAAGCCGTAGACTAAAGAGGAAAATTGTACAAGAGTGAGTTGTGGGTTCTTTTATTTATCCTGCTCTGCTGAGTGGGTAGTATAAATATTCAGTGTGTCAACATGAACATTTCCAGGCTCCGTAGTTGCACAGTATTCAGGAGTTAGCTCGTGCCTTTTACCGTTCAATAATTATATTACCCCACCAAAAATAATTGCCCATCTTCAGAAGTAGTCTTTCAATACGAGGCATACGTCTCATCCACTACATATATGTCATCTTTGTTTGTTTCTCATCACCAATAGGGTAATATATAAAGTGTCTTGAGGGAAACAGATGTGGTAGCTTCTCTTAAGAATGTGCGAGCAGAGGTTCGCAGTAGTGAACGTCAGCTGCTTACTGTAGTTTTCTATGCTTCTGTTCCATTTCTCCCTACAACTTGTCACTACCTAATGCATAGGATAAGTTTTGGAGGCATCAGGACAAAACCCTGCTGATCTAGACCAGGATGAGGGTCAAGACCATCGGATCGCGCAGCCAAGTTGTTAAAATCCAGAGCTTTCATGTTCCTTCGTGTCTTCAGGTACAGAACAATGGCCGATGGTTGTTGACAACTTGACATGTCGGTGCGTCAACTGATGTGCCGATGGGAAGGAAATGGCAGAGCTGTAAGGAGGGCGGGTGAAGGCGGGCGCCACAGCAATGCCGGAACCAGGTGCCACAGGAATAGGACCAGCGCGAGCATCAATCCTTCGCCGGATTGGCCTGCAACGCTCTGAACTGCCCTGTAGTGTACAGGATCAAGGATGTAGAAAGGAGGAGAAGGAACAAGATTGTTAAGAAAATGTATGCCGATGGAGGAGGGGCCGTGGTTTCCTAGGTTTCTCCATCTTCGTGGTGCATCTCGCGAGGATGACTGGTCTTCTCCGGCACCGGGATCCAAAAGCACCCTGCCGCAGGTGCGTCGAAGGGTGGTACGTGGCCATGCGGTGCCTGTCTCTTATGTTGCCGGACGTCGGCGTGGCGGATCAAAAGCCATGGGGCTGCACGCAGACGCGCGTTTGCAGCTGTTCTGGATGTTGCCGATCCATCCAGGGCTTATGCACGTAGTTGACGGACGCATGGAGGCGTCTCGGTGATGTGTGTGTGTTCCAAAAAGGCTATAACAGTTTCAACTGAGATATTTTTTTCTCACATGGAACATATTTCAAGCATTATTTGATTATTCACAAATTATAGTCAAGGTAAAATTGTAATACATACTACTTGGTTCTCCAGCAGAGTGCCATTATTTTTCTTGAAATAATAGCACTAGAGCAAGATATTCAGTAGTTACCTAGAGCTTTTTTAGCTTCTGATTGATTTGTCCAAGCAACTACAATAACTCGCCTTCAGAAGTAGACTAGAGTCAATATGAGCCATATACTTCACCTACTATTCCGTCCTTATTATCCGGCTCTTATCCCCCACAAGGGTAGTGTAGTATATAAACGTGTTGAAGTTTAAGAGGTACGTAAAAGAGTGCAAAAAAAGAATCGCTTGTTCTAAGGGTGCTGCTGCTATCTGAGAGGGGCACCGCACGGCCTGTCATATGTGTGTAGGATAGGCTTTGGAGGCACCAGGAGAAGCCATATCTTGTCCAGGACAAGGATCGAAAGCCATTTCTTAAACGGCTGAAGGGTCAGGTCGTGCTCCATATTTGCTTTGCCTTACGCTAGCCCTATAAAGTCTTGTCCACAGCACACCCGCTTCTTTAAGTACAGCATAGCTGTAGGTGGCTCATTCGCAGGAGTTTTTGTGTCTCAAGTCTCAGATCTGCCGTGCGCGTTCTTGTTCCTTTCGTGAGAAACCGGCGGGTTGCAGATGAGGATGAAGCCATAGTCGTGGCTGCATTGCCGACCTCTGCCATTGATGCTGCCTCCTCATCCCCTGGAAATAATCATCCGTCTATGCACGGTTTGGCATCAGTTGGCTTGAATGGTTGAGTGTAGTAAATGTGGATAAATAATTTTGAATAAAAAAAAGACAATTCTTAATCCATGGAGAGAGAAAAATAATACGAGAAAGATGGTGCAAAAGATTCTAAGAATAAGAAAAGAACATGTCACCTTATGGAGGAAGCTCAAATGCAGATGACTGAGACACAATTAGCTAACAGTAGTGTGATTTATGTGATGCAGTTGTCCTGACTAGTACGTTTCATGTAAATTTATTATCAGGCTTATAACATCTCATCCGTGTGAAAGTCAAAGTTAATTACAAAGAAGCTTGCGGCTTGACATACTACTGTACAAGAGTGAGTTGTGTGGGTTCTTTCCTTTTTCCTGTTCTGTGTGGGTAGTATATATATCTATATATAAGTGTGTCGCCATGAACAGCTTCAGGCTCCGTAGTTGCACGGTAGCCAGGAGTTGGCTAGTGTTTTTTTTTTACCATTTAATAACTATATTGCCTCACCAACTATATAATTGCTCCTCTTCAGAAGTAGACATAATTCAGTACGAGGCATACTTCCTAAGAGTCACAGATATGGTAGCTTCTCTTAAGAGTGTGCGAGCAGAGGTGCCCAGTAGTTCACGCCAGCTTCTTGTTATAGTTTCCTGTCCTTCCGTTTCATTTCTATCTACCGCTATCTTATCGCTACTTTAGGTATAGAATAGGTTTTGGAGGCATCAGGACAAGACCCTTCTGACCTACCCGAGGATGAGGTTCAAGGCCATCTGAAGGCGCGGCGAAGTTCTGCAAGATCACTACTTCAATCTTCCTTCGTTTCTTTGTCTTCGAAACAATGGCGGATGGTTGCAGACAAGGCGGTGCCTCAACTGATGTGCTCTGTGCGGCAGTGCACCCCTGCGTTTCACGCCCGCTGAATTGTTCCAGAAGGAATGGCGTCGTTGGCAATGGTGGAGGGCGCTGCATGCATGGCGGGGCCGTGGTTTCCTCTTTCTCTTATCCAGCTGGTGGATCTCACGATGGTGACTGGTCTTCTCCGGCGCCGGTATCCAAGCACCCTGCCGTGGGCGCGACGAAGCTCGGCTGTCGTACGGCGCATGTGCCTCATGTTGCCGGACGTCAACGTGGCGGATCAAGCAATGGAACGGCACGCAGACGTCGCTGCAGTTCTTGACGTTGCCGCACCTCGGCGGGGTTTTGGTGCGTTGTCAACGGCTGTGTGGAGGCATCTCGGAAGTTTGTCGTCGCAGCTGCCTCGGCATGAAGGCGCCGTGGCCTGCGTGCCCGTCCTGTGCAGACCGTTTGGCTTGGTGGTGTCTCGGCCGTGGGGCGGCTGCTGTTCTCGGCCAGAGTATAGGGTGGGTCAGGTGCTTAATTGATTTGTTTGTACTTGCAATACGTGTACGATAGGCTAGGCACCGTTTGAAGCCTATGTTGACCTTGTCCAGGACAAGGACCGAAAGTCATTTCTGAAACGGCTGTAAGGTAGAATCGTGCTCTATATTTGCTTTGCCATACGCTAGCCCCAAAGCATTTGTCTACAGCACACACGTTTCTTTAGCTGTGGATGGTAACCAAAATGGATGATAGAAGTTAATATGAGGTAACCAAAAAGCTTCCATTAATGAACTACAATCCCCAAATGGTTCTGTATCAATAATCTTATTCATTTTCTTAAAATAATATTGATCTAGCTTTTTACTTCTTTCACTACTTGCACAGTATACCGAGTGTGTCCTTTTTAGCTACTTGTCGATGCCATTGTCCAATGAATAACAATATCTCATTCTCAGAAAGCAGTTCTAAATCAATAATAGCCTTGCCTTCGCCAGCTACACAGTACGTTGCTTTACTTATTCAGTCCTTATACTCCGCAAGAACACATATGTACTAGAACGAAAGGCGGGTCAACATAAAAATGGCAAAATAGTTCAGAGCTTGTGTAATCGTTACTAGATGGTGCCCCGCGCGTTGCCGCGGGTGTGAAAATGTACCGTTGTAAAAATATGCTCATTTCAATAAACATGAAAATTAGCAGCTTCATGGTCAGTGGTTGTGAACATCATATAAAAGGTGTTCATGAAATACATCAATGACCACTCTAGTAAATAAAGTTTTATAACTGAACATTATTTGCTGATGTACGAAGGTAGATTGTGGCTTACAGATATTCAGGTCAGCAGGTAATCATATTGTACAAATATCAAGGACATTTGTTGCAAATTAAGATTAATTAATTTATTAGTATGAATATTGTACTCCATGGTACATGCAGACATATTGTACTCTAGTACTTGTAGAAAATGGGCTGGTATCACAGGCGAATTAACAAAAGATTCAGATGTTGGGCGTGTCTAACAACTAACAGAACATCATTCATCCGGACAGCCTGTCGCTCAACCTGAAAATTGAAGTATATTCAAGTAAGCATCCATGTATCAACATATTTTTAGATCATTATATGGCCAAGGTAAATGATTTGTTAATGCCATCTGAAGAAGAAACAATAAATAAATAAATAAGTTAATTATTTATATATGTGACAATAAAATTCTATTGTTATGTTTTATTTTCCTGGTTTCACAACAAAATGGCAGGTCTCTAGTTCCACGACCTGAATGGGAAAGAAAATTCAATGAGTGCAGACGAACACAGACACACCAAAGAAATGTATAGGTACATGATAGCAGGATCTAATTAATATATGGAATACAGGTGTATATTAACACATAGAACACATATGGAAAAATCCACATATAGTACTAACTGGATCTGGAGGTGAAGTTGCAGGCCAAAAGAGTACGGCAGAAGCTGGGTATGATCCATTGAGATTTACTCAGGCGCCTTCTATTTCACATGATTGTGATATCTTGAAACTGGATTTAAGTTTGACCTTACTGATCAGGAGCCATTTATCTCACATGGTTGTGACATTTCAAAATGTATTGTTCAAATAGAGCTTGTCATATTTTTTTTCCTAGTTACTTCTGGTTTTGAGCTGCAGGTAGCACATGGTGTGCAAATTAAATCATTCTTATTTTTTAATAGGTAAACTATCAAGAAAATAAAAGTTGAAATGGCATATTGCTCGAAGAAAAGAACCGTGAAAGATATTAGAGTATTGCTCGAAGAAGAGGACGGTTATACCTTGCATATTGCATCAACGAATATAAACACCCAGATCAGGTTTTTGTATAAAACCTGCATAAATAGCAGAGCAATAGAAAAACTCTTCAATGAGTATTTTTTTGATTTCTGAATTTCAAAATTAAATGTATAACTTTTTTGTTAATATACCGTGCCAAAAAAAATCAAATATTTAAACATCTCGAATGCAAATCAACAGCAGTATAACATTTTCATATTACTGCTAGGGGTACCTTGAATTTTGAAAGGGAAATTAGATTGTTAGCAAAAGAGAATATACAACCAAAAGAAAGAAAAACAGAGCGCATCCATGTAAAAGGATTCTACATTGTGAGCCAAAAAGGAGACAGATACAGTCTCTTTTATTGCAAATGGATTATTGTGCATACACAATTTACGTTCGCAGCATACTGCATTAAGAGGAATAGCATCCCCAAGAATAGACACATGAAAGGAAGCCCATGCTAGCATAATGGTCAAGCAAGAAGTACATCCACATTGTTGACCACTTGAGTAAAATTTGAACAGACCGGCTACGCATTGTCTTTCTTATGAAAGAGAGAGGCAACACATCACCTTTCTATTATCTTTCTTTTTCATTTGAGCTTCACAAATTGGAAGATGTGCGAGTGTGTCCACGGTGAATTGAGAGCTAATCTGGGCAAGTGGACGATGGTAGTGCCAGCTTCAAACGTTTTCAAAATTCGTGGTCACGATAGCCCCCGCCCTCCTGTTACTGATAGCCCCCGCCCTCCTGTTACTGCATCGCAGAGATACTGAGTAAGTATCAGTATCCAGTATAATCTGCAAGTCTTTGGCATCAAAATTACCAGCATGTCATTAACATCGAATACTATCAACATGTCAGTGGCATCGAATATTTTTCACATGTCTTTGGCACCCAATAGTCTCAGAATGTTCTTGGTATCAACGTTTGTATACCCTGGTCTGATAGGATTGAATAAGTCTTGAGAAATAGAAATGCCAAAATAATTAAGGAAGAAGAGACATAAATATTTTCAATGTTTGTGGTCTGATAAATCGAATGAGTCTCAAGAAATAGAAATGCCAAAAGAAAAACAAATTAAAGAAGAAGAGACATACAGAATCCACTTAAGGTCTATGAGTGACGCTCGAGGTTGCGGCTCCTGCAGAGAAATTAAGTTTGCAAGGATATAATGCATTTTATATTGAGAAATATGAAACACTTTGACGCTCACAAATAAACAGGGCGGACAAAAGTTATACCGCTCCTCTAGTAGCCGGTATATATGATTTGTGCTCCTGTCCTGCCTGAGTAGCAGTAGGAGTGTTCAGCCATGGGTAATAAGAAAAAATACTATAATATTAGAACAGATGTGGTAAAGGTGAGGAATTAATAAGGTAGATAACAGGGCAAATCAACTGTAATTTGTACACTATGTTTCCTATGAGCAAATGAGGCACAAAGCGATAAAGCCAGAATATGAAGAATACATGAAGACTACTGTAATTGGCAAGAACGCGCATGACGATTGGATGAGAACTCAAATATACGTAGGATAGTCACTGGTACTCTCTAACTGCTGGTGTTTTCGACACCATTTAATAGGAAGTTTCAAATATTTGTTGCGGACCTAATAATAACAAACAAACATAATGCTACTATGAGATTTATTGAGTAAAGAAGATAACTAAGGGAATAAAAAGCATTAAACAAATCTCGCATCACAGCTAGGATGCTACCTTAGTCAACACTGCAGAAAAAGTAACAAACCAAATATAACGAAAATAGGGACAACATTTATAAAAGAAGCTGAAAAACTCACCAGCAGGAGCAGCATCAAGGCAGATATCGGAGGCCATATGTCATGGTATGCAGCAATTTTCTGATTAGAAAGAAACACATTTGAATGAGCACTAATTCAATATCAGGTGAAATAGTAGATAGCGCAAGGCCGCGAGCAATGCACATTACTATTAAATGCACAATACATGTTTGCATAAGAAAGTTCAGAGGGCACGGAGCATAATACTGAAGGTTGCCAAATTTAATGATCAAACAGCGATACCAGTGCTCGAAGATAATAAATGATGCCGAACAGAAAGCATAGAAGACGAACGAAAGCTGGTAGGAAAGCTCTCGTATCATGACACAGTGAATATGTGAATATGTATTAAATGAAACATCATTATTTCGAACGAAGGGATGGTTGCCAAAGAACTTAAAAAATGAAATACTCTGCAAAAAAACCAATAAATCAAAAAGATTTACACACATGGCGATAAGATAAAAAAAGGTTTAAGCGAGGAGAAGCAGCACACCTTGTTTGCATTTAGAACTTCGAGTAATTGATGATTCTGATGAAGATACAGACATGGCTGTAGCTCTGTAGGGAAAAACAAATGCATGATACAACTATTTAGGACAACTAAAAACAATTTGGGATATAACTGATGTAAGCAAAGATTCATGTGATGGTACACATTTTATTCTACATGAACGCTCAATCTGAGTTTTATTATGTTTTCCTTTTTGTAAGCAGAACTTCATAGCATACCATCAAAATAGGAGGTAAATGTTGAAGTAAGGACTGCTCCTATGTGCAGTACATATTACATCATCGACAATGACATCAAAATAGGAGTTAAATGTTGAAGAAAGGACTGGTTTTACATACAGTATATATTGCACCGACAGGTATGTGATGAATTAAATGTTGATGAACGGACTGGTTCTACTTGAATTAGCATCATTACATGAATAGGAAAAATAAGAGAAAACTAATTTGTATGGCTGAAGAAACATAATCTTTGGAACCCTATATGAAATCCATGTTAAGAACGTATCAACAAACTGATGTTTCTCCTTCGTCAACAGCACAAAGCTACAAACTCTAGCCTGGGTTCGGAGATGCGGGGAGCAGTCTTCTATCTCTCGCCTGAGAACCGCGATGGGGAAGGAACACTGGAACATCACCGAATCGATCTCCAATGAAGCATCCTTGATTGCAGGTGCCGCCGGCTGAGCCTCTCGCTCCGAGAAATCGCTGGTCAGAGATCGCTGGTACGGGACACCGGGACGGGCGAGCCTACCGTCGATGAGCACTGCAGCCTGCCGCCGGGCGAGTCTGTCGCTCTAAGAAATCAGCGGTTGGAGATCGCTGGAGGGGAGCGCCTGGCCGGGCGAGCCCGACACGCGGGGAGATCAATCACGAACAGGGAGAGAGGATCGAGATAGCCATAGGCGACGCGAGAAGGATCGAGAAGACGCACGGGTGGAGAGCGGACGCCAGCGGCTGGATCGCGATCGGATGGTCGTCTGCACGAAGCTACAGGGTAACAGTAACGTACAGTAAAGTGCGGGGCCCCTCCGCAAAAACTGAGAAACTCTTATGATAAGTAGTTTCCCTAGAGGGTGCTACCGACCAGTGCTCTGTGCACATTAGATCTATGTCAATTGCTTACAGCTCTTTGTGCTTCGATTCCATTTATCATTACACTGTTAGTTGTCACTACTATGCCCCGTGTGTGTAGAGGTTAGGTGTTGGAGGCATCGGGAGAGCAGACCATGCCTGCGTTGTAGGAGGACCTATGCAATTGTTTGCAATCTCAACCACTCTGGTATACTAGTCTCGTATGTGAGCAGAAGGTAGCAACTTCCCAAATTTGGAGTTTCTTGGAAAGGCCGGTGTCTGGCCCTGCGCCAATGGCGTGTTGATCCTGGCAGAATGGTGCTTGGGGCTGCTCCTACCCGCAGCAAAAGCCGTGGGCGGCCTCGGGTCTCGGCGTCCCTGCGGTCTCCGGCTTGAGAGACCTTGCTGTGGTGACGCGCCGGTCATCTCCGCGGGGACGGTGCCAGGTTCTGCACTCTTGTGTCCTGAGGCAAGCAGGTGGAATATTAATTACTAGGACGAGGATGTACCAATGTTTTTAGGCCATTGGATGCTGTGAATCGGACGGTGTAAAATATGACACCTCTAGTGCCCCGTATCTTTGGTGGATGGGTGTAACACTCTGTGTTTTGCCACATGTTAATTACCACTAAAAATTTGAACCTTTTCGAATTCAAACAAATTAAAATCAAAGTGGCTTGAATTCACACCAAATTTGAGTTTTTGAGATTTCAAACTTGCATAAAACTCATCATATGCATTTCTGGAGTTTTCTTGTTTTTGTTTATGTGTTTGTTGGATTTTATTCCCTGTTCGGGTATGAACTCCTTTCAAATTCGAAACCAATCAAATTCCAGGAAAAGATTAAACCTTTTCCACTCAGTCGGGCCGCCCCCTTTCTCTTTATCTCTAACCAGCCCAGCCCAGCGCGCGATCTCCTTTCCTTTTCTTTTTCCCTTCCTCTCCAGGCCGCAGCCCGTCTCGGCCCAACTGGCCAGCCCACTCCCTCCTCTCCTTCCCTTCTCTCCTTTCCCTCCTGGCCCAATACTCCGGTTCAGCCCAGCAGCCCATCTCTTCTTCTCCCTCTCACCGACATGCGGGCCCCGCATGTCATCCCCTACATCCTGCCGCGCCGCGCCGTACGCACAGACGCGCCCCGGTCGCCGCTGTGTCGTTTCCGTGCCGCGGATAAGAGCAACTCCAGCAAGGATCCTATTCAAGCCCCTACTCTATTATTTAAGGTCTTTGGTCAAAAAATCAACTCCAGCAGGGACCCTACTTGGGCTCTCATTTTGCATGCCCCCTCAAATTCCACCTCCAAGCCCTCATTCCTAGGGTCCTCCAATCCTCCCTCTCATTTGTAGGTCCCACCGTTTTTCTTTCACAAAATAGGGGCTTGAACCACTTATTGCTGGAGTTGAAGTTAAATTTTAAGCCCTTATTTTTGCATGTTGGCTTGGAAAATGGAAATAGGGGCTTAATTTTAAGGTCCATTGCTGGAGTTGCTCTAAGGCCACGCGAGGCACGTGTTCTCGTCGCCCTTGTGCTCGCACAAATAAAAGCGCCTGCGCCTCCTTTACCTCCCCATTTATTCGGACGAGCCGTAGCTCATTTATTCCGGCGAAGGAAAAATCTCCGGCGAAGCGAGAAGCTTCTCGGCCACAACCTCATCCCCGGCCCCCTATAAATAGGCACGAGCCTTCCCGTCGCTCTCCGCACCTCAGGCGAGCTCCAGCTCGGCCAAGCTACACACGAGCTCCTCTCCATTCAAGCTTTTCCCTTCTCTCTCCCAAGGCTGGCGGACATCTCCGGCGAGCGTTTCCGTCGCTGTTGGTAAGCGCCGAACCACTTTTCCCTTTTCCCTGGATGCACACATCTGTGCTTAACCCTGGCACGCCCTTCTTTTCCACAGCCGTTGCCCGTGGGAGGAGATCGACGACGTTCAGTAGCCGCCGCCATCTTCCTCCCCAGCTCCCGCCACCCTCCGTCATCCTCCCGCTCAACCAAGCGCACGGTGAGGCTCCTCATGCTCCTCTCTACCCTGAGCGCAACACCTTTCTCCCCTTCCCACACGCAAGGTAGCACCTCACCCTGAGCTACCGCCCGCCGCCACGCGACCTCATCGCCGGCCGTCTTTCTGGCCGCGCCCACCCAAGCCGAGGCGCTCCAGACCATCACCACACCCACACGCATCGTCCCGAGCACACAAACTCGAGAGAGAACCACTCCCGAGCGATCCCAGTTGCGCGCCGCCGCCACCATCAACTCCGGCGAGCCTGCGCAGCTTCTCTGGCCACTGTCCGGCGAAGCCGATCCCACCTATCGCTCCAGCACCTCGCACCGTCCCCAGGAACCATCACCATGACGCACTCTGACCACCGTAGGCGCCGCCGGCATGGATCCCGGCGAGCCGCCGCCGCCGCGCGCCCTTCTCCGGCCGCCTTTCACTGCGTCGCGCCGCCGCCGACGTGGCATGCCACGCCAGCGCGTGGACCCGCCGCGACCCAGTCGTCGCCCAGTCACCCTCCTCCTCCTCCTATGCACCCGGCTCACTGTAGACCGGCCTCACACGACGCCCCGGTGCACAGAACCGTGAACTCAGTCAACAGAATAGTCCACAGCACAGTCCCGGCCCTGCTGACCCCATCCGTCAGCCTCACAGACGTCTGTTTCTGCTAGAGCCACACTACAGATGCACACAGAATGTTATTCCGAGCATTTTCCAATATCAGTAAAATCTCAGAAAATTCCTATGAGTATTAGAATGCCTCTAACCCATTTTCCAGTACCCACTTGTCCCTGAATAATTAAGGTTTATGCTAACCTTAATTATTCAGCTTAACTCCAATTAACCATTTCTCCGATAAACTTCTAAAATCCATAACTCCCTCACTTTAACTCCAATTCCAGTCATCCTTTCACCAAAATTCCTCTAAAAATCACCCTCTATCCCTCTGTACCAGAACCTATCTGTCCTTACTCAATTTGGCGTTTATTTGTTTTATTGCTTGTTATTTGATTGTTTGTGCGGTAGTTATTTATACGTTGTATTTTATGATCGTTAGACCAAGGCGCAATTGAAGAGGAACCCGAGGATCCTGATTACGAAGAAGGTGTAGAAGAAGAAGACTGCGGTGAAGGCAAGTCCTAACTCCCTTTGATCATATTGATCCTATGTTTGCAAAATATCCTATTTAGAGCCTGTTTTACAAATAAATGTGCATGGTATTTTAAAAATGATTTTAAATGCTTAGTATGTCCTAAATATTTGTTGTAGCCATACCTTGATATTGCTTATCCTGATTCCTTGTTAAACCTAGGAACCAACACTGTTATTCTCTGAATAACATGTTGGCATGATATGCCGCTTAGGACTATCACACCGTGTGTTTAATTAATCTGTTTACACATGTTTTTGTGTTAAAATGTGTGAGTACTTGGTGGTGTGCGTAAATGTGAAAATGGGGTTGGAATAATACAACTCTTAGTGGGAAAGTTTTGGCGGGAGCAGGCGAGATAGACCTTGTGGGAAGGCTATCTCTAGGATTGGTGGAGTGATTGGTGAAGTGATTGATGGAGATGCCTGCTCCGGTCGTATAAGGACCGGTTCATGTGCCGCCTGGCCTAGCACCCTCGTACAGCCACAAGTCTTGTATGGGAAAGAGTTGGAACCACACCCTACTATAGTGTTCACCCGGTACCCATATGGAGGCAGGAGATTGCAAATGGAAGCCAGGAGAAGACTCGACGAGAGTGGCATCGAGATCCGGCATACTGTGGTACCCAGTTACTTAGACTTATCTATATGAGTGTTATGCCCTTGGTCGGTGATTTTCCGTTGGTGGCTGCCGTGGTGACACCAAGTAGGTACGGGACCTTTATATGCCTTTCTGAACCACGACGGTGGGGAGGACTGGTGTACCTTGTGGGGAATCATGTACAACCTCTGCAGAGTGTAGAATCTATCTGGATAGCCGTGTTCACGGTATTGAACAACGCGAAAGCCAGTGCCACACAATGATTAGATTTTCTGGTGTGAGTTATCCCTTGGCGTGTTTTTGGGATACACCGATTTGGAGCCGTGAGCTGGTTTCCTGCCAGCATTAAAATTTGGGAACTGGTGGGATTGAACCATTATCTCCCCCAGGGCCAACCAACCCCACTTAATAATAATAATCCTGACTGTAGTGTTTGCGAACTGGTTTTGTTTTCAAAATAAACCCCTGCATAAAATTGGCTTTCCGCAGATATGATGAAACCCCAGCCTTTACCTTGTTATATCCTTGCATATATTTACCCCTTCCGTTAGGGCTTGCTGAGTACCTTATGTACTCACCCTTGTTTTATTCATTCAGATGAAGAACCAGAGTATGACTTTCATGACGATTGGTTCCATCCGCACTCAAGTTGCCTGTAGTTATGGTTCCGCTTCCGTTTTCCGCTGCATAGTGTTTTAGTATTTCTGTTGTAGTAGCTTGTCAATGTGATGTGTGTTGTAATAATAAGGCCATTGGCCATTGTTGTAAGTCCTTTATGTGTAAGAAGGCTTGTATGAGACTATGTAATATTATGTAAGGTATGACCCAGTGATGCCATTCTATGTAAGTGTTCGTATCAGCTACTGATCCAGGGACTGATACGGTAAACACTAGTGCTCCAGAAATGGGGTGCGACAATGGGAATAGCTCTTATTTATTTGTTTACATGGTACCGGAGGCCCTATTGGGCAAGTAACTGCCTGTCCTATGGTATTTGAACTGATCATGTTCAATGGCAACAAAAGCACGCTGCAACAAAAGACTTAAATGAGTTGTTATCACTTATTGAAGAAAAAAAAAAAGGTTTTGAGCTACCATGACTTTAATTGTGTCGATTGGTGACTTTTTTAGGTAAATAAAAGAGAACTAATATACATAATATAATAAGGAATCAAGCAACTTTGGATATCATAATTGTCTCACGCAAAAAAAGGATATCATAATTGTCCATACTGAATTTTGCATCTCATCCTATCATAAGTTAGAAATATAACAGCCGCAATTCTGTGAGCCGTGTAATAACTCATCTTGCTCGCATTTCATAGTAAACACACGCAAGCAGGGAGTGGGCACGCGGCGCTATATACCCAAAAATGCATTTTCAATTATTTACAGTGGATGATTAACAGATAAGGTAGATAGAAAATTAACTACATTGACCAACCAACTATGGTTACTCATTGTCAGGAGTAGACTTGAGTAAGTCCAGAGAATCTTGCTATTTAAGGGTATAAAAAGTCTAATTATAAAATATTTTTACAAATGGGTGCTAATTTATGGAACGAATCGAACGAGCCTAATTAAGTTATGGTTTGCTACAGTAATGCTACAGTAACCATCGTCTGATCATGGTTTAATTAACCTCATTAGATTCGTCTCGCAAAGTTGCCAAGGGTTCTGCAAAAAAAATTGTAATTACACTATTTAATACCCTTAAATAGCAAGATCTTTGGACTAAACTTTAGTCCTAAACGAAACGACACCCCAGAGTAACGCTTCACCTAAAATAATATATTTCTTATTTTGTTGTTCTCCTCCACGTACAATTGCAGCGTATATAAAGTTCCTTGACGGGCAAAGATATAGCACCTTCCCTTGAAGAGTGTGCTGCCCGAGCGGTATTTCTATAAGTAGTGCAGCTCAGCTGCTTGCAGCTTTCAGTTCTTCAGTTCCATTTATCTCCACAGCTTGTCACTACTCCGTATAGGATAGGTATTGGAGGCATCAGGAGAAGACCGTGCTGATCTTGTCCATGGCGAGGGTCAAGATTATCTTGAGTCACGACATGGTATTCAAGGTGTTCTGCTACCCGCCAGCTAGCTTGCGGCTTGCAGCTGCCCTTCGTAGTCAACATGGATTGTGTTAGCCATAATCTTGACATGGCTGGGTCGAGGCGTGTACAGGTGTGTCGCGGGTTGAGGTCGACCACGTTGTGTCACGTTCCAGGTCGAGACAGAGGCAAGCAGGTGTGCTGCGTCCATCGGCGAGAGTGCACAGCTGAGAGGGTCGTCGTTGGGCTCCAGCAGACGGCACCTTTGTTTTTCATATATATACTAATCTTCAACTGTGGGAGACGGAAGCCTCCCACAGCAATTTAGCTCACGTGGACATCGGTGGAGTCGACGCGTGCGCTTCCCTCTCCCGATTCCACCGCCTTTGCTCTCGCGGACTCGTGTTGTCCTTCAGTTTCGCGTCACCTTGTAGGCTGCATTTCCGGTCGTCTTGATTGGCTTCTTCCACGGGCTTCTTTGCAACGGCGTCTGGGCTGCGGCTTCTGCTGGTCCGCGGGCCTAGTTTTGCTGATCCCTCATTGCTTCAAATGAGCCCGTCGGCCCTTGGTGCAGCATCATCTCCCAGACGCAGCGAGGCAGCATCAAACGGCCGACGCGACGACCTCTCACGACTGAGGCCAGCGAGGCAGTGGAGGTGAAGTCGCCCAGGCCCAGCTGCTCCGTTGATCCATGCGCGTGCCGCCGCCAGGCTTGGTGCGTGAGGCACGAGCCTCGGGTGGGCGCCGCTCTCCCGCTCCGCCGCATGTGCAGGAGCATGGGCGACGGGAGCTGCGCGCTTCACCTCTGGCGACCGAGCATTTGGCATGGGGGCGGAGGGCGGTTGTCGAGCGAGGCTTCGCCTGGGGGAAGACAGAGGCCTCCTGCGGCTAATTCAGAGCAGCAGACTAGCAAGGGAGGAAACCTTGTGGAGACTGGAGAGAGATAGAAACAGGCGAAGATGCTTTTGATGCTGGGCTCCAGAAAAGCGGCGACGGGTTTACGGCCGCGTGGCCTTGGCCTGCTGCCAGCTGCTAGGTGCGTGAGAGAGAGAGAGACCGGACAAGAAAGAGAGAATAGCCTGCATGCGGTGCATTGTTTAGTGCGTATTCCTTTTCTAAATACGCCATAGGATTCATGGAACGAGCTCAACTCAATTGTTAAAACGCGTGCATCTTGAAAATGCTTGCCCTCCGATGACAACGTAGCAGAACCATCAGGAAGCAACTTCCATGCGCGGCGGAGCGCGCCATCGATTCTAGTGTACAGAATAAAGGTGCGGGTTGCGGAGATGTCAGTGCCTCAACTATAATACAAGTGGATGCGCATCATTGCGTTTTGCGTCCGCAACACACCTCAGGCTGTGCGTGCCGCCAATATCTCTCGTGAGGCATCAGGACTGTGGCCGGATATTGCAGATCAAGAGCGGCATGCATGGAGATTCCCCAAGTGATTCTTCTCTACTTGCCCTGATTATAGAATGTAACGAAAAGCTGGTGCCATGAATCGCCAAGTAGAACTACGTGTAGCACAATGACCCTTCTAACTTTTATTAGCTGTATGTAGCACAGATACTAACCTCAAATCGACACTGCCGATGCACGCGTGTGTTCTACCATATTGAAGGTGTCAATATGTATTCAAGAAAGGTTACTACGAGCCCTCAAAATAAAAAAGAAAAGAAAGGGTACTACGGAGAATGTACTATATATCAAGCTTGAGATTTCTGTGTGCCCGATTATCACAGAGACCAGTATAAAACTGTTGACTTTTCATGCATTTCGGCTTCCAGCTTTTGTCGAGATGCATCGTGCTATCCTGAATTCTGCAGATTTAAAGTAGTCTGGCCTCACGTTTGCAATCACAGATGCTACTTCAGGAGTCATTACTGCACTTGGTTTTATTCACTCTGGGTCAGTTGGACGTGAGAGTTCCAAATGTGAAAAGAGAAACAGAACGTAGTTAAGGGTGACAGAGATATAAAACAGGTTCGAAGGGGCGCCTTCTCCAAAATAAAAAAGGTGGGAAGGGCCGGGAAGCTTTTTCAATGTGTTTTTTATTTTTTAGGTTTTCTCATGAACTTTTGGGATTTATAATAATTTGTCATTCCTCTTCCCTTTGCCAAGAAGGGACTACACATTTCGTCATTTCACTCTCTTTCTCTGAAGTCTCTCTTATCTCCTCCCGAACCGTCCAGGTGCTACAGGTGAGCGGAGAGGAGGAAAGGCGAATTCGTGTCGCCGCCGGCAGATCCGCCGGCCTTGCTCGCCTCCGGCGGCCTTCGGGGCGTCACGAGGCGGGGAAGACCGCTAATCTGCCGGCTGGTGAGGTAGTTTCTAGCATTAGGTCTAGGGTTCGGTTCCCAAATCGCATCAGCGAGGCGGTGGCGGTGGTGCGACGGTGGAATAAATTCTCTCGAGCTCTCCTCCGCCTCGACGGCGCTCTGCTGCGGCGCCAGCGACGAGCTTGTGGAGGAGCGGTCCTCAGTGGGGGGACTTGTACAGGAGTCATGTGTTGGCCTTTCTTAGTCATCGAGTTCATGGCGGTGGCGATGGGGCCGGCTTCTCAAGTCTAGGATGCAGAGGAAGCTGGGGCTTGGCGGTGTGTTGGAGGATGGACCGGCCTCTGGTTCCCCGTGACGTAGGTTGTCCTCGGCGGTGAGCCGAGGTTCGTGCCGGAAAGAGCTCGGGGCGCAGCCCCGGCCGATTGGGTGCTCAGCTACGGCGATTCTCTCAATGGCGGCTCAGTTCAAAGCCTTGGTGCAATGGAGCTCCCTCCGGTGTTTGGGTTTGATGGAGGCGGCCGGTTCTCCAGGTGCCGGTGAAGGCTGGCGCCGCTGGATGTCGGAGCCGGCGATGAGCAAAGGGTCCAAGGGTCTTCGTGTATTTTTTTGTTTTTTCTAAGGGCCTTTTTGCTCTTTTGGTGGGACAGCTGTCCTTTGTATCCTGGTACAATGTACCTGTATTGTACTTCTTTGTTAACTTTTAGTACAGGTATATTTCCTCCAAAAAAAAAAAGGGACTACACAATAATAACACTCCTTCGGAAGTGGTGTTGAGTCAATATGAGCCATACTTTACCTACTATTCCTTCCTTAAATGATTTTATCCTCTACAAAGATGGTATATAAGTGTGTTGATTCTTGAAGCTTGAGAAGTGAATGAGATAAAAGTTAGGTAAGAGTAGCTTCGCTAAAGGGTGCTATCCGAGTTGCACGGCAGCGCAAACCATCTCCGCTAATCGTTTTCTGTGCCTCGGTTTCATCGATCTCTTCAGCTTGTCACTACACTGCATAGAAGGTTGGTATTGGAGGCATCAGGAGAGAAAGTTGCTGATGTTGTCCATGAGGAGGGTCTAGAAGCAATGATGGAATGACTATGAGATTCTCATCTCCTGCTCTGTTCCTTATTCGGGTAGCAATAGCCCGTCAAAGTTCTCCTTGGTAGCGCCTCTGTTTCTTCGTATACTGAGCAGCGGCAAGCAATCCATTTGAGAATTGTTCATGTCCAAAATGTTCTTCGTCCGTCCATGTATAGTTGCCGACTCTGCGTTTGGTTGCCACTCATTCCTTCTAGTGAGTAAGAACAGCAGACTGCAGCAGAGGAGGACACGCGAAGTTCAAGCCGCCTTTTTCTCATTGATACACTGCTGCTACCTCGGCTGCCAAAGGCACATCCGCTGCTGTCCGCCCTCCGCCACTAGCAAAACCAAGTACTAAGCATCAACATGCAGCCTCATCGTCCGAGGCCGCCCAGTATTGTCGGCTCCACGCTTACTCAGCAGATATGTCAATGATCTGTCTTAGCTCTCTTCCAGTCGCCGCCTATGCTGTGTTAAGGTAGTATATGAGGATATTGATTGAGGTACAACTGGGCAAGCAAGGCAATTTCACATGTCGATGTCTAATGGAACAATGGGTGTTCGTGTGACTTGATCAGAAAGGGCCACCATTTTCAAGAGGTTACTAAAATAAATACAAAATTGTGTCAACGAAACAGCTAGTTTCTACTCCTTCAAGGTATTAAAAATTTTATAAGCTTCATTACTGGTCAATAAAACATGGTGAATTGCTAATCACGAAGAATTATTTTTTCAACAAAACAGCTAGTTTATGCTGCTGAAAAATTATTAAATTTTTTCCATCTTTCAATTGGGGCAAAACATGGCTGATCAGTAAGCACTGTGCTTATGACAAATAACTTCAGATGTTTTAATGCTTGTAAAAATTATTTTCTCACCTACTTCTGTACATGTCTTATGATTCCATTTGATTTTCGTCCACTTGCATTGACTGTATAAATATTGTACTATTTAAGGAAACAATTAAAATAGAACAGACTGTTTCTCTTGCAAAATACCTAGTGTTATAAAGTGCAGAGGAAGCTTCTGTGGTTTGAAACTTGAAAGGCCACGTTTAAAGCACAATATGTTGTTTGGACTTGTTTCTAGTTTGTTTTGGTTTTGGAGGTGTCAGGACAAGACCAATCTCAATAAAGCTGTAGCCAAGTAATTTGTGCTAGTTTGTGCTGCTGCAAGATTATTAATTTTTTTCAATCAACGAAACAGCTAGTTTATACTGCTGCTAGATTATTTATTTTTTTCCATGTTTTAATACTAGAAAAACATGGCTAATCACTAATCAGTAAGAACTGTTCTTATGAGAAATAATGTCAGATGCTTAATGTTAGTAAAAAATTATTTTCTTGAATCAATACTGATCAGAATGCAGGACTTCTTTGTATAGCACATTTCACTGAATGCAGGAGTGAGTACCCTTTAGCTCTGATCATATTGTGATGCATCCGGCCTAGGTGGGATGGTCAAAAAGCCCGACACACCGATCCGGATTCTTCGAACCCCGCAATCTTAGCACCAACGCTTTAAAAGCCCGACACACCAATCCGGATTTCCCGAATCCCGCAATCTTAGCACCGCAAGTCCAGAGCTCTCACTCGGGGACAGACCCAATCGCCCTAAAAGACTAGTTTAATAGAGGAAGGGTGACTCTCCCTTTTAAAGTGGCTTCCTCCTCCCAAGCTAAGCAAGGTGGGATTATTCAGAGGTTCACACGGTCGCCGCCTGACTACAACTGGGTCTTTGGCCCATTTTCTTGTTGCGTCTTTGCCAGTGGGTAATAGTGGATGATGTCCTCATCATTCTCCCCTTCTTAACAAGGGCCCAACTCTCATACCAAATGATGCATCCAGCTCAGATGGGATGGTCGAAAAACCCGACACACCGATCCGGATTCCTCGAACCCTGCAATCTTAGCACCAACGCTTGAAAAGCCCGACACACCGGTCCGGATTCCCCGACTCCCGCAATCTTAGCACCGCAACTCCAGCGCTCCCACTCGGGAAAATGCACAATCGCCCTAAAAGACTAGTCCGATAGGGGAAGGGTGGCCCTCCCTTTTAAGGTGGCTTCCTCCTCTTAAGCTAAGCAAGGTGGGATTATTCAGAGGCTCACACGGTCGCCGCCCGACTACACCTGGGCTTTTGACCTATTTTCTTATTTCGTCTTTGCCAGCGGGTAATAGTGGAGGATGTCCTCATCATATTGTCCAACTAACTTCAGTAACTCATTTCGTAAATACTACCCTTAAATCAACAAACCCACACCGTATCTCAGTTCTCACCCATTGATGTACATGTTTTATGATTCCATTTAATTTTCATCGTCCACATGCATCGACTATATAAATATAGTACTATATAAGGAAAAGGAGAGTTGAAGAAAACAAATAAACTATAACAGAGTGTTTCTCTTGAGGGTCTTACAAGATGTGCAAAATAGATAGTGTTAAATAAATTGTAGATGAAGCTTATGTGGTTTGAAAGGTCACGTTTAAAACAAAGCATGTTGTATCGACTTGTGTCTAGTTTGTATAGATGTTTAGGTTTTGGAGGCGTCAGGACAAGACCAAGCACATTGTAGAAAAATTCAGGACCTGATTATCAGGTACAATTAGCAATGTAGAGTTTGCTGGAATCAATCTCACGTGCACAGAGGAAGCAGCGCAGTGCCTCTTACGGTTGGGGTACGCCAGGCGTGCGGACATGTCGCGCAACAGTGACACCTCTGCTGCCGTGTCATTCATCAGAGTGGACTGCAGGGACTCACGACTCTGTCGCACAGGAGCAGCCGAGGCAGCAGCCTGCGTCCGCATGAAACTGCGAAAACAGGTAATGCTCCTCGGCGTCGACCTGCCTGGCACTGCAGCTTGTGTCTCCCCCGCGACGTGCAGTGCAGGTGATTTTTTTTTAGATAAGCGCCACCTTGGCGCGACCTTCAGGAGGCCAGGTGCGGGACGGGGGCTCGAACCCCCGCCGGCACGGACGCACCCTTGCTCCGTTACCACTGGGCCACCAGCCCATCCGCAATAAAAAAATAGGGGCAAACTCCCCCGGCCTTCTTTGGAGGCCATGCAGGGACCAGGGCTCGAACCCTGGCCGGCTGGCTCCTCCCCATGGAGCCTTTGCCAACTGACCTACAGTCAGAGGCAGATGCGGTAGTGTCAAATTTCAGCAATCAGCCAGCAAATGCAGCTCCAACTGCCGCCCTTTGGCTGGAACCTTGAGGTGCTCTGAAATATTCTCTCTCACACACTCTCTCCACTGATGTATAATTCAAGCTTTTTATTATTCAACAGAAATTCGAGATAAATGTAGAAACAGATGACGATGATATGCCCTGCATTGCGGTTGTGCACGATCACCACGGCTCGACTGGTAAGGCCAATGTTCACCAGTCAGACTGCGCTTTTTAGACTTTGATTATATTTGCCAACCAACCAAAATAACAGATGTAGACTAGAATCAATATGAGTCATACTTCAACTACCGTTTCGTCAATGTTTTTTTTTTTTTAACTACTATTTCATCCATGTTTGGTTCTTATTATATATATATATATATATATATATATATATATATATATATATATATATATATATATATATATATATATATATATATATATATATATATATATATATATATATATAAGTGTCTTGAAAAGGGGGGAGTCAGAGTAGCTTTTCTTAACGGTGCTAGGTGACCAGCACTGCAAACGTCCTCTGCTTACGTTTTCTGTCCCACGGTTCCATTTACCTCTATAGCTTGTCACTACTTTGCATACACGATGGGTTTTGGAGGCATCAGGAGAAGAACTTGATGGTGTTATCCGTGATGAGAGTTGAACAGCACTCACCGCAGAACGAGCCGTATTTCGAGATCTGCTCTGTCCCTTCGTCAGGGTTCCTCTGTTTGTTCGTGTACAGAACAGCGGCAAGCGGTAAACTGGAGAAATGTTTGTGTCTCGATTCTGCTATGCGCGCCCATGTCAAGTTGTCGACGCTATGTAGTGCGTTGATTGCCCCTAATTCGTTCAGGTGGGAAGCGGCAGCTATATGCAGTGGAGAAAGGCACAGAATCTCAAGTCGGCTCCGCATACTCTTCACAGATGGTTCAATAGTTCATGATTTTGTCTTAGCCCTCCTCCAGTCAAATATACGGAAAGGATACAGATGACAGTTTTTTTGGGAAGAATGAGATTTGGACAATATCGAATGCCACTTTTGTCTAATGTTTATTATCACATTACAGTGGATAATTAACGGATAAGGTAGCTAGAAAGTTAACTACATTGTCCAACCAACTACAATTACTCATTTTCAGAAGTAGGACCCATGTTTCACCTAAAATAATGTCTTCCTTATTTGGTTGTTCTCCTCCACGTACAATTGTAGCATATATAAGTGCCCTGAAGGACAAAGACATAGCAGCTTCCTTGAGTGTGGTACCAGAGGTCCATATGTGTAGTAGTGCAGCTCGATCGGCTGCTTACAGGTTTCAGTGCTTTAGTTCCATTTATTTCTACAGCGTGTCACTACTCCGTAATATAGGATATAGGTATCGGAGGCATCAGGAGAAGACCGTGCTGATCTTGTCCAGGGTGAGGGTCAAGACGATCTGATGGGACGGCAAGGAAGTGTATAGGTTCTGCTACAGCCCAGAATAAGACTTGCAGCAGCCCTTTGTAGTCCACACTAATCGTGTTAGCAATAACCTTGACGTGATTGTGTGCGTTGTGTGTGTGACTGAGCTGCGTGCGCTGCTTTGTGTCGAGGTGTGCGCAGTTGTGTCGCAGGTTGGCTGCGCCAAGGTCGAGCGCATTGTATCCCAGCAGGAGAGCCGCGCGTGGACAGGTCGGGGTTGGTTACGAGTCGGCTGCGTGGTGCGGGCGGGGTCGGGGTCGAGTGGACTGGCGAGATGGTGGCAAGCTCCATGATCGCGTCCCTAGTAGTCCTTGCAAGGCTGTTGTAACTAATCCTGCGTTTTTCATTGAGTCCAGAAAAATAAAAAGGCCAAGATATGATATCAGACGAGTTCGTCTCGGGAAAAATTTCTTGTGCATGTTCATCTTCTTCCTTGCGCCTGCGTCGCGGGAGAGTGCACAGCTGAGAGGGTCGCCGTTGGGCTCCAACAGGCGGTACCTTTGTTTCTTCATGTACAGAATAACGGTGCGGGTTGCGGAGATGTCAGTGCCTCAACTAGAATATGAGTGGTTGCGCATCACAGCATTTTGCGTCTGCAACACTCGTCTCGTGGGAAACGGCAGCAATTGCCAGCTCGTCCAGGCTGTGCCGGCACTATCTCGTGACGCATCAGGACTGTGGCCGGATATTCCAAATCAATTCCAGCATGCATGGAGGTTCCCCATGCCACTGCGGACGTAACTTCCGGTGATAGTTCTCCTTGCCATCTTATATTTACTAATTGGAGGCTCCTTTTGAGGCCTCCACGTTAATCGGTGGAAAATCCTAAAAATTCTCACAAAAAAGCAAAACATCTGACCATTAAATTGTATGCTTAAAAAACAATAGCCGTTGGATCTAAGATGACTTAAATTACCCACATATGCCATTAAGAAAAGAGTAAGCCCGGCCCAACTACTCCTATTACTACCTATCGTAAATAATAGCAGCTGCACTTAGGGTTTGATGAAGTTTGATGGCAGTCTCGCACGTCCGAAACAAAACAATCAAGCAGGCCGGCGTGGATCCGTGAGATGAACTTGGCCGCAGCTCTTTCTTAGCATCGTGATGATGAACCGCCTGATGAAGAGCACTCTGAACTTTTCACCGGAGGAGCCACGGGGCTATAAATCATCGATATCCGTGAGATGAACTTGGCCGCAGCTCTTTCTTAGCATCGTGATGATGAACTGCCTGATGAAGAGCACTCTGAACTTTTCACCGGAGGAGCCACGGGGCTATAAATCATCGATATTGCGCTGCCGCAAACAGCGAGAATGCCGGCAATGAGGAATTAGGTCGGTAGCAGCAGGAGATCAATCGGAAAGGTATCGTGCATGATGCCGATGTGTAGGGAACAAACGCTGCTTCCAGAAGCGACGTATCCATTGATCGAGTCCAGTTTGCCGTATAGAATTTGTACTGCATGCATGACGCAGCAAAAAAATCCAGTGCTAGATGAATATGCATGCATGCATCCACGACAATTTGGAGCAGGAGCTGAGCCTGCGTGCATGAACATCTATCTGCGTGTGCTTGCATGCCTTGCCGTATTGCATTGGAGTTTGGATCGCTGGCTCATGATCAGGGTATGGATCTTCAGGCAGAAAGTAAATCAGCCAACCAGCAAGAACTGCAAAGAACATGGGGCAGAAGAAAACTAGGGACAGTCCTTGATATTAAAAAGATTATAATCGATGGTCAAAGCTCATAAATCAGACGAAGTGGTACGGCAGCGATGAAGATGCGGCTACCGGTCCTGCCACGATACCTGTTGGATCATCATGCCGTTTGATCTGCCGGTGCTCAGTAGCTACTTCCGGATCATCATGACTCTAAATTTCTGCCGGATGCTTATGTGACGCCGCCAATTAAAATTTTGTTGCTGTTCAGGGGTATGCCAAAGCGATGGCCAGATCAAGATAAGCAGGAAGAGGACGATTGGAAAAAAAAAATAAAGAGAAAGAAGACCATCGGACAGGCATGTAGGTCGTAGGCGATGCAAACAAGGAAGTTTTTCCATTGGCTTCTGCACAACCCACAGATATACAATTATCTTAAGTTCGTTAAAAGAAGGCAGAGCATGGATTAGCATATCGATGGTGTCGCAGCCAGTTTAAGTAATCTGATGCAGAAACAGAATCCATGTTCGAGTTGCAAAGGTAAATATGAAGAATCTTGAGAGAAGCATATGTCATGCATGCCAGAGCGGGAGAAAGGAATATTTTTTCTCAAAAATCTGCTGGAAGATTATGCATGTTAGATCACAGATAAGGGGCAGAAATAGCAAACCGTAAGGCTTGGCTTACTTCATCAGGAAAGCTGCTTGCTAATTATTACCCACAAAAGTTTAAGACAGCCTAGAGTGTTTTGTTCAACCGAGCTAATCAGAACTACATACAGTCAGCCAATGTTGAATAGGAATTTACTGTATGCATTAGAAGATATCACTTGACAAATAGGACATCATGTTAAATGGGAAAAGAGCTACGTGTTCATGTTAAAAAGCCTGAGGAGTCCATTGGGATGATGCTTGGAAAGGTAATTTCTACATAAGACTGAAATGTAGCTGCGGTTTCTCATTAGATCAAATATAACTAGCTTTCCAACAGCACATTACTTTGGTGTCTATTAAAGAAATGTATCCATAGTGTAAAATTTCGTTAAGAATAGAACAACCAAATAAATTCATGCATCGATACCAATCATATCCTTTTGATTGTATTTCTCCTTGACATATGAGAACTGTTTACCTTGCATGGAACAAAATATTTTCCCGGTTCATGTAGAAATTGAATTATTTTCTGAGAAGTTTTTACAGATATTTAATATTATAGAGTGAGTCCTCATATATTATATGGATCATGAATTTAATTATATAGAAAGAGTCAGTTTACTAACTAGAATAAAAAAGCCGGTGCATTTTCCCCCTCTGTGTTTATGCATAATAATTATGGAGTCCAAACTGAATCTCTACTCCTACCTGTTACCTATCAGTAATAAGCATGGAATAAAATTAAATCTCAACATCTTCTCATCAGTCACATCCCTGAAGATCAATTAGTACTCTAGACACATAATGAAGTTACTAGCCCGTGCAAATGCACGGGTTGATAGGCTAGTACTACTAAAACGTAACGAAAAGCTGGTGCCATGATTCGCCAAGCAGAACCATGTATAGCACAATGGCCCTTCTAACTTGCTGTGGCCTATATCAGAGGTGCACAATAGTGCATAGTCAGTTGCCTACAGTTTTATGTGCCCGATTTCCATGTATCTTAACATTTCTTCGGAAATCATGTTATGCTTCAAAAGGAAGCAGAATATGTTCTGTACACTTGTCACTACTCTTTACCAGTTAGGTTTTGGAGGTGTCGGGAGAAGACCACACAGATTCTTCAGCGTGCCATGTACGCCTGGGTTTCCAATCTCAACCATTGCCGACGGTGTGCCTCATAAAAATAGAAGGTAGCTGCTCGGCATCACAGCCAGATGCAGGTGAGATGTGCCGTGTTGTACCTGGAAACCGAGGTGTGGTAGATGGCCTCCCATGCCAGTTGTGACAGCATGCCGATCCACCAAGTCCAGTACTAAACAAATGAAACATCTTACACACTAGCAAAAGTGCCCGTGCGTTGCCACGGGCTAGCCGGAAAAATCTCTCGATATTGTATTAACAGACTTGTTAATGTTACATTATATTCGTTTTGACTATACGTATGTAGTTGATGTGCTTTTTAGAAATCAGATAAACTTTATCCCTTGTATTTAATTTTCAGCCACATTTCGCAGCGTTGATGTCCGGGCAAGAGTCTCTTGCTTCGCGATAATACGAATCATGGTTGACGTAAAGGCAGGAGTTTTTGCCTCCAGATAATTCAGATCATGGCATGTGTCATCTATATATGCCATATTGCCTTGGCCATCTCGTCCAACATAGAGGCTTAACTTAGTGATGTGCAGCCTAATTAGGAAAGCAGTTATCAATCCAACATGATGATTCTATAAGAATTTGCATGGGCTCGAAAGAGAACAGAAAACCATAGAATTATGGCTGCTACCATAGACGTCAAATCTTTCATACCATATCAAATGAATGGATCAAGCAAGTTTAATGCCTGTGCAAGCGCTACGGTCACATTTATAATGCAAATCAAGAAAGCAAAAATGTATACTTTGACAGTTGTAAACATTCATTCATTCAGATTAGCCATGTGGCCTAATGCATAATAAATCAAAAAAATAGTAACTTAACACAAAGACTTAATCATTAAAAAAGGAAACAAACCAAGTCATTCAGTACATGGCCTCATTCTTACATAAATGCAAGGTCAAATTATTACTGCAAGCAAGAAACTCTTAAACTATTGTTGAACTTCATTTATCTTTAGCTCATCCATCCCATTTTTGTAGCTGTTGGCGCTAGCGGCCGTTGCACTCTTGTAGCAGCAGCAGCAACCCCACGGCCAGAGGCCCAGGGTCAATGAAGCATAGGAGCAGATCCATCCATGAAGGGAAATACGCTGCCCCACCCTCCATTTAATTAACGTGGCAATAACAGAAAAAATGAAAAAGAAGTATTAGAAGATACAAATAGTTAGGTAAGGGCAGACTTCATTCCGGCTCCAATGTAAAAGTGATCCTGCTTGCAGACTCTTGAGAAATTTATTTTTGCTTTTGTGTCTGTAGAATATCAATAGAACAGTAAAAACCACAAAATTCCTCACTGGCTGACCAAAACAAAATATCAAAAAATCATAAACATAAAACTTCCAAAAATCTTGAGTAGTCCATAATCGTTGATATGAGAACAGACATCGGTTAAAAACTAAACAATTAGTGAGCTAAACCGTAATGTATTTTATTAATCATTTTTGTTGTGTAGTTTGCCCTAATACCTATCCAGCATATCAACGCTCTTGGCACCGGGATAGCTCCATTTGCCTTCAATGAAACCAACGCTATCCTAGAGGACCCATATACATGGAACAATAATCTTTGCATTTACCAGGATCAAGAAATAATAAGTTTATGCAGTTCTTTAAAGAAGTCAATAATCCATATTTATACTTATTTCCTGATTTCTTATCTACCTGATGGTAGAAATGAATTTCTGAAATCAAAACTCAAATAGGCATGTGGACGAATAAACTGGTCCGAATATTTTTATATACCATGTAAGCTGTATATATCCACACATGGGGAAAAAACATATACAACTCATTCAATGGCTAGCATACAGGGTGAAAACCTTTAAGGCTTTAAAGGCTCTGACATTTCAGATTGAGGACTCCATGGTTAGCATACATGGTGACCACCTTTCACAATCGTTCAGTGAGAAACATCTTAATGTTTTGTTGATTCCCTTGATGATTAAACAGTCATAGAGAACATCTAAATGAAGGACTGTTAACATACCTGTATCCTAGGCAATGAAAAACCGACCTCACCACCAGGCTCCTAATTAAATTTCTGAAACTCATACAGATTTGCTCGCAATAGTCAGTGAAATACAAAGCTGTCCCTGTCCATATTTAGTTTGTTTTCAGCATTACAATCCATGTGGATCGATAAATTTCACCAAAACAACCAAGCATACCTCAGTCAAAAGAACAGATTCATCACTAAACAGTGAAGGGCGACCTCAATGCATCAGTTAAAATAAAAGAATTCATGTATAATTGATCCTACCATCCTATGAGCGAAATAGTACAACATCATTTTTTTTGGGCAGCAATGCCCATTTTAATCTCTGCCCAACATGCAGAACACTTTAAACTACAATGCCCACTTTAATCTCTGCCTGATATGCAGAACACTTTAAAGTGCAATCTCTACTATTTTAAAAAAATGGTCTAAGAACATGCCTAAAGCACATGATTGCAGGGTCAGGTTCCTTGATTCAGATTTATTAAACTGCCTTCTTATTGTAAAGCTGAACTGATTTAGTAGGAAGCAATGAAAAGGAACACATGGCAAAGAAATTCATTACACTCTCTATGTTTAGTGAACAATTCAGTGCTTCATCAATCCTTTTAGCTGAAAGACTTAAGGTCCTTCAACCCTGATTTCTTAGCTAAATGAAACTGGAACTGGGCCAGGGGAAAAAAAGGAACCATCCAGCATTTTATTAGCTCTAAAAAATGGAGTAACCTATTGCACATAATAAGATTGTTCCTCAGCAAGAGAGGTGTTACCTGCAAACACCAAGAGCTTTCTTCATGTCACCAGATGCTGCTGCAACTTTCCTATAAATTAGCATTCACCAAAACATTACAAAATAAAACCATGGACCAGCTTAATGAGGCTTTGCATGATACGGAAAGTCACAACAAGAGGTTTGCCTGTCAAATTAGCACAGTAAACACAAAGTCATGTTGGCTTACATCATATAAAGAAAATTTACATCATACAAAGCAAATGTAGCATATTTAACATTGTAAAAAGTGTTTACAATTCAATGATTCAAGCTTTGGAAGAAACCGATCTGCTAGGTCATATTTATACTTATTTCCTGATTTCTTTTCTACCTGATGGCAGAAATAAATTTCTGAAATCAAAACTCAGTCAAAAGAACAGATTCATCACTAAACAGTGAAGGGCGACCTCAATGCATCAGTTAAAATAAAAGAATTCATGTATAATTGATCCTACCATCCTATGAGCGAAAGAAAAAGAGCACTCATTATCAGCAAATGGGCATCAACTGGTTTCTTAACTTTAACAGCTACGCATAGGTGAAAGTATCATTCAATATAGATCATAGTGAGCGCCTGCAACTAGACTGCATTTACCAGAGTAGAACTACCAATGCCATCCACACACTCATTGACTGTTCACCCAGTCGTGTTTGCAATTCTAATCAAGATTCAAAATAAAACTAAAAAAAAATCAAATACAGTGAACTGAAGCATTTAGGCACCCACGAATTGGCCATGAGAGGCAACTGAACGGAGCAATTAATGTCTGAGGTCGCCCGCCGTGCTTTGCAGTGCAGTTGGAGTTCTCGGTGATGACGTCCTCAAACTTGCTCTCTCCGTAGACGATCTGCTTGTGCAGCACACGCACGAGATGGGCGGCGGCATCACGGTTCGTACCTTCTCAGCGGAGGGCGCACAACAGTGGTGGCGGTTGCCGGAGCCGGAGGAGGAGGGGGCAGGCTCACCGGGGCAGCCACATCCACCGCGTCGATCTCAGAGCGCACGCAGACGTGGGCAAGCGCACGGACGGCGGCGGAGGCAGGCTCGCAGGGGCAGCCACGTCCTCCGCGATGATCTCCAAGGCTTTTGGCCGCGGCGGCGGCATTCGCAACGACGCGGAGGAACTCGCTCTTCCTCCTCCCATCCTATTGCTCCACTCCTGCGGCTCGAGACGATGGTGGAGGTGGAGGCGGCGATTTAGGGTTGAGGAGGTTGGATCGGGATCGGGAGAGCGGTGAGCAGGGGATCGGGCGGCGGACGCAGGTGTGAACAGCGCAGCGGGGGAGGGCTTCGCATCCAGACTCTGGTGAGGGCGCGGTCGGCGGCGGACGCAAGCTCATGCACGGTCGTCTCAGCGTGCTCGAGCGGCGGGGACGGGCAGGTTTGGGAGGGGCGGAGAGGGCGCGCGACCGCGATGGGACGATGCGCGGAGAGAAGGAGCCCACCTGTCAGCGCCAATTCTTTTTACCGTGGAGAGGCGCGCGACGGAAGACAAATAATAAGGAGTATAAAGAAAGATATATGCTTCTTCATGAGTCATTACTACACTTTGTTTTATTCATTCACTGATTTGGATCACTTGTATGTGAGTGTTCCAAACGTGGAAAGAGAACAAATTAAAGTGGGGAGGGCCTGGAAGCTTTCTCTGTGTATATTTTTTATTTTCTAGGTTTGTTCATGAACTTTTGAAATTTATAATGATTTATCATTCCTCTTCCCTATTCCAAGAAACAAAAAATACTACAATAATAACTCTTCTTTCAGAATTATTGTTGAGTCATATTTCACCTACTATATTTTCCATCCTTAAATGGCTTCATCCTCTACAAGGATGATATATACTAAGTGTCTTGGTTCTTGAAGCTTGAGATGTGAATGAGAGAAAAGGCAAGTGTAGCTTCTCTAAAGGGTGCTATCCGAGGTGCACGGCAGTGCAATCCAGCTCTTCTAATCGTTTTCTGTGCCTCGGTTCATCCAACTCTACAGCATGTCACTACACTGCGTAAAAGGTGGGTATTGGAGGCAACAGGAGAAGAATTTGCTGATGTTGTCCATGATGAGTGTCCAGGGGCAATGATGGAACGACGGAGCTGTTCTGATACTCTGCAATCTCTGCTCCGTCCTCTACTCGGGTTGCAAAAGCCTTTCAAAGTCCTCTTCGATAGAGCTTCTGTTTCTCCTTATACAGAACAGAGGTAATCAATTCCACTGAAAGATGTCGTAGTCCCAGTTACTTATGCTCCGTCCGCCCAATGTATAGTTTCCGACTCCGCGTTTGGCTGCCTCTCATTTCTTTGAGTGAGGAACTGCAGTATACTGCAGCAGAGGAGGGCGCAGAAAGTCCAAGCCGCCGTTGTTTCATGGATGCACTGCTGCTATTCCTCAGCTGCCCCAAGACTCATCCTCTGCTCTCGCCGTGCCCTCCGCGACTAACCAAACCTAGTCAGCATCAACATGCCTCTTCGTCCGAGGCCACCCAGCATTGTCGGCTCCACACTTACTCAATGTAACACTGGTGTTCGTTTGACTTCACTCAGAAAGCTCCACCATTTTCAGGAGGTTACTAAAGAAAATATAAAAATTTCTAAGCTTCATTACTGGTAAACAAAACATGGTGAAATGCTAATCACAAAGAACGAAATTACCTCAGATGTTTTAATCTCTACTATTTAATAAATCTAAAGTGGTTCGTCAGCCCAAGATTTCAGACATCTGCCATCCGACTTTAAAACGAATTCAAATTCGAAATCAATTTGAATTCAGTCATCTGAGTTCCACTAAGTTTCCTCTTATAAAGGTGCGTGGTGTAGTGGTAAGGAACTACAACTCCAACTCAGTGGAGCAAGGTTTGAATCCTGCATGGCGCAAATACTTGTTTTTCTTTTTCTTTTTTTTTTCTTGTGATGGCCCTTCAGCTCGGGCCGAATCCGGTGCGGCCGCGGATCCCGTGCGGCCATATGTGCTGTCTGGTGTGACCTTCTGTGTGGCACTATTCAGATTCGTTGAAATTTGTAAAATCTATAGAAAAAAATAAATTTCATAAAAATGTGAAACCAATTTTGTTAGAGTAAGCGCGGACTGGTTTTAAGTCAATATGGACTCTGTGTTTGTGTCAGGAAAGTGAAGGTGGGCTCGAAATTGTAAAGTCAACAAGTGCAAATGCTCAAGTCAACGCAGCACTGCCAACGAATTGGGTCATCCTACCAAATTCGAATGTGTCAAGATGTGTTCTAGAAATGTTACTACAATGAAGTAGTATGAACTCCGACATTTGTGTATGCCTGATTTTCACTAAGGCCAGTCTAAAATTGCCAGATGACGGCCATTTTGGCAGTTTTCCGGAATCCACCACTTGTTCACATTCCATGCATTTTGGCTTCGGTAATAGTTATGGCCTGCAATATAACCACGAATCCTGCCAATTGAGAAGTCTGACCTTACTTTTGCAATCAGGACTTGGGACTTCACCAACTCTTCGACCTGAGTCATACTCCACTTGTTTTGACATTCACCATGGATCAGTAGAATTAATGTTAGTGTTCTGAATTGATAAAAGAGAATTAAAACAAGGCATTTGTCAGTGCAAAAATAGGAAGCACCAGAACGCTTTGTCAGTGCAATTTCTATAATTTCTAGGTTTATGCATGTGATGTTAGGATTTACTATGATTTATCATTCCTCCTCTCCTCGCCCTAAAGAAAACAAAAAAGGCTCATTTTCGTCGGTGTTGTTGAGTAAATACGAGCCATAGTTCACCTACTATTCCTTTCTTATTTCGTTTTATCCTCAAAAAGGGTTCCAACAGTCTCGAAGGTTGAGTGATTGAGAAATAAATAGGGTGAAAGACAGTAGCTTCTCTTAAAAGATGCTACCAGAGGTGCACGGCAGTACAAATCAGCTGCTTAGGGGTTTTCTCATTTATGTTGGGGATCTGTTGTTTTCCTTGCCATACTTCACCTACTATGTTGCGTATACACAGGGTAGGTTTTGGAGACATCAGGAGAATAACTTGCTGATGTTTTCAATCACAATGGTCGAGGCTCCTTCTTCCGGTTGCACAAGCCCTTGAGAGTCCTTTTCAACAGCGCCTGTGTTTCTTCCTACACAGAACAACGGCAAGTGTCGGCTAAGACTGATGTAGTAAGTTTTTCTTCATCCGGGAGCTCGAGTCGCGGTTCTGCTATGTGCGCCCATGTCTTGCCGCATTTCATTTCCCCTCATTTCGTCTAGTGGCCGGGAACGGCGGAGGATGGCACCACAGAGAGTTCAAGCCGCTGGAGCCTCGATGCTGTGATGGCTAGCCCAGGTGTACGTCCTCGCCCCTCAGTCCGCTGTCATCCCCACATGTCCTCCGTGCAACCTCATGGTCCGTGCGGCTTCGCACCATTGTCGGCTCACCACCACCTATAAATTATGTCAGTGAAGTCTCCAGAGAAGAAAAAATTATGTCAGTAAATGATAACTCGGGGAGAGAAATCACACAACATATTTTCTTGAAGAAGCTCGGTGAGTACAAATTTAGAACAGTATAGCGCGAGCGCAACTGTACTTGAATCAGCTACGTTTCAACTGTGACATAGTTTAGTTTTTCCATGTTTGTTTCAAAAAAAATGCATGTACAGTTTGATTTTTGAATTATTGAAAAGAAATTTGTGATAAAGTTGCAATAGTAATTGCTTCTGTATCAGCGAAATTCATTTTTTTTTCCAAAATAACAGTACTGGCGCCGGTAGTGTTCAGGAGTTAGCTTATGCTTTTTAGCATTTGATCACATTGCCCAACTAACTACAATACCTCTGTCTGCAGAAGTAGACTAGAATTAATATGAGCCATACTTCAACTACTATTCCGCCCATATTTGCTTTTTTATCCTCCACGAGGTTGGTCTATAACTGTCTTCAAGGTTGGGTCAGAGTAGGTTCTCTTAATTAAGGGTGCTAGGTGACCGACAGCACAAACCACCTCTGCTTATTGCTTTCTTCTCTCGGTTTCATTTACCTATGCATACATAGTGGGTTTTGGAGGCATCAGGAGAAGATCTTGCTGATGTTATCCGTGATGAGAGTCGAAGAGCACTCACGGCATAACGATCCATCTTTCGAGATCTGCTATCTCCCATTATCTGGTTGCCTCGGTTTGCTTGTCTACAGAACGGTAGACTGCAGAAATGTCGTGTCTCGATTCTGCTCTGCACACTCGACGTTGCATTTAATTGAACCTCATTCCTTCTCAAGATCGAACGGCAGGTAAGTGCAGTGGAGCACGGCACAGAAGTCCAAGCCCTCTTCACCACATGGTTGCATTGCTGCTACCTTGATCAGCTTCCCCAGTTTCAGCCGCTGCCATGCCCATGCCCTCCGCCGCTAGGCAAACCTAGTAGTCGGTGTCGTCATGCAGACTCCTCATCATATAAGTTCATGATCTGTCTTACCTCTCTTCAAGTCACCCATGCGGTGTTAGCTGTTACGATAGTAGATTGAGGATATTGGTCGAGGTACAGCTGTACGAGCAAAAGAATTTTGCATGTCCATGTCTAATTGAAAACTTGTGTTATTGTTAGATTTAATAGGCATTTATGTCTTTTATTTTACAATTAAATCAAATAAATTCAAGGCCATGGAATTGCTAGGTGTTATGAGCCATTAGTCACACGCACAAAGTAACGGAGGAATAAATCAACTTAATTGAGGTGTACACCTCCCGTGGAGTTGGAATAGGAAAAGATTTGGAGCACTATGGTGTTATGGCTTGGTTGAGAATTAATCCATGGATTAATAACTGGTTGTAATGGTGTGCGGTTACTAGCAAAAGTAACTCATACGTTACCATGCATTGCTTCTCCTCTTAATCCTCTTGTTAACTACTAGTACTATATAAGTACTTGTGGGTATACGTGAAAGGCTCCCTCAAATACTCAATTGCTATTGCTCTACTCTTGCATCCCCATCCCGGCACTTGCGCGCACAAGTATTGGGAGAGCAGGCCTCCGAAACCATGCCTCGTTGCGACATCTGCACGGATAGGCGGGCGATCAGGTTTTTAGGGAGCGCTAGCGCGACTGCTCGCTGATCGGTTATTTCGTTAGAGCTTGCTACGTGAAGAACTACTTCCTGGTGTTTGTTCGAGGGACTGCACTGCGTACATCTTCCAGCGGCAACTTAGATCGACCACTTCAAACAGCCCAACATGTCGACTGTTGGGAACGGTGCCTCCGGCACTGGTCAAGTCTCTGGGTACACTCTAAAACTACTCTGGTTGTCAATTTTGTTCTTGCTAATTTGTGAATTAGGCATGAACACGCACTCGGTTAATCTTGTAACAATATCATTCTTGTTGCACACAATTTTGTTTTACCTTGAATATTTTGGAATTAAAACATGCCGTAATTTGCCTAATTTTCTAACAATCCAAAAACCTAATAGGCATCTTTCGGTCACTGGTTTTGCTGCTGCCCTGAAACCAAATGTTTTTGATGGCTCAAATTACAAACGATGGCGTGCAAAGATGGTTCTTTGGTTGACAGCCATGAACGTTTATCACGTCGCACAGGGGAAGCCCGAACAGTACACTCCAGAGGAGGAGCGTGCTTTCGTGGCTGCCGATAACCTGTTTCGAGGCGCCGTGGTTACCGTTCTTGGTGACAACCTTGTGGACTTCTACACGACCAAGATGTCTGGCAAAGACATGTGGGATGCGCTTGATGCGTAATACGGTGTTTCTGATGCTGGGAGTGAGCTGTATATCATGGAGCAATTGTATGACTACAAAATGGTCGATGATCGTTCTGTAGTGGATCAAGCTCATGAAATTCAGGCACTTGCAAAAGAACTCGAAAATTTCCCGTGTGTGTTGCCCGACAAGTTTGTGGCAGGAGGCATTATTGCTAAGATTCCACCAACTTGGAGGGATTTTGCCACTTCTCTAAAACATAAGAGACAAAAGTTCAATGTTGCTGATCTCATTGGGTCTCTGGATGTTGAGGAAAAGGAGAGGGCAAAAGATACTCGCGGGAAAGGAATTGATGGGTCTTCTAGCGCCAATATGGTGCAGAAGAAGAACTTCAACGCTTTCCAAAACAAGAAGAAGAAGAACAAGCCGGATTATAATTAAAAGACTAAGCAAACGACCACCTTCAAAAAGAAGAAGAACAAGGAGAAGGGAAATTGTTTTGTTTGCGGTGAACCTGGTCATTGGGCCAGTGAATGTGAGAATCGCAAATGGAAGCAAAACAAAAAGTCTGCAAACATGGTTATTGGCAATACTGATGAAGGAACTTCGGGGTATGGTAATCTATTACCTACTGTTCTTTCAATTTGT
The DNA here is from genome assembly GCA_007726485.1 of Eragrostis curvula. Taxonomy (NCBI): domain Eukaryota; kingdom Viridiplantae; phylum Streptophyta; class Magnoliopsida; order Poales; family Poaceae; genus Eragrostis; species Eragrostis curvula. The sequence continues at coordinate 54,549,293 of CM017442.1, forward strand.
CACTCACCTGAGTGGTGGGTTGACACTGTGGCTAATATTCATGTATGTTCTGACATCTCCTTATTTTCATCTTATCAGGTCGGCGGGGTTGGCTCCTTGTTGATGGGAAATGGGTCTTATGCACGTGTACATGGTGCTGGTACAGTCGATCTGAAGTTTACTTCGGGAAAGACCGTGCGGCTGAAGAACGTGCAACATGTCCCATCTATCAAGAAGAATCTCGTCAGCGGGTCTCTACTGTGTAGAGACGGTTTTAAGTTAGTCTTTGAGTCCAATAAATGTGTACTGTCTAAATATGGGACTTTTATTGGAAAAGGTTATGATAGCGGAGGCTTGTTCCGCTTGTCTTTGTCTGATGCGTGTAATAATATTGTGAACCATGTGAGTAACATTGATGAGTCTAATGTTTGGCATTCATGACTTTGTCATGTTAATTTTGGTTGTATGACGCGGCTGGCCCGTTTAAATTTAACTCCAAAATTCACTTTTGTCAAAGGTTCTAAGTGTCATGTGTGTGTGCAATCCAAACAAACTCGCAAGCCTCACATGGCTGCAGAGGCGAGGGACTTGGCACCACTAGAACTAATTCATTCTGATTTATGTGAAATGAATGGCGTGTTGACTAAAGGTGGTAAAAGGTATTTCATGACATTGATAGACGATTGTACTAGATTTTGTTATGTGTATCTCCTGAAAACAAAAGATGAAGCATTACATTTCTTTAAGATCTATAAAGCTGAAGCAGAAAACCAACTTGAGAGAAAGATCAAAAGGTTAAGGTTAGATCGTGGTGGAGAATATCTTTCAAATGAATTTTCTTCATTTTGTGAGGAACATGGCATAATTCATGAGAGGACGCCTCCCTATTCACCTCAATCTAATGGGATTGCCGAAAGAAAGAACCACACTCTAACTGATTTGGTTAGCGCCATGTTAGAAACTGCGGGACTTTCCAAGGAATGGTGGGGTGAGGCTATATTGACTGCATGTCATGTCCTGAATAGAGTTCCAACAAAGAATAAAGAAATAACACCATTCGAGAAATGGGAAAAGAAAAGATTAAATCTCTCATACTTGCGCACTTGGGGGTGTTTGGCCAAGGTTAATGTGCCAATTACCAAGAAACGTAAACTTGGACCGAAAACCGTTGATTGTGTCTTTCTTGGTTATGCATTTCACAGCGTTGGATATAGATTCTTAATAGTAAAATCTGGAGTACCGGACATGCAAGTTGGCACAATTACAGAGTCCAGAGATGCTACATTTTTTGAGGATGTGTTTCCTATGAGAGAGGAAATACCCAACAATTCTAGTCATGAGTCATCAATATTCCCTGAATCATTTACCCCAATTGAGCATGAACAAACACTTGTAGAGAATCATGAGGAGGATAACATTGAAGCTCCTAAAAAGAGCAAGAGACAAATGACTCCAAAGTCCTTTGGTGATGATTTCATTGTATACCTCGTAGATGACACTCCAAGAACCATTGAAGAGGCATATTTATCTCCTGACGCTAACTATTGGAAGGAAGCGGTACGAAGTGAGATGGATTCTATTATGTCTAATGGTACTTGGGATGTCGTTGAACGTCGTGCAAACCTGTAGGGTGCAAGTGGGTGTTCAAGAAAAAGCTTAGGCCAGATGGTACAATTGAAAAGTACAAGGCAAGGCTTGTGGCCAAGGGTTATACCCAAAAAGGAGAGGATTTCTTTGACACTTATTCACCTGTTGCTCGACTAACCACAATTCGAGTGCTACTTTCTTTGGCTGCATCTTATGGTCTTCTCGTTCATCAGATGGACGTTAAGACGGCTTTCCTAAATGGGGAGTTAGATGAAGAGATCTATATGGATCAGCCAGATGGGTTTGTAGCAAATGGTCAAGAAGGCATGGTGTGTAAGTTGTTAAAGTCTTTGTATGGCCTAAAGCAAGCACCTAAGCAATGGCATGAGAAGTTTGACAAAACTTTGACATCTGCTGGTTTTGTTGTGAATGAAGCTAACAAATGTGTGTACTATCGCTATGGTGGGGGTGAGGGAGTGATCTTGTGTCTGTATGTTGATGACATACTGATATTTGGGACAAGCCTTAATGTGATTAAGGAAGTCAAGGAATTTTTGTCTCATAACTTTGAGATGAAAGATTTGGGAGAGGCTGATGTTATCCTCAACATAAAACTAGCGAGAGAAGGTGATGGTGGGGTTACACTCTTGCAATTCCATTATGTGGAAAAGGTTTTAAGTCGCTTTGGTTATAGTGACTGTAAACCAGCTCCAACACTTTATGATGCTAGTTTGATTTTACGGAAAAATAAAAGGATAGCAAGAGATCAGTTGAGATACTCTCAGATTATTGGCTCTCTTATGTACTTAGCTAGTGCCACGAGGCCTGATATCTCATTTGCTGTAAGCAAACTAAGCCGGTTTGTCTCAAACCCAGGAGACGATCATTGGCATGCTCTTGAGAGAGTACTACGCTATCTAAGGGGTACAATGAGCTATGGAATTCACTACGCTGGGTATCCGAGGGTACTAGAGGGCTATAGTGATTCAAATTGGATTTCTGATGCTGATGAGATAAAAGCCACAAGTGGATATGTGTTCACACTTGGTGGTGGCGCTGTTTCTTGGAAGTCTTGCAAGCAGACCATCTTAACGAGGTCAACAATGGAAGCAGAACTCACAGTATTAGACACCGCTACTGTTGAGGCTGAGTGGCTTCGTGAACTCCTAATGGATTTGCCGATAGTTGAAAAACCGATACCGGCTATCCTAATGAATCGTGATAATCAAACAGTGATTGTCAAAGTGAACAGTTCTAAGGACAACATGAAGTCATCAAGGCATGTAAAAAGGCGGTTGAAATCTGTCAGGAAAATGAGGAACTCCGGAGTGATAGCCTTGTATTATGTTCAGACGGCTAAGATCCTAGCAGATCAATTCACAAAGGGTCTTTCACGCAATGTGATAGACAATGCATCAAAGGAATTGGGCTTGAGATCCACGTGAGTCACACCATAGTGGTAACCTGTCCTATGTGATCGGAGATCCCGTGAATTAGGATGGTGGAACAAGCTATTGGTTGACTGAGAGAAGAGAACCTTTGTAAAAGGCTCATTCCACTGGAGATGCATTTCTCTTCTAAGTTGTATGGTAGGTTGGTGTATACCTTAATGTGATTCGAGTGGCTTATTTAAGCAAAGATGTTGTCCTACAGAACATCTTATAAGGATCACACCTATATGAGTTCGAATGCTAGTCACATTCTATGAGACCGGGTGATCTCTAAATACTCACTGAAAGGCCAGGAGTATGACTTATATGCTCCAATCCGCGGGGATGCTTCAGGCGGCCTAGTACCCGTAGAGGGCATTGGTCAAGCTTGTTCGCACAAAACTGTCAATTCAAGGCATAGTCCATTGTTCAGTTGTGGATAAGTGTAGCCTCTGTTCTAGATGGATGTTCAACTTAACAGTCTCCATCGAAACACTGGTATATCAAAATAGCAGTGGAATTGAAAGCATTTTCATGTGCCTTGAATTTGGTGGGGATTGTTAGATTTAATAGGCATTTATGTCTTTTATTTTACAATTAAATCAAATAAATTCAAGGCCATGGAATTGCTAGGTGTTATGAGCCATTAGTCACATGCACAAAGTAACGGAGGAATAAATCAACTTAATTGAGGTGTACACCTCCCGTGGAGTTGGAATAGGAAAAGATTTGGAGCACTATGGTGTTATGGCTTGGTTGAGAATTAATCCATGGATTAATAACCGGTTGTAATGGTGTGCGGTTACTAGCAAAAATAACTCATACGTTACCATGCATTGCTTCTCCTCTTAATCCTCTTGTTAACTACTAGTACTATATAAGTACTTGTGGGTATACGTGAAAGGCTCCCTCAAATACTCAATTGCTATTGCTCTACTCCTGCATCCCCATCCCGGCACTTGCGCGCACAAGTATTGGGAGAGCAGGCCTCCGAAACCATGCCTCGTTGCGACATCTGCACGGATAGGCGGGCGATCAGGTTTTTGGGGAGCGCTAGCGCGACTGCTCGCTGATCGGTTATTTCGTTAGAGCTTGCTACGTGAAGAACTACTTCCTGGTGTTTGTTCGAGGGACTGCACTGCGTACATCTTCCAGCGGCAACTTAGATCGACCACTTCAAGCAGCCCAACATGTCGACTGTTGGGAACGGTGCCTCCGGCACTGGTCAAGCCTCTGGGTACACTCTAAAACTACTCTGGTTGTCAATTTTGTTCTTGCTAATTTGTGAATTAGGCATGAACACGCACTCGGTTAATCTTGTAACAATATCATTCTTGTTGCACACAATTTTGTTTTACCTTGAATATTTTGGAATTAAAACATGCCGTAATTTGCCTAATTTTCTAACAATTACTTGATCAGAATATCACATTGGTTTTCAAGATTTTACTAAAATAACATTGTGTCGAGGAACCCGCTAGTTTGTGCTGCTGCAAGATTATTTGATTTTCCAAGTTTCAATACTCTCAAATCATGGCTAAACATTAAGAACTACTCTCTCAATTTTTAAATTGTTGTCGCGACGTTTTGTGTTATATTTTATTGTTCGTCTTGTTCAAAATATTACTAACCTCCTTTTCAAAATAATTGACAATTTTGACTTTACTATTCATAATTTGACCATTTGTCTTTTTTACAAATATTTTTTCAAACATTCATGAATATATGACATGCTTAAAGTACTACTAGTAACCCTTCTGTTGATACCATTATTAATTTACTTAATAAAAAAGATAAGCAAATATTATTGGTCAAAGCATGAATAGTAAAAGTCAAAATTGTCAAGTATTGTGAAATGGAAGTTAGTAGTTCAAATATGCAAACTTGTATGTTATATATGTTTAAATTTTTATAGTGATAAAACAAACCATAACAAAATATATGAATTTTTTATTTTTTAATAAGGTGAATGGTCAAATGTAACTCAAAAAAGTCAACAGCGACAACAATTTAAAATCGGAGTGATGTCCCTTTCCAAAAAACAATGAGTGCAATGCTAACCACTAGGTAATAGTCAGGCTGCTGTACAAACCTTATTTTGACGGTCAATAGAGGTTGAGTGATGTCTCTTTTCTAAAATACAAATGATAAGGAGCTCATATTTATTTTTGCATATAAGAGGAAACTATGTTTAAATCACTAGGTAGGACTGGCACTGCAAGATGAGGATCTAATAATATCATGACAGCTTTGTTATTTAAATACTCTAGAGAAGTCCCCTTGTCGTTTGAGTATGCATATGTTTCACCATTATAATATGAAATTGGACGTTATGTTGTTCTCTGTTCGATCTTGTGATATTGCTTTGAAGGAACACGTATAGCAGGCCTGTTTCTTTGTTGCAACTGCATAGGCTTATGTTTGGGAGGCATCAGGATGAGATCCAGTGGAAGGTGCTCCTTCGTTTTGCACTTCTCCGTGACCTAATACCAAACGTGATTGTTTGGAATAAACGCAACCGTAGTGCATTCCAGCCTTCCAGGTCGTGGGGTGTGTGTGTTGTTCAGCTTAGCGCGTGCGTTGCATGGCTTGATTCCGTTCTAGTTTGTTAGCGCAGGATAGCTGCAAGTAGTTCCATGCACGTGTGTGTGTGTTAGAACTTAGACGCTGACCTTGATCACGGGTGCGCTGGCCATGATTAAGCGGCATGGCTCGGACAAATGCGTTTATCTTGCTGAAGATTTAATGACTCAAACAGGAGGCAGTTGCTTAGCATATACCATGTGCATTGCCATTCAGGATTTGGGAAGTAATCAACCATAAAGTCATGCGATTTGTGACGTCCGGTCTTACTTTAGCATTCCAACTACTCTTTCTTCTTCTTGTTCATGATTCAAACTGTTTCCTCACGTTTTCTGCATGCATGCATCATCGGTAGTATAAAAGTGTACCGACTGTGATGAAGAATTAGTTTGTAGACATTGGGACAAAGTTGCTCAAGTGTTCGTGATTGTGTGTCCTTGTGGGTTTGCCTGATTTCTTAGCCTCGCAATAATGTCATTGCTTCAGCACAGAACAGGGAGACATGTTTGTGGGCCGCTGCCTATTCCGTCATGGAGGACGGCGGCCTGCGAGCTCAACCTGAAACTGAGCAACGAATCGTTTTCTTATCTGGGCCCTATGCTATGGGCTAATAAGCATGTTGTTTGTGGGCTGTCGATGTGGCCCAAAGTTATACCCGTATCGACCGTATGCTTTGAGATTAGTGCTGTTTTGCGATCGAACGGACGAGATGCGTGTGGACAGCGGACGAGCGCGCCAGCGGCCGCGGGCTGACTGACTGAGGACGTCCACATGTCGACGGAATAGTGGTTAGATGATTACTATGATTTTAATTTTTCAAATTGATTTTTCTTACAAACCATAATTCTGTTTTTGAATCCGTTTGAACCATAATGATCCTTACAATTAATGCAACAAAACAAGATCCCACATGGATATATTTTATGAATTTTTTAAATTCAATAATTGTTCTCATATAATGGAACAATTGTTCTCTATTGCTGGAACAAATGTTCCCATTTGATGGAACAATTATTCTTAATTGCTGGAACAAATGTTCTCATTTGATGGAACAATTATTCTCCATTGCTGGAACAAATGTTCTCATTTGATGGAACAATTGTTCTCTATTGTCAGAACAAATGTTCCAGGTGATGGAACAATTGTTCCTCATTATAGAAACAATTTATTTCTATTTTTTTTTTGAAACGTTTGTTTTCTTATTGCACCAAGCTCATGTGTACATCTGATACTTTTTGAACAAAAAATATCCATACACCTCGTCTTGGTGTCAGAAGGAGTCAGCACGGAAAAAAAGAACGTGTCAGAAAAAGATCCTGTCGCGCGTCCCGCGTAGAGGAAATTTGGCTCGTTTCAGCCTGTCCCGCCGCGCGCGTGCAAAGAAAAGAAAAATGCCAAGTCGGGCCGTGTTGTCCGCGTTAGCAGGCCGTGATGGGCCGCGCTACATCGCAACTTCGCGTAGGGCGCTCTGCAGATTGGGGCTCCCATCGATCGTTGTTAGTCTTCTTCATCCATCTTCAACTGCTCAACTGCTGTGCCTTGGATGAGCCCTACACTTGCCCAGTTGCCCCCGGTGTTGCCGTGGCGACGGGAGGACGCCGGTCGCCGGAACTGCAGAAGCGGAAGCGGAAACGAAAGCGAATGGTCTTGGAGACAGTAGACACGTACAGATCCGTTGAGTTTTTCCCGATCTAGATCGTGAATTGACCGTTTAAGTTTTTCAGCTGCTTAACGTTTTATGTTCCTCCATATATTTGTCTCTACAGCTTCTTGTTAAAGTTGATGATCACATGCAACAACATAACCATTAATGTTGGACTTTGGACTTCAACAAGCTATATACTGTTGGCTTGGTTCCTGACCACGCCATGCTGTAATAAAGAGCTCATCCGAGCTACAAAGAGGACTAGTTCTGTTAGGCCTTTTTTTTTTCTTTTTCTTTTTTTTAGGGGAAGTTCTGTTAGGTGTTATGCCTGCATCGACAAGACATGGGCCTTCAACGAGGCTCTAATGGCCTTCTTCCGCAATAAAAGGTAAACGAGACCCTCTAAACTTGTACACTTAATTATTAGGTGCTCTTTTGGGGCTAGTAGCATAGTAAGTTTTAAGCCTAACACTGTCACTAGGCTGCGTATATGGGGTAGCTAGGTTTCGGAGGCACCTGGAGAAGAGCATGCAGACGCATCAAACAAGACCGTGCCCCTGGGTTTGCAGTTACTAGTGTCAACCGTGAGGAATGGACACCAACCTACGAAACATTAGATGTGTGCCTACACTCTTTCATTGTGCCTCAAGTACCGAACATAGCCTGGGGCTACTTATTCAGACACACAAGTTGTTGTTTTTTTCTGTAAATTCTCTGTTTCTTTCTTGATGAACTGCTGTAAGACTATTTATTTTCGTACTTCAGTATCAACATACTGCAGACACTAATGTAAATTGAACACTACCGATGCAAGCACGTGAGTTCTACAATGTTTAAAGGAGTCAACACTGAAAAAAGGGTGCTACAGCAAATGTGCTAATCATGCCTGACATTTGTTATGCACCTAATGGTTCCGCGCCTTCTGTTATGAGATGAAACTACTCAAAACACTATGCAGGAATCCAGTAGTTCGCTTTTCAAGCACATTTCGGCTTCCAGTAATTGTTATGGCCTGTGTCACATGCATTGCAAATTTGCAATCACGAACTCTGCTAACTGAGAAGTCTGGCCTTACATTTGCATTCAGCACTTGGCACTTCACCTACTCTGCTTCGCAAGTCATGAGTCCAGTTGGTTTTTCATTCATTATGCCTCGGGAGTGTGTGGGTGTTCCAAGTGTTAAAAAAATAATTATAATGAGAGGGAAAAATGGATATGAGAATAAAGTGATACGGTTCTGCATGTACCATGTGCATTTGTAGTAGGAAATGAGAGGATATTGACTGATGTATAACACAATAACAATTCAAAAGGTTTGCTATCTCGATGACTAACTGAAGTTACTGAACAATGGATGTTTTTTTGACGACATCAGTAATCTCCATTGATTTTTCAAGATGTTATGAAAACAAATATAAAATTGTGTCAACAAACCAGCAAGTTTCTTCTGCTAGCTGCGAGATATTAAAAAATCAAGTTTACTGGTAAAAACATGTTTAATTTCTAATCTTTAAATTGGGCCTAGTATTATACACATTTAGTTACTGTCACATAGGATTTTCTGCTCACATGGCACGAAACAAAATAGGAGAGAGGAACCCACCCCCACGATGGAGTTGCCCCATAAATCTACATAAAAAATTCCAAAAAACGTGAATATGAATGGGCTCTGAATACTAGCCGTGTGAATGAGTGGGACATCACGATATTTATAATTAATTATGCACAGTGTCCACTAAGTTTTGTTTTTGTTGTGATGTTAAACACAAATTCTTATCCCATGATGATATGAAAATTAGCAATGTGAATGCTATGTCAGGCCTAAAATTAGTAACTGTCAAAATATCTCAAGTTTTTATCGATTGAATGTTGATAGCAATTGTCAAATTTCCATAGTTTCAGTAACTAATTTTTCCACACATAGAAAATGTCACTTTAGCACGTTAGCACATTTCACTTTTCCTTTTTTCGCACATTTCACCGTCATGTTTTGGTTTTTATAGTGAAAAAGACGACAATTCAGTTTTTTTAACAGGGAAAAAAATCACTTGCCATGATGAACTTGCTGTATTTTCTCCATTGCAAAGTACTAATAACTTCAAAATATTTGTTTTCCATAACCATGATAGACCTATTATTACCTCCTAGGATATATGAGGTTGGCTATCATTTAAGTGGATAGTGAACAATTATTTCGAGGTACTTTCATCATATATCCAACTAACTTTCATCAGCTCTCATTTTGTATACACATGCGCTACTTTTATATATAGTATTGAACCACAAGGAGATACGAATGAAACAATAAAAAATAGGCAGAGGGTTTCTTTTAATGGTCTTACAAGAGGTGCCAAATAGATAATATTAAATGAGCTGCGGAGGAAAATTCTGTACAGATTTTCACTCCGTTGACATGTTATGCTGGCTTGTGCATGTCGACTCTGTATATCAGTTTTGGTTTTGGAGGCATCAGGAGAAGGACAACGATATCAATTTATCTGCAGGTTAGGAACTCCCAAAAAAATAGGAGGTACAAGGTACATTAGAGCGCAAGGTGGGGGGACTGAACTGCCTATTGTGATGGGGACACGTCGCCCGTTGATCAATTGTCCTCTGCTCCTCTGTTTCGCGGTAGATATTTTCAGTTTTCTGGTGCTACATGGACTAGTGGTTCCTCGTATTGCTGATCTCTTTCTTCCTATCGTGTTATTCTTGGTGGTTCCCTCATTGCCTGAAAGAGTAAGAAGCATACAGTAGATTCTCATTCGAGTTCAGAGCTTGAGTTGCGAGCTATGGCTTTTGTCATAGACGATGTTACGAACCGTAGTTCCAACAAAGGATGTCATCGGAGGAAAGCCTGAGACCACGAGATCATCTTGCTTAATATCTTTTGTGAGATAGATGCCTAGATACGCCACTACATTGTTGTTTGTTGGGAGGAGGGATGCTGGCGCTAGGCAATGATGGTGAAAAAAAGCTTCAAGGTGTGCTTGATGAGCTTGGAGGGATGCCTCGTTGATGTATCATGCACGGTATTGTAGTAAAGAGGAGGGATGCCTCGTTGATGTATCATGCACGGTATTGTAGTAAAGAGGCAGTGAGTGGTTGTCATAGACATGTGCGAGGAGGTAAGCCTTAAGCAATGGAGTTTAGTGATTATTGGACAAAGATCGATAATTCTCTGAATAATTTCATGAGAATTTTTACAAACAGAGCATTTCCCAATTCAGGCAGTGGTGGTTCGTTGTACAAGTAGTCAAGTACTGATGTTTGTATGATTCAGAATGCGGCGACAGTGGGGAGCCAGTGCTTCTGGGCGACGAGTATGAAATGTGAAGGAGAGTTTTTCTAAAATTTTAACAAGAGCGGCTCTTTTGGTAGTTTGTAGACGCTGACGAACCACAAATAAATACCCTAATGCACCTGTTAAAGTCCTCCAGCAGGGTGACTGTCTTGAAGATTGAGTGATTGAGAGGTATGGGGAAAAGACAGAGTAACTTCTCTTAAAGGTGCTACCAGAGGTGCACGTCAGTGCAAATAAACTGCTTAGGGGTTTTCTGTGCTTCAGTTCAATTTATCTCTACCAGAGCAGCTTGCCATACTTCACCTACTACGCTGTGTATACACAGGGTAGGTAAGCTTTGGAGGCATCTGGAAAAGAACTTGAGGTTGGTGTTTATCATGATGGTGCAGGAGAAATAGTCGAGCAACAATCCTGTCATGGGGTTCTGTTCTGTTCCTGCTTCGGGTTGCACAAACCTTTCAGAGTCCTCCTTGACGGCGCTTGTGTTTCTTCGGATACAGAACAGCGGCAAGGCTCTGAAAAGAATGATGTCCGTGTCACAGATATTCTCCGCACTTCATTTCCCGTCATTCCTTGTAGCGGGGAACGGCGGAGGATGGCACCATGGAGTGTTCAAGCCGCCGGCGCTGCATGCTGCTACGACGGTTGCCTCATCCGCTGCCATCCCCACACGCCGTCCCACAGAACCACATCGCCAGCCCATGCAGTGTTGCCACCATTGTCGGCTCCATGTGGCAAAATTAAATTTTTAAGTCAGTGAAGTCTCCCGAAGAAAAAGTTTTCAGTGAAAGATAACTCGGGGAGACAAGCCAAAGAACATATTTTTCTTGAAGCAACTCTGTGAGTACAAATTTAGAACAATATAGTGGGAGGGTAGCTGTACTTGAATCGGCTATGTTTCAACTGAGATAAAAAATTTTGCATGTATAGTTCATGATTTTATTTATTCAAAAGAAAACTCGAGATAAAGTTGCAGTAGTAATTATTTTTGTATCAGCAAAATTCATTTTGTCAAATTAACAGTACTGATACCAGCAGTGTTCACTAGACAGCTTGCGCTTTTTAGCCTTTGATCATCCACAATAACTCTGTCTGCAGAAGTAGACTAGAATAAATACGACCATACTTTTTTTTCTCTAACGATATGAGCCATACTTCAACTACTATTCCGTCCATATTTGGTTTTTATCCTCCTCAAGGTTGGTATATAAGTGTCTTGAAGGTTGGGGTCAGAGTAGCTTCTCTTAGGGCGTGTTTGGTAGGCTGCATTCGGCCCCGGCCAGGCCCATCTCGTGCAGGGGCGCGATGTTTGGTTGCCTGTAGAGGCCTGCTGGGTGACCGGCAGTTCAAACCTCCTCTGCTCATTGTTTTCTGTCCCTCGGTTCCATTTACCTCTGCATACATGGTGGGTTTTGGAGGCAGCAAGAGAAAAACTTGCTGCTGTTACACCCACTCCAGAACGAGCTGCTTCCCTAATCCCTAGCACGGACGGAGCCAGGTTCCGGCCAACTTGGGCCCCGGCACCCCCTTGCCATGTAGTACGTGCTAGCTTATCGGTGATAAATTCATTCGGTCCATGATGAAAACCCAGCTCGCAGCCTGTGTCCATCAGAGTTATTGTGGGTCTGCAAGTATCAGGTCATCCATGTTGTGCGTGTACATAATATCAATCCATGTACGTGCGTGTACAAAGGATCAGCCCATGTACGTGCGTAAGTATCAGGCCCAAAGTGTCACTAGCAGAGTACAGGCGCATATATACGTTCGTGGAATCGAGGAGAAGGCGTGAAGAGGAAGCTAATAAGAGCGCTGCGCACACCACCCCAAATGCGGCGATGCGTCTCCGTGAGCGCCGACTCGCCTTGATCGCGCAATGCCCCAAACTGAATCTCAGGACGGCCGCATGTTTCGTGTACGGACGATTGGCAAGCGGTAGAGTGTCTTTTCTGCTCGGTGCGCCCATGCATCGTTGTCGACGTTGCGTTTTGTTGCACCTCGTTCCTTGATCACCTCATTGCTGCAAACTCGACCGGCTTCCCTAGAGTCCAGACTCATCTGCTGCCATGCCCACCGCCGCTAGCCGAACCAATTAGTCAGAGTCATCATGCAGACTCCTCAGCAGACAAGTTCATGATCTGTCTTAGCTCCCTTCCAGTCACCCATGCGGTGTTAAGGTAGTTAATTGAGGATATTGATCGAAATACAGCTGTACAAGGCTACAAGCAAAGGCATTTTACGTGTCGATGTCTAATTGAAAAACTGGTGTTCGTCTTACCTGGTCAGAATAATATCCATCAGTTTCTTCAAGATTTTACTAGAAAAAAATATAAAATCGTGTCAACGAACCATCTAGTTTGTGCTGCTGCAAGATTATTTAATTTTCCAAGTTTCAATACTGGCAAAACATGGCTAATCATTAAGAACCTTCCTTCTGAGAAATTTCCTCAGATGTTTTAATGCTAGTAAAAATTATTTTCCCGAATCAATAGTGATCTTAATGCAGGACGTGTAGTACATTGCAAAGAATGCAGGAGTGCGTTCATCATATTGTCCAACCAACTGCAGTATATATTCTTGCATCAACAAACCCACACCGTAGCTCACCTTCTTTTGTTCCACGTGGCTTATGATTCCCCTTGATTTTTGTTGTACATATGCATGGACTGTATAAATAGTGCATGGAAGGAGAAGAAGATTTCAACAAAAGAATACAAAAAAAAGGGATATGGTTTATTTTTAGGTGCATAGTTATTATTAAATGAGATGCAGAGGAAGCCTTTGAGATTCGAAAGATCACGGTTTGATAGAAAGCACAGCATGTTGTGTCAGCTTGTGCCTTCTCTTCATATAGTTTTAGGTTTTGGAGGCGTCAGGAGCAGACCAAGCAAAATGTGAACGTTAACATGTACATTTGACATCGTACTGTTTGCAGGACTTATACTAACCACTAGGTAACAGTTACACTACTGTAAAGATCTTACTTGGACCTTCATTAGAGGTTGAGTGATGTCTCTTTTCTAAAAACAAATATGAGGCAAGAGGTCCTATTTATTTTTGCATGTAAGTGCATATTAAATCACTAACTAGAATTAGCACTGCAAGATGTACATCAATATATAGTATCAACGCAGCATGTGCTATCTAAACACTCTAAAGAACGTACCCTTGCCGTGAAGCCTTCTTCTCACTGGAGGTGTTGTTCTGGCCATACAGATGTCATTGCCGGCTCGGATTTGTGAGATTGGACCTCCTCTTGGTTGTGTTGCTCCTTTAGAAGTTGTTTTCAGATCGACTGCATGATTGTTTTCACTGATAAAGGAGTATTTTTTTTTCTTTTCTTATTTCTCGACTTTTGTAACTGTTGTAATAACTGATAGCCATATGTATCGATTGATACAAAGGCTGCTGACATATTAACATATTCCCTTTTCTAAATAAAAACACAAATATAAAAATTGTATTAAATATGCAAAAACATTCATAAATAAACATATCAACCTTCACCTTCAATACTTCTTCATGAGCAGTAACTCAATCTACTCCTTTACTAATTTCCCCTGCATTGGTATCATATAAGTGTCCAAATGTAGTTGGATGCGAACTCGCTCAAGTGTTCTTCTTACATATTATGTTGTCTGTTCGATATGTCATATTGCTTTGGAGGAACACATGGCAAGGTCTTTTTTTATTGTTGCAACTGCATAGGTTTAGATTTGGGAGGCATCAGGATCGGATCCTGTAGAAAGTTCATGTTCATTTGGCACTTCCGCACGATCTGATACCGGGCATCATTGTTGGAAATAAATGCGACGGTGATGCGTCCCTGGTCGTGGGGTGTGTGTGTTGTTCAGGTTAGGGCGTGTGTCGCATGGCTTGATTCCGATCCAGTTTGTTGACGAAGGATAGTTGCGAGTTGTCCCAATGCAGGTGGGCAGGTTAGACGATGTCCTTGATCTCGGGTGCGCTGGCCATGATTCAGAGGCATGGATCGGACAACGCGTTGATCTTGCTGAAGCGCTAATGACTCAAATAGGAGGCAGTTGCTTGGCCTTAGCACCGCGGGTATAAAATGTTGCCATGTAACCTGTGTTCGCTGCCTAGTCCACGTCCAGAGAGGAAATTCGGCTTTGTGTCTGTTGCGGGCGTTTCATCATCAGGAAAAACTCTTGTGTTCATGCTCGATCGATTCCTGGGTTCCAACAGTGATTGAAAAGATGAGGGAGGAGGGCCATGACCTGGCAAAACGCCCTTTGGTGTTGGAAGCAGATCCATTGACTACTGCAACTCTAGCTCTAAATTTGATCGGCCAGTGACAAAACATACATCAGCGGCTAGATTCTCACGCGGAACGTATCAGATAACTTCAAATGCGGATCGAGTGTCTGGCAGGACCGGGACAAGGTGACACGGGTGTTAGCAACCAGCTACCACTTGGTATTACCAACCGATGTTACAGTAGTCTGGTTACAGAGTTTGCGATAGAATGTAGCTAAGAACAGGGTGAACTAGCTAAGAACAGAGGTTTGCTTGCAGGGGAAGAAGAAGTAAGGCAATTGCCGTTTGATAACTAGTTGATTGATGCCTTCCTTCTCCGCGTGTGTAGCTTATATCATCGACGTCTTGGGCTTCGCCAGCAGCTTCAGGCCCAGTCCGGCCCAGTCACCTTGGTGCTGGCCTTCCTTGCGCGCGCGCCACGCCTTGGCTGTTTCCCGCCACTCGATGTGGGTGCCGTATCAGTAGCAGTGCTAACAGTCCCTCCTCCTTGAGAGCCTGCTTGTCCCCAAGCAGGAGCTTGTGGAAACCTGGCTTTAAGATCTTCTATGTCTTCCCATACGGCCAATCCAGCATCTTGACCTGACCATAGAATCCGACCTTGTGCCACAGTAGACCCCCCTCTAGTGATCATCCGCCTTGCCAGCACTTTAACAGGTACCTGCAACTCAGATTCAGAAGTTGGTAACTGAGAAACAACCTGCTGTCTCGGCCCTAGAGCAGGCTTTAGCTGCGACACATGGAAAACAGGATGAGAGCAAGTATAATGAAGCACACTCAGCCGGCGAAATAGCTGACCACGTCACTTGAATCTGAGTTGGAAGAGAGAGAAAGCTGGAGAGAGAATCATACGGGCGACTGGCGAGCCGCTCGCTTGAAGCAGCAGAACCGAGACAGACTCTCGCTCTCAACCTGCTGCATGCGACGAAGCCAGCGACTCCTTCTCTCCCATTCGCTACTCGAGCATGCATGCATTAATTCCAGTAGCCAATCTCTCCGCCGGTCCAGTATATGCAATTACTTTCTCGATGGCTCAAAGTGACATGGCCTGTCCCATTCCGCCAGCAGCCGGCGCAACACTATCCTTGCTCTGAACACTGCTTCCAGCTGGAAGTTCCAACTTGTAGGCAACTGGTCCAATCTTGGCCAGAATGGTATAAGGACCAAAGTACTTGAAGGAGAGCTTGTGGTTGGAGCGATGAGCTACTGAAGATTGCACATACGGCTGAAGTTTCAAAAAGACCTTGTCCCCCACATCAAACTGACGCTCGGATCGTTTTTTGTCAGCTTGATTCTTCATGCGCTGCTGAGCACGCAAGAGATGTTGTTGAACCAACTTTGTCATCAATTCCCTTTCTTTAAGCTATTCACTCAGATCATTTCCAATAGAAACTGAAGTGTTGGATATACCAAAGTGTCGTGGAGAGTGACCATAGAGTACCTCAAAAGGAGAACGTCCCAGAGTAGAATGGAAACTTGTGTTGTACCAGAACTCAGCTAAAGCCAACCAATCCTTCCACTTCTTAGGGCAAGCCTTAATGAAACATCGTAAAAATGTCTCAAGACATTGGTTGACACGCTCTGTCTGGCCATCAGATTGAGCATGATAAGCTGAGCTCATGTTCAAATGAGTGTCGGTCAAAGTGAAGAGATGTTGCCACAAATTGCTGGTGAAAATTGTTGGGGGATCGAAGGTCTTGATGGGACAAATCGAAGCCCTCCAACGGGTGATAGAAGTGTTTTGGTTCTGGCGAAGCCCTCGAAGGTTGTCGATGCCTTCGAATCACCTCGCGAAGCCCTCTTCGCTTGTCGTCGTTGTCTTCTGGTTGGAGCGAAGCCCTCTTTTCTGGTCCGCGGTGCCGGACGAAGAGGTTCTCGTTCAGGTTCCCTGCAGTTCAGTTGCGCGAAGCCCTCCTTCTCCCGCGATGCCGGGCGAAGGGGTCAAGTGATTAGAGAGTTCAGAACACGGTGCGAATGATTCTTCCTTTGGCTCGTGGCCCGAAAAACAGATGTCATTACATGATCATCTCCCTCCATATTTATAAGGGGGAGAGTGATCATATTTACATGCATGCCATTGGCTGTATAAGCACGGCTCTTAGTTTGATTGTCTTCTCCGTTTTGTCTTCGCCACTGGCTGTTGGTCTTCGCGTGGGTCGGGTAGGGGCTTCGGTGTAGTCCCCAACAAAAATCTTGTCTCTGTCAGAGATAATTGCTTGTGGCATGCCATGGAGTTTATATATGTTGTCCACAAAGAGCTTAGCCACTTTAGCTGCAGTATAAGGGTGTTGCAGAGCCAAAAAGTGACTGTACTTGGTCAATTTGTCCACCACAACAAAAATGCAGTTTGCAGTGCCAGAAGTGGGTAAGCCTTCAATGAAATCCATAGAAATCACTTGCCATGCTTGAGAGGGAACAGGTAAGGGCTGACCTAGCTCGGTCAGGTTTAGCTTGTTGGCACACAGTGCATTGCTGGACAAACTTATGTACCGCAGACTTCATGGCTAGCCAGGCAAAACATTGCTTGATCTTCTTGTAGGTAACTGGAACACCTGAATGTCCCCCTATTGCTGACTCATGAAAAGCAGCAATAAGCTTCTGTTGTAGAGAGTGATTATTGCCAATCCACACCCTTCCCTTGAATCTGATCAAACCAGTGTTGAATGAGTAATGTTCTTTTGCTTGAGGAGACACAGTGAGCTGTGTAATAAGGCTTAAAGCTTGAGGATCATTTTGATAACCATCCAGAATCTCTTGCATCCATGGTGCTTTTTCTTCAGAAATGGCATATAAAGAATCCTCTTCATGTTGCCTGCGAGAGAGTGCATCTACTGCACTATTTTCAGACCCCTTTTTATACTGGATCTTGTATTGCAATCCAATGAGTTTGGAGTAGACTTTCTGTTGCCAAGTGGTATGTAATCTCTGCTCATTGAGTTGAGTAAGGCTCTTGTGATAAGTGGATATGATGAATTCCCCAGCTGCAGGTAGGATCTCCACTGATTAATAGCAAGAATTATGGCGAGATACTCTTTTTCATATGTAGATAGACCCTGGTTTTTGGGACCTAAAGCCTTGCTCATAAAGGCTATGGGATGTCCATCTTGCAGAAGAACAGCTCCCACACCAGTTGCACTGGCATCAGTCTGTACCACAAAGACTTTTTTGAAGTCTGGAATGGCTAGTACAGGTGTACTCACTAGAGCCTGTTTGAGAGCTTTGAATGACTCATCATGTTGTATTGTCCACACAAACAGGGTATGCTTCTTCAGTAAATCTGTAAGAGGTCTGCTTATGACTCCATAATGCCTTACAAACTTTCTGTAGTACCCTGCAAGGCCTAAAAAGCTTCTCACCTCCTTGACATTCTGAGGTGTAGGCCAAGATTTAATGACTTCAATCTTGTCCGGATCAGTAGTCACCCCTTCCTGACCAATCACATGACCCAGATAAGAGATAGAGTTTTTAGCAAACTCACACTTGGACAATTTCACCTTCCAATGATTACTGGCCAGTAGCTCCAATACTTGTTTAATATGTTCCAGATGTTCCTCCAAGGTTTTGTTGTAGATGAGAATATCATCAAAGAACACCAAAGCACACTTCCTCAAAACAGGATGAAGAGTATCATTCATTGCTTCCAAAAATGTAGCAGGAGCCCTTGTTAAGCCAAATGCCATCACTTTGAATTCATAGTGACCACTGTGTGTCTGGAATGCCATTTTGAATTCTTCACCAGGAGCCAGCAACACCTGATGGTAGCCATATGCTAAATCCAGACTAGAGAACCAATGTGCTCCAGCCAGTTCATCCACTAATTCATCAAAAATAGGCATAGGGTACTTGCATTTCTGGGTGATTGCATTTAGATACCTGTAATCAATACAGAATCGCCAGGAGAGATCCTTCTTTTTGACCAACAGCACAGGAGAAGAGAATGGGCTAGAGCTCTTCTGAATTACTCCTTGCTCGAGCATGATAGCTATCTGACGCTCAATTTCATCCTTAAGAGCTGGAGGGTATCTGTAAGGTCTGACACTCACAGGTTTAGCACCTTCAATCAGTGGTATCTTGTGATCACAAGCTCTGCTAGGTGGTAACCCTTTGAGTTCAGAAAAGACCTCCTGGTACTGGTGCAAGATCAACTTGATATAGTCAGGATATTCCACCTGTGGCTGCTCAACCTTTTCAGTGTCAGCAATCATACACAACTGAACAATTGTGCCTGCAGGGACAGATGAAGAAATACCATGCAGCTGCACCATGCTGCCATTATATGGTATACTCATCCATTTTGCAGCCCAGTCCACCCTCATTGGGCTGTAAGCTTCCAACCAGTCCATACCCACTACTAGATCATAGCATGGCAAAGGTAAAATTCTCACATCAGAAGTGAATTGACAGTCAGCAATTGACCATTGAGCTTGGGGTAAATGAGAAGTACAAGAGAGAGTACCCCCATTGGCCACTTTAACACTGGAGCACATAGGCAGCCGAGTTACTCCTTGCAATTGTGCTGCAACTGTAGTACTCAGAAAAGTATGAGAACTGCCTGAGTCAATCAGCATGATGATGCTGATCCCATGGATAGTACCCTGAAACTTCAAAGTCTTAGCAGTCACTTTCCCATTTACAGCTTCCTGAGATATTGCCATAAAAACTTGGTCCTCAGATGCTTGAGCAAGATCAACATCCTCAATGACCAGGTCATCCTGAAATAAAGCCCACAGCTCCTCCATAGCATGTAACTGGACAGCAGTACATTTGTGGCCATATTTCCACTTCTCAGCACACTTTTCACATAGGCCTCGTGCCCTTCTGTACTTACGGAGAGCTGCTAGCTTGCCATCAGTTGAAGACTGCTTGGAAGGTTCAAAAGCACGCTTCTCTTCCGGCTTAGCACCAGACATTGCTGAATCTTGTCTTGGTGGTAATGGCAGTGGAAAAGCAGCTTTAGGCGCCGTCTTGTAATGATAATTATCAGACTTCTTATAATCAACTTTTCGAATGTGTCCAGCCGCCTCTTCCTGCACAAGAGCGAGAGCACAAGCAGAATCCAGGTCCGAAGGTCTTTGAATCATGACACTAGACCTAATATCATCCCTAAGACCATCTACAAACTTTGCAGTATGATAAAGAGGGTCAGATTGAGACTCATAAGCAGTGAGCTGGTCTATCAGAGTAGAAAACCGCTCAACATAGTCTACGACAGTGGTCTCCTGCTTGATGTGGAACATTTGGTGGATCAAAGCTTCATGCTGATCCTTGCCAAAACGGTCTAAAACCATCTTACAGAAATCACGCAAGTGCATTGTTTCAACCGCCGCTCTGCAGATTGCAGCCAGCGTGCAGCGGCCCCCTCAAAGTGCATAGAAGCGACCCTAATCCACATGGATTCACTCACACCATACATCTCAAAGTAATTCTCACTCCTACTCTGCCATAGTTTAGGATTTTCGCCATCGAATTTAGGAAAATTCATCTTAGGCAATTTCCCGTGCAGGTGGCGGTCATGCGTAGTGGGGGTGAAGGACTGAGATGCAGAGGTGACATTATGGTGAGCGGAAGCAGTGTTCGTACCATTGGCCGGGATATGAGCGTGGGTGTACACCGACCCGTGCTCATGCTCCCGTGGTGATGTTGCAACGCGGTGCCCATTAGGGCCGTCGGCCATGTCGCCGACCCGAGGATGCGCGGACGATGAACCCGGTTCTCCGAAGAGGCTGGGCTTGGCCGCG
Organism: Eragrostis curvula; assembly: GCA_007726485.1. Taxonomy (NCBI): domain Eukaryota; kingdom Viridiplantae; phylum Streptophyta; class Magnoliopsida; order Poales; family Poaceae; genus Eragrostis; species Eragrostis curvula. The sequence goes on from CM017442.1 coordinate 54,569,831, forward strand.
TTCTCCTCTTGTACCTCCCGCTCCCATCGGGCGTTGAACTTGCGGATCTCTACGGTCGTGATGTCGATGGTGGCGCGTACGTAGTCGATCGATGACTCGATGCGCGGACGCCACGCCTCGAACGCCGCCGCCGCGGACTCCAGCGCCGCGATGCGTGTAGCCACCGCCGCCTCGTACTTGTCGAGCCGATCCGTGGCCAGCTCTTCGATGGAGGTGAGGTGCTCCGCGACGAAGTTGTGGATCTCCTCGGCGAGGTTGTCGGGGAACGAGCTCGCCGCCGCCTCAGGCTTCATCAACGAGTCGACGCGGACCTCGAGCTTGTTGATGCGCTCCTCCCAGATCTTGTCGTTGTTGCCGAACCGCTTGTCCATCTCCTTCTTCATCTCCTCCAGGAACAGCTTCGACTGCGCCTCGAGCGCCATCTTGAGGTTGGGATCAATCGCGCCCGCCATCTTCGCTCGACGAGTGTAGTGGTCGTGCGCCGCCTCCAGAATCGAACGAGAAATCTGATACCAGATGTTAGCAACCAGCTACCACTTGGTATTACCAACCGATGTTACAGTAGTCTGGTTACAGAGTTTGCGATAGAATGTAGCTAAGAACAGGGTGAACTAGCTAAGAACAGAGGTTTGCTTGCAGGGGAAGAAGAAGTAAGGCAATTGCCGTTTGATAACTAGTTGATTTTTTTTTTTTTTTTTTTGAGAAATTGATAACTAGTTGATTGATGCCTTCCTTCTCCGCGTGTGTAGCTTATATCATCGACGTCTTGGGCTTCGCCAGCAGCTTCAGGCCCAGTCCGGCCCAGTCACCTTGGTGCTGGCCTTCCTTGCGCGTGCGCCACGCCTTGGCTGTTTCCCGCCACTCAGATGTGGGTGCCGTATCAGTAGCAGTGCTAACAACGGGCTTCTCGGTTCCTTACCCTTGCGTAATCACTGCCAAGAGATGTGGATTGAATGGCCAGAGAAGCCCCGGTGATGGACGCTACATGAAACAGCGACCACTCCACACAGGCCGTGGCATGCGTTTAACAATTAGTGAGCCCCTACCCTTGACGATGAGAGCCAGGCTAGCCGGCCGTCAATATCATGAAGTGATGTTCAGTTCATGGCGATCGACAGCCGCCCGCAGCAGCATATACCATGTACATTCAGGATTTGGGAAATAATCAATCATAAAGTTATGAGACTTGTGACGTCCGGTCTTACTTTTACATTCCACCTACTCTTTCTTGGTCATGACTCCAATTGTTTGCTCACCTTTTCTGCATGCATTATCGGTAGTATAAATGTGCACCAACTGTGAAGGAGAATTAGTTTATAGACATAGGGACAAAGGTGCTCAAGTGTTCGTGATTGCGGCCTTGTGGGTTTGCCTGATTTCTTGGCCTCACAATGCCATTGTTTTAGCACAGAACAGGGAGACATGTTTTTGGTTATCAACTTATCATAACTCCACAGGTTAATAGGTTTGGGAGGTATGGGGAAGACATTATATGGGTACTAACGGTGATAAAGAAGGGCTTGAGCCTCCATCTGTTGCTTGGTTTCTACAGTTACAACCAGCTGCTGATTCTGTGCCTCGGCCAATTCAGGAGAAGCAGCAGCTGGTTGAAGCCAGGCAAACATGTGTCCCAGGCACTTTCCACATGTACTTTACAATGCCAAGTAATGACACTATTCTTGTTTGCGGTTCTGTTGTCATATTTTGGGCCTGACAGCATGATCAAGTACCGTACAACAACTAAAGAAAACGCGAACTGGTTTTATGCCGCTATGGATTCTTAGAAAAACAAAAACTGAAGATGTACTTCATGAGTTCACTTGAGTAGTATGAGTGTTCCAAATGTAAAAGTAGAATTGGAACAAAGTGAATGGAGACCAGAGACGGAGCTCTCAGTATGGCGCGGTCGGGCGCTCGACATACCTTGATTTTTCCGCCAATACCCCCTCCTGCCCTTCTTCATTCAATCCAGTTTTCCCGCTGCCTATTCCGTCATGGACGACCTGCGAGCTCAGCCTGAAGCGAACAGATGAAGACGACGAACTGAGCAAGGAATAGTTATCTTATCTGGGCCCTATGCTATGGGCTAATAAGCATGTTGTTGCATGGCACGCGATCGTGCAATCGGCGTCGTGCTTGGATGAGCCCTGGCACTTGCCGCCGGTGTTGCCGGACGGGAGGATGCCAGTCCCCGGAAAGCGAATGGTCTTCGAGACAGTAGACACATGCAGGTCCGTCGAGTTTTTCCTGCTGTAGATCGTGAATTGAACGTCGAGTACTCTAATGGCCTTCTTCTGCAATAAAACGTAAACGAGACCCTCTTGCTCTAGATTTAGGTGTTCTTTTGGGGCTAGCAGATCCATAAGTTTTAAGCCTAACACTGTTACTAGGCTGCGTATATGGGGTAGCTAGGTTTCGGAGACACCAGGAGAAGAGCATGCAGACGCATCAAACAAGAGCGTGCCCCTGGGTTTGCAGTTACTAGTGTCAACCGTGAGGAAACATTAGATGTGTGCCTGGGGCTACTTATTCTGACGCACAAATTGTTGTTCTTTCTGTAAATTCTCTGTTTCTAATTTCTTGATGAACTGCTGAGCATCTCCAAAAGAGCCCCATAAACCTCCCTCAAATCAAAATATTAGGGTCAATAAAAAAAACCATCTCCAACAGGGCCCCAGAACCAACCCCAATTTATTCATAGCCCCTAAACTCCCCTCATTTGTAGCTACAAACAGGGGAGAAATTGGGGCCCCCTTCCTTCTATTTTATAATAGAATTAATATTTTTATGGCTTTAAATGCTTACGTGGCCCAATCAAAAGTGTTTTGATCCATTTTTAGGGGGGAACTGTTGGAGGAGGGATGGAAAATTGCCCCTCATAATTTTTTGGTTGCTCCTAAAAACAAGTTTATAGGGGTAATTTTATGCGGATCTCTTGGAGATGCTCTAAGACTATTTATTTTCGTACTTCAGTATCAACATACTGCAGGTACTAATGTAAATTGAACACTACCGATGCAAGCACGTGAGTTCTACAATGTTTAAAGGAGTCAAGATACACTGTAAAAAGGATGATACAGCAAATGTGCTAATCATGCCTGACATTTGTTATGCACATAATGGCTCTGCGCCTTCTGCTATGAGATGAAACTCAAAACACTATGCAGGAATCCAGTAGTTCACTTTTCAAGCACATTTTGGCTTCCAGTAATTGTTATGGCCTATGACACATGCATTGCAATCACGAATTCTGCTAACTGAGAAGTCTGACCTTACATTTGCAATCAGCACTTGGCACTTCACCTACTCTGCTTCGCAAGTCATGAGTCCACTTGGTTTTTCATTCATTATGGCTGGGGAGTGTGCGGGTGTTCCAAGTGTTTAAAAAAGAATTATAATGAGAGAGAGAAAATGGCTATGAGAACAAAGTGGTACGGGTCTTGAAGCTTTTCAATGTAATTTAAATATGTTCCCTTTAAAAGTACTAGTGGTACGTGAGGTTTATACATCAACTTGTCATTCATCTTCCCTTTGCCAAGAGGAAAAAAAACTTAAGTCTTCTTCAAAAGTACTAGTGCTGAGTAAATACAGGCCATACTTCACTTACTATCCCTTCGTTACTTGGTTCTTATCCTCCATAAGGGTGGTATATAAGTGCCTTGAAGCTTGAGATATGAATGAGGGGAAAGACAGAGTAGCTTCTGTTAAGGGTGCGACACTAGAGGTGACCAGCAGTGCAAACTAGCCCTGCTTATCCTTTTGAGCAAATTCCTTATTTGCCATCGAAACTTTAACTCTTTCCTTATTTGCCATCGAAATTATGCATTTCCCTTACTTGCCATCAGATCAAAATTTACTTCTCTTATATGCCACTCTAATCACTTTGATGGTTAGATTATCTTGCTTCCGTGCTGCGTTATTCGTGCTGCAGTAGCGAAATGGAGTCGTCGCAGTGTATAACATATGCAAAGAAAAATTCAAAATTTTCGGATGAATATTAGAGGGAATATTTTATTTTTATGCAAAATCACCTTAAATATTCATCCGAAAAATTTGAAACTTTTTTTTGGCATAAAGTACACATTGAGACAAACCTATTTTTGTACTGTGGCATGAACACTGTTGTGACGCAAGCAAAATTTTCTATTAGTCAAAGTGACATGAGTGGCAAATAGGGGAAATGAATTTTGATCCGATGGCAAATAAGGGAATGACATAATTTCGATGGCAAATAAGGGAAGAGTTAAAATTTTGATGGTAAATAAGGAATTTGCTCTATCCTTTTCTGTGTGTCGGTTCCGTTTACATCTACAGCTTGTCAGTTGTCACTACTCTGCTTACATGGTGGGTTTCGGAGGCATCAGGATAAGAATTTTCTAATGTTTTTCATGATGAGGGTCCAGGCGCGATTGTGGAATGACTTGGGTGCAATGATTTTCTGCTCCATCCCTTATTCGGGTTGCAGAAACTTTTTGATGTCCTACTCCAGTGCACCTTTAGTTCTTTGTATACAGAACAGCGGCAACTGGTTGAATGCAGGGATGTCCGAGCCTCGGTTCTGTGTCTTTGCCGACTCTGTGTTTGGCTGCTCCTCATTCCTTCAAGTGAGGAACAGCTGCAGACTTTAGCAGACGAGGGCACTGAAAGTCCAAGCCGTCGTTTTCTTATGGATGCCCTGCTGCTACCTCTGCTACACATTACTCATCTGCTGCCTTCGCCATGCCCTCCGCCACTAGTCAAACCAAGTAGTCAGTATCAACATGCAGCCTCATCGTTCAAGCCTGCCCGCCATTGTCGGCTCCACACTTGCTCCTCAGCGGATAGGTTCATGATTTGTCTTAGTCACCTATGTGGTCTAGAGTAGTATATGAGGATATTGATTGAAGTACAGCTGGGCAAGCAAGGAAATTTCACATGCTGAAATTTCTAAGCTTCGTTACTGGTAAATAAAACATGGTGATGAATTGCTAATCACGAAGAACTGTGCTTATGAGAAATTATCTCAGATGTTTTAATGCTAGTAAAAAATATTATGTCTATCAACGAAACAGCTAGTTTGTGCTGCTGCAAGATTATTATTTTTCCATGTTTCAATACTGCCCGGCAAATAAGAACTGTTTCTTTTTTATTGCGGGTAAAATAAGAACTGTTGTTACATAATGTCAGATGCTTTAATGCTAGTAAAAATTATTTTCTTGAATCAATAGTGATCGGAATGTATGGCTTCTTTGTATAGAACATTGCACAGAATGGGGAAGCGAGTGCCCTTTAGATCTGATAATATTGTCCAACCAGCCTCATTAACTTGTTTCGTAAATACTACTCTTAAATCAACAAACCCACACCATATCTCAGTTCTCACCTATTGCTGTACATGTCTTATGATTCCATTTTATTTTTGTCGTCCACATGCATCGACTATATAAATATAGTACTATTGAAGGAAAAGGAGAGAGGAGAGTTGAACGGAAACAGATAAATTAGAATAGAGTGTTTCCCTTTGAGGGTCTTACAAGATGTGCAAAGTAGCTAGTGCTAAATGAGGTGCAAAGGAAGCCTGTGTGCTTTGAAAGGTCAGGTTTAAACCACACAACATGTTGTATCGACTTTTGTCTAGTTTGTCTGTACGTTTAGGTTTTGGAAGCGTCAGGACAAGACCAAGTACAAAGGACAAGCAATCAGCTACATTTAGGAACGTACTGTTCACTGGAAAGGTATACCGGCGTGCCGACAGAGTGGCACAACACTGACGCTGCCGTGTCATTCATCGGAGTACAGCGCATGGACTCTATCGCACCGGACAAGCCGAGGCAGCAGCTCGCGTCCGCAAGGAACTGCGAATGGAGGTACCGCAGCTTGTCTCCTCTGCAACGTGCAGTGCAGGTGGTGCCACGCCATCAGTGCAAATGCGGTTGTGCAAATTTTAGCAATCAGTTGGCAACTTTGAGGTGCTGATCTGAATTTTTCTTTTTTTGAGATGAACCTACAACAGGCAAGTTGCCACCTGAACTTTGTATTGATATGCAACCGGAGCATACAATGTGCTTTGAATTCTTGGTGCTCGTTTTCAGAGAAGCGAAGATCTGCAAAGTAGTTTTCTATAGGAACCAGGTCTGCAAAACAGATCAACCGAGAAGGCTCAAATGCCTTGTCGAAAGTAGGATGCTTAATACGACAACTCTAAGCAAGTAAGGACATTGTTATTGTTGGCGGCATTTCTGTTTTCAGATTTCGATCTCAACAGCATGAGTCATAACTCCACTTGGTTTTGGCATCCACCATGGATCGATAAAATGCGAGTGCTCCAAATCTAAGAGAAAGAAAGAGAATTAAAACAAAGTGAAGGAAGACAAGATCAATGATGATCAGAAAAAAGTGGAAGAGCCAGGGAGCTTTTGTAATGGATTTACTGTGATTTATCATTCCTCTTCTCTCCCTATTGAAAAACAAAACTCATCTTCATAGGTATTGTTGAGTAAATACATGCCATATTTCACCGATTATTTCTTCCTTATTTCGTTCTTGTCCTCCAGAAGGGGTAGTGTCTTGAAGATTGAGAGGTATATATGGGGAAAATACAGAGTAGCTTCTCTTAAAGGTGCTACTAGAGGTTCATGGCAGTGCAGATCAGCTCGTAGGGGATACCTGTGCTTCAGTTCCATTTATCTGTACCAGAGCAGCTTACCATACTTCACGTACTATGCAGGGTACACACATGGTAGGTAGGCTTTGGAGGCATCAGGAGAAGAACTTGCTGATGTTATAAATCATAAAGGTCGAGGAGAAATAGTCTGACAACAATACGGTCTTGGGAAGCTGCATTGTTCCATTTTAGGATTGCACAAGCAACAAGCCCTTCAGAGTCCTCGTTGACGGTGCTTCTGCTTCTTTGGATTCAGAACAGCGGCAAGTGGCTGAATTGAGTTATGTCTAAGTCACGGTTGTGCTTCTCATTTCATCCTTTCCCCTCATTCCTTCTAGAGGGGAATGGCGGAGGATGGCACCAAGGAGTGTTCAAGCCGCCGGCGCCGCTGCTACAACGGCTGACCCAGATGTTGCCTCGTCCGCTGCCATCCCCACACGCCCTCCCAGAGAACCACGTCACCGGACCATGCAGTCCTCATCGTCCGTGTGGCCTCCCACAATTTGTCGGCTCCACATGGCAAAATTAAATTACCTCACTGAAGTCTCCCGAAGAAAAACTTGTGTTAGTGAACTATAACATGGGGAGAGAAGTCACAGAACATGTTTTCTTGAGGCTGCTCAGTGAGTACAAATTTACAACAATATAATGTGAGCGCAACGATACTTGAATCGGTTACGTTTCAACTGATATGATTTAGTTTTGCATGTATAGTTCAAGTTTTTAATTATTCAAAAGAAAGCCGAGATAAAGTTGCAATACTAATTGCTTCTGTATCCAGGTGTCAAAATAATAGTAGTGGTGCCGGCAGTGTCCAGGTGTTAACTCTGTCTTCAGAAGTAGACTAGAATCAATATGAGCCATACTTTAACTACTATTTCGTCCATATGTGGTTTTTATCCTCTACAAGGTTGGGGTCAGAGTAGCTTCTCCTAAGGTTGGGGTCAGAGTCGCTTCTCCTAAGGTTGGGGTCAGAGTAGCTTCTCCTAAGGGTGCTAGGTAACCGACAGCACACATCAGTACCACCTCTGCTTTTTGCTTTCTTCCCTTGGTTCCATTTACCTCTGCATACATGGTGGGTTTTGGAGGCATCAGGAGAAGAACTTGCTAATGTTATCTGTGATGAGGGTCTAAGAGCACTCACCGCAGAAAGAAAAATCTTTCAAGATCTGCTATCTCCCTTTATCAGGCTGCCTCAGTTTTTTTGTTTACAGAACAACTGCAATCGGTAGACTGCAGAAATGTCTGTGTCTCGATTCTGCTCTGCACGCCTATGTATTGTTGTCGATGTTGCGTTTCATTGAACTTGATTCCTTCAGATGGGGAAGAACGGTAGATGCATGCAGTGGAGCAGGGCACAGAAAGTCCAAGCCCCATTCACCTCATATGGTTGCATTGCTGCTACCTTGATCGGCTTCCCCAGACTCATCTGCTGCCTTGCCCATGCCCTCCGCCGCCAACCGAACCAAGTAGTCGTCCTCATCATGGAACTATGATCTGTGTTCGCTCTCTTCAAGTCACCCATGTGGTGTCAGGGTAGTAGATTGAGGATATTGATCGAAGTACAGCTGTACAAGCAAATTTTGCATGTCGATGTCTAATTGAAAACTTGTGTCCGTGTTACTTGATTAGAATATCACATCGGTTTTCCAGATTTTACTAAAAAATAAAAATTTGTGTCAAGGAACCCACTAGTTTGTGCCGCTGCAAGATTATTTAATTTTCCAAGTTTCAATACTGGCAAAACATGGCTAAACATTAAGAACTATTCTCTCTGTTTTTAAATTGTTGTCACCGTTGACTTTTTGAATTACATTTGATTGTCGTTTTATTCGAAATATTAGTTCAAATATGCAAACTTATATGTGATAAAACAAAACAAAATATATGAATTTTTTTATAACATGAATAGTCAACGTAACTCAAAAAGTTAACGGGGATAACAATTTAAAAATGGAGGGAGTGATGTCCCTTTCCTAAAAACAATGAGTGGTATATGCTAACCACTCGGTAACACTCATACTTCTGTAAAAGCATTGTTTGACCTTTAATAGAGATTGAGTGATTACCCTTTTCTAAAAACAAATGATAAGATGCTCATATTTATTTTTGCATATAAGAGGAAACTGTGTTTTTTTTCCTTTTGAAGTGAATATTAAGTTACTAAGTAGAACTGGCACTGCAAGATGAGGATCAAATAGTATCATGACAGCATGTGTTAAATTGTATCATGACAGCTTTTGAGTTTGCATATGTTTCACCATTATAATGAAATTGTATTAAATATGCAAATATATTCATAAATAAACAAATCAACCTTCACCTGTAATACTTATTCTTGAGCAATATAACTCAATCTACTCCTTTATTAATTTCCTCTGCGAAGGTAGTATTTAAGTGTCCAAATATAATGTGCGTAGTTGGTTGAGAACTGGCTCAAGCAATTTTTCTTCTAGTGTTCTGCTTACAGATTATGTTGTTATCTACTCGATCTTGTCATATTGCTTTGGAGGAACACATAGCAAGGCCTGTTTTCTTTGTTGCAACTGCATAGGTTTAGCTTTGGGAGGCATCAGGACGGTTCCTGTAGAAGGTGCTTCGTAATTTTGCACTTGCGCTTGGTGTGTTCCCGGTCTTGGGGTTTGTGTGTCGTTCAGGTTAGCGCGTGCGTCGCATCATTTGAGTTCATTCCAGTTTGTTAGCGCAGGTTAGCATGTCCGACTCGAGGATATCGTGCGGACGTGCGCATGAGGTGAAGAGGGTCCGTAGGAGACAATTGCTTAGCTGAGCCACTAGGGTATAATAGGTCGCCATGTAACCTGTGTTAGCTGCAGTGTTCGTTGTCTGAGTCCAGGGCAAAGGAAATTTGGCGTTGTGTCGTCGTTGCGGGCACTTTATTGCCGGACAAAATGATCCGCTTTTCACAAGATCAAGTCGGTAAAGCGCTGATGAACAGACGTAACAGTACATCACATAAAAAGCATAAATTTTACATCTTTAAGTTATTACAACGAGTCAAATGATTTAAAACACGTAAGAACACAGCGGAAGCCTACAAAGTACAACAATACTACCACACTCGACGATATAAGCCGCATATCGAAGCCCTGCGATGTGGACCTGCTGAGAAACTCCACCAAGCAACAGCGGAAGCAAAATCTATACCTGCACAAAAACATAAAGAGCCAAACCCTGAGCAACTAATACTCAGCAAGACTTACCCGTCAATGTGGCTAACTACAGCCGACTCCTAGAATGCAAAAACTACAAGGGTAGGCTGACTCACTTGCCTACAAGCGCACTAATTACTGGGTCCTTACTTTCAAATTTTAATTTCAAATTAAGTACTTAACCAATAAAACAGTGCACTTATCTCTAAAACAGGTATAAGATAACAATACATCAATAAGCAGTATAGCAGTAAATAGATATACATATAACAGTAATGAACAAGGTTGCTCATGACCGAGAGCGGCGGCATCGATGTACATCCTGCAGGAGAAAACCTGACCATACGCCGCACACGCGTAAAGTCGCATGCGGCAACTGTTTGCAAGGATCTCCCTGAAGCTAGGCTGGGTTCAACCCCTCCCGAGAAAGGCCTTCCCGCACAGTCCCCGTCCCAGACGTACGCCCTGATTGGGAAGCATCCTCTCTCTCCCGAATACCATGATAGAAAGGGCAGGCTTCCGCCGCACACCAGGGCAACCCAAGCTACTAAGTTTACTAGGCCCATAAAAACACTAGCATATGATCAGTACGTTCGAACTTGCTCAATAGGGCCAACAACGAACGGTCTTTAATCGACACAGACGGGGCTACACCCAGTGGCGGAGCCAGGATTCTAGACTTGGGTATTCCCGTCTCATAACTCTAAAAAAAAAATTTAAGTTAAACAGTAAAAGAAGTTCACAATATGTCAATACTGATCATCTCTGAATTAAAGATGCAAGTTTTTCAACTCTAAAACATTCATGAAACAAAGAAAAAGTTACAAAATACATAAAGAAAATTACAAAGTAGCCTGAGTAGTCTTCACTTTGCGTTGCTTCATAGCCTGGAAGCGATTGATGATATCACATTCCTTGACCGGTAAAAAGAATTCACGCTCAATAAATGTGACCAAGCAATCATTCAAGTATTGATCCCCCATTTTATTTCTTAACTTATTCTTCACATAATTCATGGCGGAAAAGATTCTCTCAACACTAGCAGTTGCTACCGGAAGTACTAGTACCAATTTGAGAAGCCTGTAAACAACTTCATGTCTAGTGTGGATCTTTGTTGTAACAAGCAAAACAGAAAGCTCAGCAAGGCTCTTCACTTTTCTAAACCTTTCATCTCTACGCACATCAGTAAGGAAGAGTTTAAGTGCAGATGGAAGATGGCCCATCTCTGAACTTGAGAAATCAGTAGGATAATATTGAGCAAGCTTAACCAACTTGTCTTTATCCCAATTAGCAAAGTTATCTATAGGACTGAATGCAGCCATGCAAAGGAGCAAATATGTGTTTACCTCATCAAACCTTTCGTTAAGTTCATGTAGTTGTCTATCAATGACACTTAAAAACATGTCAACATGGAAGCGATGCATATTCTTGATTTTGATAAAGAACCTCCTGTCTCTTCCAACTGGCCGGTAGAAAGAGCCCATATCAGGAATTTTTATGTTATGCTTGACACAGAAAGAATCCACTTCTTGAAGAAAATCTTCCCATCCAGGATCCTCCCGCAATGCTTGCAACTGAAACTTTGTCAACAAGATAAGTTCTACTGCATTAACTATATCTTGTTCCCTCTTCTGCAGGGCATGATTCAAGTCAGCTGTGAACCCAAGTACTGCTTGGAGCAAGTGTGCCATGAAAACAAACTCATATGATTTGAATGTTGTCAACATTGTTTGGGCATTTGCACATTCAGCACCTTGAGAGTGATCACTGCCAACCTTTATGAGAACTTTTAGAATTGAAGGATACAAAGATAAAACATGCATTACAGTTTTATAGTGAGAACCCCAACGAGTATCTGCTGGTCTGCCCAAACCCATTTCTTGGTTCAAACCCTTTCCAGTTTCAATGTTATTCAATTCTAGTTCCTCTACAATTCTTTGAGCTTGTGCAACTCTAAGCATTTGTATCTTCTTGCAAGAATTACCAAGAATACTAAGCAAAAATCTAAGTTGCTCAAAGAACCAAACACAATCTGGGTTTTCCTTAGCAACAGCCACAAGTGTTAATTGGAGTTGATGTGCAAAACAATGCACATAATAGGCAGCAGGACACTCATCCATAATTAGTTTCTTTAGTCCGTTAGCATGACCCTTCATGTTACTAGCTCCATCATAGCCTTGCCCACGGACCATAGACAAGCTCAACCCATGGTCCATAAGCAAATCTTTAATTGCAGCCTTAAGTGTCAAGGAAGTAGTATTTTCAACATGGACAACACCAAGAAACCTTTCAACTACCCTTCCCTTTTTGTCAACATATCTCACGCAAACAGCCAGCTGTTCTCTTTGGTACACATCACTTGATTCATCAGCAAGTATTGCAAAGTACTCACCACCAAGGTCTTCAATGAGAAGCTTAGTAGTTTCTTTGGCACAACAATTAGCTATCTGCCTTTGTATTTCAGGAGCAGTCAATTTACAATTATGTGGAGCATTCTTCAAAACCACCTTGCCAACTTCTTCAAAGTTTTCTGCCAGCAAGTTTAACAACTCTAAAAAGTTTCCTTTGTTAAGTGAATTCTCACTTTCATCATGTCCACGGGCAGCCAAGCCTTGACGCAATAGAAACTTCATTGTTTTAATTGAATAGGTCAAACGGGACATATAGAGAACCTTGTCCCTTTCATTGGTGGAAGCATAGTTCTCGTCAATGTGTGCTTTAGGTCTAATAAAGTGGTTATATTTATCTTGAGCCACATTGTGAAAACTAGTCATACCACCAACATGTTTTTCAATCCTCCTTCTCATGTTCCAATTTCGAAATCCAGCATTCACAAATGCATCTCCACCAGACGAATTAACTTTGTGCTTGAACAAATAGCAAATAAAACAGAATGCAGCATCTCGTTCCACACTATATTCAAGCCATTTAAAGTCATCAAACCAAGTATCAATGAAGCGTCGAGGCTTACCACCAATTTTCCTAATAGGAAAATTGTGATTCCGTGGTTGACATGGGCCCATTGCAATATATCCCCTTATCACAGAATTCCGCTCATTGAAATCATAATTTTTTATGGGAATCCTCTTTCCAGGATCATGAGAAAGAAAGTCAATGTCATACACAGCTTCATCACTTGATTCATAATCTGAGTCTTCACCATCTCGTATAGGGGACCAAGTCGAGGGTTCACCATGGTGCTCTGTCATTGTTGTGCTTCCTATTACTGGGTCATTGCTAGCAACCTCTGGTTCTGTTACCTCTCTTGCTATGTCATTGGCTGTTGTCTCATGCCCAACAGAAGGACTATTCTGATTCTGAAAAACGTGACTTCCAATTGTGTCCGCCTGAACAAGAGGAGCATTTAGAATCTGAGCTTCACTCTCATTGCTAACTAGCTGCGGTGTTGATGTGCCGGCAACCTTCTGTGCCTTTCTTGCCCACAAAGTCCTCAAATCAATAGTTTTCTTCTTCATTTTGCAAACCTCTATGATCTACAGTTAAAAACATGCACACTAATTAACAAAATAGTACATCTATTATGCCACAAAATTTCTAATTGTAAAGCTTTGTTGGCTGCTACTCTGTCAGTTACTCACGAATACTCAATCAGTGGACAAAAACTAGTGCTAAGCTGCTCACCTCTGGTTGTCACTTATCCGGCAGTGCCTTGACGCCGTCGATGCGTCGTTGATGTGCCGGACCTGCTCGGGCGCGGCAGCCGGCGCCCGGCGGCCTGCCGATGGCGGGGCAGCGCCGCAGCGGGCAAGATGCGCGAGCGACCGCGCTGCTCCGCCGCTGCGGCAAACTGGCGAAGGCGGCCGGCGGCAGTCCGACGCCGATCTACAATTCTTTGGGGGCGCATGACTGTGGGGGCGGATGGGGATTAGGGATTGCCGCAGTCATTGCCGAATTGGGGAACGCAGGTAGCAGGAACGAGAGAAATCGTGAGTCGCGACCTGCCTGTTGATGCGTGGGTTCAGTTGGGAACGAGGTGTAGTGTGTTTTGGGCCTTGCTCTATGGACCGAAGCTGGGCTGTTTGATCGGAGCAGCCATTTGGGCTATGTTTCAACTCAGAAGAGGCTCAGAATCAAAGATCGTGGCCCAATATCGCATGTATATGTGTAAATACATGATACATACTAATTTTTTTGCAAAAAAAGTTGGGTATTCCTGGGAATACCCAGGACTCCAGCTGGCTCCGCCCCTGGCTACACCACCGTGAAGGCCCAGCCTTCTCCAACCATCCTACACAAATAATTTCCCGTCCGGTCTCAACAAATCCTAAATCCATCTAGTACAATCCAGGGAAATTCCTAACTCGCGAGTGGGACCTACCACTCGACTTCTACCGTTCGCTAGTCCCTAAGCATAGCAAGTTCTAACGTAACCTAGACCACATCTACAAAAATAGGACACAAGGTAGGATATGGAAGGTAATCCTAATGCAGTTCTAAGGTTTCACATCAACTCCTAATAAACCTAATGCACAATCATTTACTAGCCTCAATCAAGTGCGAAAATAAAAATCCTAAATAGGAAGGCATGCACCGGGGCTTGCCTGGCTCAAGAGCGTAGCTAACAGGGTCAGTGGGGTCAGTGTCCTGCTGCGGCTGCTCCTCCTGCACCTTCTGGGTCTGCTCCTCCGGCAGCTGGAAGTCGAGCGGCTCCGAAGTCGTCTCTGTCACTACACGTTATGACAAGGAAATAATGCAAGGTTAGATGCAAGAATATGATGCAATTAATAATTTAATTACTTGATAGGACAGTCATTTACACTGTAAGTGCAAATAATTTACTTTGTTAATTAATTTCGTGTGAAGTATTTCCTTCATTAACTTTTAATTAAGTTCGCCATTAATCAACTTGGGTAGGTTAAATGAATAATGTGATTTAGCAAATTAATTTATGTCCAGTGGCATTTTTCTGGTGAAATCCACCACTGAAAGTAATTTACTGTGAAGTTTGATGATTTATTTCCTTATAGATTATTTATATTAATTTAAACAATACAGAGAACGATTTAAATCATAAGTAAATAATTAAACAGCATATGACATTAGAAAAATGTTTTGTAGGTGTGTTATCAGAAGCTTAACAAGCAGGCAAGAGTTCATGATTTAATGAGCAACAGAAGATTTATTAAGAATTAAACAACTTTTGCAACAATTATAATTTTACAGAAAACAGGAAAATGAGTTGTAATATTTTGTTTCATAATTTGTTTCTGAGCATAAGGAAGCTAACAAAAAAAAATTCATAATTTTCGGAGTTGTATTCGATTTATTATGCATTTTACAAGCTTAGGACAATTTCTGGCGATTTAACTAATTCGGAAAAGGATTTAAAATGAAGTGTCCAATCAGATCTGGGCCACAAAAGTGACCACAGAGTCATGGCCACATCAGATCCGGGCTGGCCACAAAGGATCCAGCCACTCAGATCTGGGGACACACGCAGGGCTACACGGTCATCCGCAAAGGATCCCGCACAGCCACACCAGATCCGTGGCGTGTGGCCCCTGATGCGTCGGCGCATCGCCGGAGTTGAGTTTTTGGCGGCCATTTGGAGGACGGTGAGTACGAAAAGGTAGCGGGAAAGGCAGCGAGCTCACCTAGAGTCACGGTCTCGCACGGGGGTGGCTGGAGCTGGTTCGGCGGCGAGGAATGGCGGGTCGAGGGGGTTCGGTGTCGTCGCGGGGGCGGAGCAGAGCTCGGCGGCGACTTGTAGCAGGGCGGAGAGCTCCAAGGAACTGCAAGGATGCTTGGCGCGGGTGGTGTCGTTGTCGAGGAGGTCCGGAAGCTGGAGTTCATCGTAGTGGTTGACGGTGAGGTCAACCGGCGGTGGGGACAAGCTCTGAATTCGACGACTCTGCTGCGGAAGAAGGTAAAGGGTGAGTTCCGAGGTGTGCGTGACCGAGCTGGGTAACCGCAGACGCAAGGAATCGAGCTCGGACTCACCGGGGAAGACGCAATCGACGGCGAGGTTAGGGAAGCTCGCCCTCCGGTCATCGCCGCAATGCGGCTCGATTTGCAAGCCTCGCGTGGAAAGGAAGAGTGAGAGTGGCAGGTAAAGCTGGAGGGCTCCCTCGCGCCGCTCCTGGTTGCGAGGCTCGGCAGCTCGATGAGGAAGCTCGACGAGCTCGAGCTCGCCGCAATAATGGCGCGCAACGACGGCTGGAGCTAGGGTTTGGGGCTGGGGAGAGAGGGAATGAGAGGGAGATGACCGGGGAAAGGGGGCAGCTCCAATTAGACGCCGCGGCCCGTCGACGAGAGGAGGAGAAGGGCGGAGCGTGGCTCTGGCGCTCATCGGCGACGTGGCGTCGATGTTCCGACGCTCGCAGAGAGAGATGAGACTAACAAGCGGGCCCCATGGCATCTTTCGATTTTTCGAATTATTCAAACTAGAATTTTCCCCAATCTTTGGCACCCCAATTGGAGTATCAAAATGACTCCAAAATTCAAAATTTTGGTACCGTTGAAAAGATCTTGAAAAGATCTATCACCTGGCCAACATGCACATCTGGACTCCAAAGGGAATTAAAATGGCAGCTGGTCAAAGTTGATCACTTTTTCAGACTTGGGGATTTATTTGGGGAACCAGATGAATTTCAAAAATCACCAAAAATTCTCCAAAATTATCCCTTGAGCAGGGCTGCCTACTGATATTTTTCTTGGCTCAAGTGGTTATTGGAAATTTTGAGTTCCTTCACAAGCCTTGATTTGACAATTATTTGAATTTTTGAACTCGAATTTGAAACTGACTTGGATTTGTGTTCTGTTCAGCTTGCGATGCTTTCACTAACTGGTTTTCAGTGACACGGGGTGTCACACAAAACTTTTGTGTTCGTGAACGATCCATTCCTGGGTTTCAACAGTGATTGAAAAGATGGGGGAGGAGGCCCATGGACCCCGCAAAACGCCCTTTGGTGTTGGAATCATATCCATTGACTATTGTAACTCCAGCTCTTTGATCAGCCAGTGACAAAACAGACATCAGCGGCTAGGTTCTCACACGCAGAATGGAGCAGATAACTTCAAATGCGGATCTAACGAAACCTAGTGGCCGGTAGGAACGGGACAAGGAGAGACCCGCTGATCGGTTCTTGGCCCTTGCTTAATCTCCGCCATGATATGTGGATTGAACAGGCAGAGCAGCCCCACGGGTGGAAGCTGAATGAAATAGCGATCCACCCCCTAGCCATGGCGTACCTTTGAAGATGAGAGCCATGAGACAGGGACCAGCCAGCCGTCAATGTCCTGAAGGTGATGTTCAGTTCAACGCGATTAACAGGCGGCAATGAACCGCGTACGCTGTCAGACTCTTGGCGGCACGCCCGGGTAGCCTGCAAAACGTGGCGTCACCTTGGCGTGACAAGTGATCGGAGTAGAACGGCACACTGAAACAGAGTGTCACTAGTGTTGTCAGGCGTTTGCAGCCCTAATAGAAAATTTTGTTACCTTTCGGTCACCGCAGTAGCATATGACATGTGCAATACTGTGCATTCGGGTTTTGGGGAGCAATATATCATAAAATCATGCGATATGAGACGTCTGATCTTACTTTTGCATTCCACCTGCTCTTTCTTGTTCATGACTCAAATTGTTTGCTCACTTTCTCTGCATGCATCGGTATTATATAAGTGTACCAACTGTGGAGATTTAGCTTTGCAGATAACATGGGTTTTGTTCGTGCTAGCAGCCATGTGGCGTTGCCTGATTTCTTGGCTCCCGCAGCACCATTGTTTCAGCACAGAACAGGGACATATGCTTTTGGTTATCACAATTCCGTATGTTCATAGATTTGGGAGGCACGGGGAAGAGATTATACATGTACCAAAGATAATATTGAAGCACGTCAGTGTCGAATTGTTGCTTGGTTTCTATAGCCACAACTTTTTGAGTCTTTGTATCAGACCAGGAACAGAAGCTGGTGCCTGGTGGAAGGCCTGCTAAACAAGCCCTTAATACGGCAACTCTAAGCACTTTCACAGGTACGGTAATCCACACTCATTTTACAATACCAAGTAAGGACACTATTCTTGTATCTCTTTTGCAGTTCCGTTTTCAGATTTTGAGCCTGACAGCATGATCAAAGGAGGTTCCTTGCATACTGTATAAATGAAGAAGATGTGAACTAGTTTTTGGCAACTATCGACTGTTCGAAAAATTGATCATGGACTTCACGACTGACAAGTCCACTTTATCTGATTCTTATCCTCCATCAAGGTAAATTTCTTGAAGATCAAAAGGCAAATCGGGGGTGCTACCAAACATGTGCGACAGTGCACACAAATCAGCTGCTTAACTTTTTATATGAGCAGTTTTACGGTCCAAAACTAATGGCCATTAGTTTGATCCGACGGTCTAGATTTAATCTCAAAAATCTACTACTAATGTCCATTAATAAGGGTAATATCAGAAAAAATGTTAGACTTGTAATAGTAATTTTGTTTTGATAAAAAAATCACCTTTGTAATTTGAACAATTCATTTTGTTCATCAATCTAGTTCATTGTTATTGTTCCCAAGGTTAGCCGGTATGGGTTGAATTATTTAGTTCATTATTATTGAATAATAAATTAATTAATTAATTAATAGTAAAATTACTAATATTCCCTCTAACTAATGGCCATTAATTTTGGATAACTAATGGTAAAACTGCTCTTTTATATTCCTCCGTCCATTTATCTCTACAGCTTGTTGTTAAGTGGATCACATGCAACAACCTAAACATTAATGTGTCCACAATATTTGGACTTCAGCCAACTACCATTGGCTTGGTTCCAGAGCCTGTCTTAGTCACGACATGTTATAAGAAGGGGGTTCCAAGGCTAGTTAGATGTGACATGACTTAAAGACAACTCGGATCCTACCCTGACCCTGTCAAGGGAGAGTACGGCAGTGGCCTGAAATCCAAGACCACCACAGGCCATATTTGTGTCGGTGATTAGCCACGGCCACTGAAGGAGCTCATCGGAGCTAATGAGGGCATATTTGTGATTGGCTAGGCATCATGCCTGCATCAATCAGACACAGGCCTTCAACGAGGCCCTAATGGCGTTCTTCTGCAAAGAAAGGTAAACGGGATTCCTCTAAACACGTAGATTTAGGCGTTCTTTTGAGGCTAGTAGATCCCATAGGTTATGAGCCTAATACTTGTCTCTAGGCAGCGTATACAGGGTAGGTCTTGGAGGCACCAGGAGAAAAGAGTGCTCGCTTCTGCAATGATGAGGATCGAAATGCAACTTTTGAACAGCGAAAGAACCTTGAAGTCTTGATCTATCCCTGCTTCGCCTTCCACAAGTTGTTCAGAGTCCTCATCGACGGCACCTGTGTTTCACCTTTGCCAAAAGAACTGGGGTGGTTGATTGCAGGGATGTTGGTGTCTCGATTCGACATTGCACGCCCATGTTCCTTCTGTCTGCCTTCAGAGTCCTCATCGACGGTCGACGGCACCTCTGTTTCTTGCGTGTATGAAGAAACGTCGGTATCTCTTTTCTTCTCTGAGCGCCCATGTAGTGCTGGGTTTCGTTGCCCTCGATCATTCCTTCTAGTGGGGAAACTGTGGCTGATTGCAGCACATGGCACCACTGGCACAGCGAGTCCAATATTATGATGTACAACAGTTCAAAAGGGTGTTGAACATCAATGTGTCAGGAAGGGCCTGGAAGCTTTGTGAATATATTTTCTTTAATTTCTATTTTTCATATATGTTCAGGATTTACCGTGATTTATCATTAGAGGAGTTTTACGGTGCCATATACTACTAGTATTATACTAGTGGTATTATGAAGGGTAACACAGTCATTTTAGTTTTATCGATCTACTCTCCATCGTATCACTGCCCTCTAAATTTTTCATCGCCACCCCCTCTTCGCACGATCTCGTATCGCCATTACCTATGATGTCTTCGCACGAAATTTTTTTCCTGAAATACCCTAGTATTATTAATACTACTAAGAATACGTATTGAAGGTTGAAAAAAATAAATCTAAACTGTCGGATTTTAAATACCACTAGTATATACTGGTGGACCCTTTCTTATCTTTTTTAATTAATATTTTAATAATAGACTGACCAAAACTAAATTTGCAAATCTAGACCATATCGCGCCAATCTAATTGACGTGACCAAAACTATAATCGCGCCAACCCATGCTACGTCAGATTTTAGTCACGCCAAAGTGATTGGCGTGACTGAGCTTTGAGTCGCGCGACGTAGCTTGGCGTGACTGAAAAGCGGTAAAAGTCCACCCTCACCTCACCCGCCAGACGGAAACCTGAGCGCACACATGCTCGGGCAAAGTAAACGCCGGCACACTGAGCTGGAAAAGCTGCACTTGTACTAGTATTTTCTTCGTTTTTAAATAACTGACATTGTTGACTATACTATTCACACTTTGACCATCAAATAACTTTTAAAATACTTAGTTATATAAAATAAACATATAATTAATAGATAAGGTGTAGACAATATGTTAGTGATATAATATATTTATGAGAGTTTAATTATGTATTAATAAAAAATTAGTGGTTAAAGTTGAAACAGTAAAAATCAACACTGACAGTTATTAAAAAACGGAGAAAGTATTTTTTTCCTTCTGAACCTTGCAGATAAGTCTCTGTCAAAGCAATTGGGCCCGCTCTGCACTCGGCATGTATGCATGCACTGTGCCGCTGGCTTTTTTCTTTGCATGCTGCAGGTCTCGTCCATTTTACAATTTTCGGTGAGATTTGTTCCTAATCAACAAATTGTTCCTCAATTTTATTTGTTTCTCATCTCAAGCCTTAGCCACAAAAATCATGAAACTACTTTTGTGAAATTATTCATGAGGCGGAGTACATTTTGATGGTCACCAACACTCATCCAACTAGACCTCATTAGACAATCCATCTTCTTTGAGCGACTGTTGCTTCTCGCTGAAGAAGAAAGAGGCAAACAATTTTGACAGGATCTATTTTACCAGCCATACGACCTGTTCGGTCAGATCAGGCACTGTACAGTGCTACTGCACAAGGATTAATTGTCAAAGATTTTCGGTTTTCTAAAAAATAGGCCCAGTTTTTTCAACTACAAGTTTATTTTTATGAAAAATGTAGTGATACATGTCGGTGTTTCGTACTGACAATATTAGTTAGCAGGTGCCACATGGCGCGCCCTCGACCTGCATGGGTGGGATCCTGCAGGGGCGGGCCCTTTTTTTGTGAGTCGTACGGTCCGTGGAGAGTCGGGACAAAATACATGGCTTGTGGGATATATTTGATAAATATTGCCGACACTACATTTACGCTTCGAAATTTGAAAACAAATAACAAAATGTGTAAATACATTAGTGCATTCTATAGTCCATTATCTTGTAACAATATGAAGATAAAATGGTAACAGGATGTGGATAAAATTGTAATGGATTGTGGATATGTATTTAAATGGTGATGTATTTTTTCTTGATCATTGCACTAGTTTTTGTTGTAATTTAAAATTTACACAATAATATTAGCGTGGAATCCATTCATGTATTTAAAAATCTTCATCCATCTTTTAAGTATGTCCCACATCAGATGCTAATTTTCTAGACATGAACTTGTGCTTCGTGTATATTTCGAATGAGTTGAGAAGATGCCCTGCTGCATTAACTCACGCCTGTACACACTCTGTTACAAGAATCAATATTTTAGGTGCTCTTCGTGACCAGTTGTGGGCCTGTACAGCGCAGATGAAGTGAGCTTGGGCGGATTCCAGCACCTCAATCAAGCCTTTTCATGCGCTACAGAGATGTAAACTTTTCAGGCGCGTGTTTGGTTCACGCCAAACGACATGGCGCGACCCAAACCTCCGTCACACCAATTGATTTGGCGCGATTAAAATCTGACGTAGCAACCTATGTTGATGTGGCATCTGGTCGCGCCGTATAGACTGGCGTGATTGTAGTCTCGGTCACGTCAATTGGTTTGGCACGACCAAATGATCTAGATTCACAAATTTAATTTTGGTCGGTCTATTGTTGAAATATTAATTAAAAAAATCATACTGGTGGTATGCATAATACCACTAGTATAATACTAGTGATATTGGACATCATAAAACTCCTCTATTATTAATTCCTCCTCACTTTCCACGGAAAAAAGAAAATTACAAAAACCCTTCTTCAGCAGTAGTGTCGAGTGAATACGAGCCATACATCACCCACTATTCCTTCCTTTTTCGGTTCTTGCCTCCCTAGGCCTCCACTAGACTGCCATAAGTGTCTTCAAGCTTGAGGTGTGAGTGGAGGGAGAAGACAATAGTTTCTCTTAAGGGCGCTACCAGAGGTGCACGGCAATAGAAATTAGCTGCTTATTGTTTCCATGCATCTCTACAGATTGTAACTACGCAACAGAGACAAGGTAGGTTTTAGAGACATCAGGAGAAGAACTTCCTCATCTTGTTCATGATGAGGATCTAAAAGCTACCTCTGCACCACGAGATGGTCGTCAATTTCTGCTATATCCCTTCTTGGTGCGGTTCCACAGGCCCTTCAGTGCCCTCATCGACTGCGCCTCAATCTCCCTGCACAGAACAGAGGCAAGCGGTTCACTTGCAGCGTCAGTGCCTCTTCGCCTATCTAGCGCTGCATTTCGTTGCCCCTCGTTCGTTCAGGTGGGGAACAGCAGCTGAGTGCAACTGAGCATGGCAAAGTTCAGGGCCCCTTCATCTCACGGATGCGCGGCTGCTACTTTCCCCACAGAACACTAGAAATAACACTGATCTGGCTCTTGTACTATTCTGCCATGGTTGTCGCACGTCATCGACTGATCTGTAAAAGAACTTCACACATTAACAGGTTGCAGATTACCATTGGTCAATTTTTGGGGCTCTAGTTTGATTCTGAGAAGGGTGTCAATGTTACAGTGGACAACTAATGGATAAGGTATCTAGAAAATTGACTAAATTGTCCAAATAACTACAATTACTCATTTTCAGGAGTAGACTTGAGTCAGTACGACCCTTGCTTCACCTATAATAATGTATTTCTTATTTGGTTGTTCTCCTCCACTTACAATTGTAGCACATATAAGCAGGGTTCTCAATACCGACGGTTACCGCTCGGTAATCGCGGTAACTGGACTAACCGGTCCGGTCCGGTTAGTCCGGTAGCCCGGTTTCGAGATTTAAAATTTAATTTTTTTAAAAAATTTAAACAAAAAATATGTAAATAAACTAGAAAGAATTTGCAGCACATCGGTGGAAACGGTTCACAAAAACTAGATCATTTGTGGGTAAAATAATTGCTTGAACATTCCACCATGGCCGCCGCATGAGCACATCGGACCCAATCGTCGATTCCTCCCTCCACATTGAGTTTCCGCTCGATTCCTCGGACCTATAGCTTCCTCACATCCAAAATCATCCATTTGAGTCATCTCCCATGCAATTAGACCACTCAAATCGACGGATTTTAGAAATTCCTGGCTGCCGGTTTTTTCATCCCTGATTTTACTGTTCACGATCTAATCTCGGGAAAGTAGTTAAAAACTTCAAAAATTCATATTTGATGGAATATAGCTCCTAAAAATGTGAAACAAGTTTTGTTGGTTTCCTTGTAGATAGATCTATCCATTGGTGCAACATAAACTCTTGCACTCGCACTAACTTTCTGTATAAAATTCAGAGATTGAAAACACGGAGGACAATCCGCAATCCGACATCATATGGTCTTGAGATGTATGTTTGTATCCATTGTTGTATGTTGATGTGCACAAAACTACGTGTATTATGTTCAAAACTATGTTGTATGTTAAATTTCATTAAGAACTATGTATCGAACAATTTATGTTGGACATTGTATGAAGTGTGGTATGTTGTATGATGTTGATTGGTGCAATATTTTATGAATTCTATGTTGTCAATGTCTGGTTAACCGTTATTAGAATATGTTAGCAAAGTTCATGCCAAAATATCCAACTTTTTAAGCCTATTTTCGCAATTTCCAGTCAAACCGGTAAAACCGATCAAACCGGTCGGTTTTCGCAGCAAACCGGTCGGTTACCGACAAAACCGGTCGGTAACCGAGTTTTTGAATTCAAATTTTGATTTTTGAATTCTTGGTCGGTTTCCGAGCGGTTACCGTGGTAACCGGTAAAACCGGAGTAACCGGTCCGAGTCGGTTGGAACGGTTGTAACGGTAATGTATATGTAGTAGTGCAACGGTAATGTATATGTAGTAGTGGAACGGTTGTAACGGTAATGCATATGTAGTAGTGCATATAAGTTCCTTGAAGTAGACTACCAGAGGTGCATATGTAGTAGTGCAGCAGCTGCTTACAGTTTTCAGTGCTTCAGTTCCATTTATCTCTGCAGCTTGTCACTGCTCCGTATAGGAATAGGATATAGGTTTTGGAGGCATCAGGAGAAGACCGTGCCGATCTTATCCAGTGTGGGGGTCAGTATGTTCTCATGCCACGGCACAGTCGCCAGCTTCTTGTGCTGGAGTCCACCTCCCGTCATCCACCAGCCCTTCATAGTCTACGTTAAAGGTACCACCGTTTCATCATGTACGGAGTAACGGTGCCAGGTGCGGGCATGTCAGTGCCTCAACTATACTGAGTTGATGCGCATCACTGCGTTTTGCGCCTGGCACATTCTTTGCGTGGGGAACGGCGGCAATTGCCACTTTGCCAGCTCCTCCTGGTTGCACCGCCACTATCTGGTGTGGCATCGGGATTGTGGCCGGGTATTGCAGACCAAGAGCACCATTGTAGACGTCACTTCTGATCATGGTTCCGTTGCCCTGATAAATGATAATAGAATGTAATGAAAAGCTAGCTGGAAGAGGGCCATGGATCGCCAAGCAGAACATGTGTAGCACAATGGCCCTTCTAGGGATGACAACAGGATGCAACAGAATGTAATGAAAAGCAGGGAAGGCCTCGTGTGCATGTCACCTCCTCTTTTTCTCTCTCTCTCTCTAAAATTAGTTTCTTGTTATTCTAAGGAAATCGAGCAGAATTCAAACCCCTGTTTTCGAGAACATGAAAAATAAACTTTGACTGATCATAATGATTAGAGCAAAGTTCTCGTGCTATTTTCTCATGGTGATTGTTAGAGTCATAATTGCTGAAGGCCAGAGTCCTCCTTGACTATTAAACCAGTGGTTCGGAGGGGGCAAACACACTAGAGGTTTTGAATGTAACAAGATTTGTAACCTAGTGTGTGTTAAAAGCAGAGTAGCTGTCATGACCGTGCTATACTAGCGGTGGACAATAGTCAGCCGCTCACAGTTTTGAGTGCATCGACACTAGAATGCATGATAGTTTGCAATAGTATAGAAGTAAAAGATGAATCTGCGAGAGGAATCGACACTAGAATGCATGAAGATGATCTTCAGGACATGTGTCTATGTTGTTTCATTGTGCCACAAGTACCGACCATAGCCTCGGGTTGCCTACTTAATTATTCTGGGACATAAGTTTTTCCGTTAATTTTCTATTTCTTTGTTGTTGAACTGCTGCTAAACTACTTTTTTTTCTTACTGCAATACCAACAAGCCGCAGATACCAATGTGGATTCAGCACTGCCGATACATCTAGACACCTTATAACATGGTACCCGCGTGTGAAGAGGTATTCAAGAAAGGGTACTACGGTGAATGTACAATCAAAGCTTGACATTTGTGTATGCCCGATTTTCACTAAGACCAATCTAAAATTGGCATACACACATAATGTTTCCGTGTCTTCTGCCATAAGATGAAACTAGTTTTCATGCATTTTGGCATCCACAACTGTTATGGCCTGTCACGTGCACTTGCAATCACAAATTCTGGCAACAGAGAAGTCTAACCTTATGTTTGCCGTCAGGACATGGCACTCAACATACGCTTCTTCGTGAGTAATGACCCTCACTTGTTTTTTCTATTACTATGTATAAGCACTATGTGAGTGTCCCAAATGCGAAAAGATAATCATAACAAAATAAAAGGTGACAGAGAGATAAATAGAGATGGGAACATTAGTGAGAAGTTCCTGGAGCTGTTTCAATTTAATCTCTTTAATTTCTAGGTTTATTCATGAACTTAATTAATGTATTATTGTGATTCGTCAATCCTCTTCCCTTAGCCAGGATAAAGTAACAATAACTCTTGGTCAGAAGTATTGCTGAGTTGATTCGGGCCATACTTCACCTACTATTCCTTATTATGTTCTTAAGCTTTCACCTACTATTCGCTTATATAAGTGTCTTGAAACTTGAGATGTGAATGTGGGAGACGGGTAGCTTCTCTTAAGGGTGGTGCTATCAGAAGTGCACATAGAGTAGTGCAAATCAGATGCTTACCCCTTTATGTTCTTTGAGTGCATTTACCCGCTACAGCTTGTCACTACTCTGCATACGTGGTGGGTATTGGAGGCACCAGGAGAACAACTAGCTGACATTATTAATGATGACGGTCGAGGTGCAGCCTTCAAGCAACTAGTGAGGTGCGAAGATCTGCTATGTCCTTTATTCAGGTTGCACAAGTCTTTCAGAGTCCTCATCGACGGCGCCTCTGTTTCTTCGTATACAAAACATCGGCAAGCGGCTGGATGGAGGAATGTCGTGTTTCAATGCTACTCTGCACGCCCATGTATTGTTGCCTCTTCATTTTCACTCATTCTTTCTGGAGGGGAACGACAGCTGACTGACGCTGACAAGAGTCCGGTGAGTCCAAGCCGACGTTGCTTAATGGATGCATGGCCGCTACATCAACTGCCCCCCAGAGTCATCCTCTGCCACCCCCAACCCCATGCCCTCCGCTGCTAGCCAAATAAGTAGATTGTCGGCCTCATCATCCAAGGTCTCCCACCAATGTTCATGCATGGTTATATGTCCCCTTCCATCGGCCACCATTGTTCATGAGGATCACATGTGACATCACGGCTTATACAAGCAAAGGAATTTCACATTCCACTATCTAACCAAACACCGGTGCTCGTGTGACATCACATGATCAGAAATCTCAAACAAACTTAAAATTGCATCAACAAATCAGCTAGTGTATGCGGCTCCGCAATTTTTTTTTCTTCAAAATTTCAATACTGGTAAAACATGGTGAATCGTTAAGAATTGTGTTTTATGAGAAACAACCTCAGATGTTTTAATGCTAGTAAAATTATTTTCTCAGATCAATAGTGATCAGAACGCAGGACTTCCTTGTAGTACATTGCACAGAATGCAGGAGGGAGTGCCCTTTAGCTCTGATCATATTGTGTAACACCCCAAAATTTCAAAGCAACAAAAAGGAATAAAAATCACTCAAAATTTAAATTTTTGTCTAACTCTTACCTTGCCACGAATTTTCAAAACAAAATACACTAAATAAATTCAAACCTAGTTAGAATATGATATTTTCTAAATATTAAAAACTTGTGCTCAAGTGTTTGCTTTCATTTAAAATTCACTAAAAGTTTGAACTTTTGAATTTACAGCAAATTAAAATAAACATATGATAAGCTCTAGCTAACTCACCTTGAATTTTAAATGAATATTTGAAAACTTGCACAAACTTCATCATATGCATTTTGAGAGTTGGTTCTATTTTGAGCTCGGTCAAATTTGAATTCCCCAATTCAAATTTGAATTCATGTTAATCTTGAAAAGAATAAAACCTTTCCTTTCCCCAAACTATCTCGGGCCGAAACCCCCATTCTCCTTTCACCTCGGCCCAGCCTGCTTCCCCCTTCCCTCTTCCTTTTCTCCAGATTTTGGTTATGGGCCGCTTCCCTTTCTCCCAGTCCAGCAGAAGCCCACCGCGGTCCAGCCCAATCCGGCCCGTCTCCACCTCCTCCTTCCTCCTTCCGCCCGACGGGCAATGGCGCAGCCGCCGCCTTCGGACCGCCGGTCCACGCCGCCGTACGCGCGTGCGCGCCACCCGGCCAACCACGACGTCGCCGCGCCTGCGCCGACCCCACGCACCGCGCCGCCCAGCCAACCGCCGCGCAGCCGTACCGCGCCGCGCGCCGCGTTCCGCGCTCCGCATTGAAGCCGGCGAGTTCCCTTCGCCATGAAGCTTCCCCTCCCCTCCTCTGCCTATTTAAGCAGCCGAGCCCTCTCTCCTCTTCCCCGTGCTTCTTCAGGCAGTGCGCCGCCCCGGCTTGCCCTCGCCCTGCGCTGTCGTGACCCAGAGACGAAGATCGACGTCGAGCACCTCCGCACACCGCCGCGCGAGCCCGACGCCGACGACCTCTCCGGCCTCGTCCCGCTCGCCACGCACGCGCACCAGCCTTGCCGTGTCTCCGTGCACCACGCAGGACCACAGCACCTGGACATCGAGTTCCCCCTCTTCTTCCCCGCCAAGCGCCGCCGCACACCATCGGGTGCGCTCGACGCCAGCCATCTTCCCGGCCTCGCCCCGCTCAACCCGTGCGCGCACCGGCTCCACCGCATCGCCGCGGACCTTCCCGAGCAACAACAACTCGACGAGCGGCACTCCCACCTCTTCTCCGTCGAGCGCCGCCTCTGCTCTTCGCGTCTCACCGTCGCGAGCTTCCCTCGCCCCTCCTCGGCCTCTCCCGACCACCCAGGTGATCTCCCCGCTCTCTCCTCTCTCTCCTAGTCCAAGTCTCGTCGCGATTGGGCCACCGGAGCGCCGGATGGGCTACTCCGGCGAACCTCCGGCAATGGCTCCGCCGTCTCTGCCCTGTCCGGCCACCGCGCGTCGCCCCTTTCGCCCCTGGCCGCCCATTTCTAAACCGACGGCCACGATTAGATCGCCCCATACCCCTTCGTTGTTTTAAATCTCGGCCTCCCGTTTGATATCCAACGCACCAGATCGATTGGGTCCATCGTGGACCCGTGGACCGTGGGCCTCACCCGGTCCACGGCTTTTTCAATAGAAAAATAAACCCAAAAATTCAAGAAAATCCCAGCCCCTGCACTTTTACAGATAGGCCCCTGATCTTTTGCATAATCCTGTTTAGGTCCTGTCTTTTTACAGAAACAACCTTATATGTTTCTGTAATTATGCTTTAGACCCTGTCTTTTTGCACCAAAGCCCCTAAACTTTTCCATAATTACAGATTGGTCCCCAAAACTTTCTGTAATTACATTTCAGTCCCTAAAACCTTTCTGTAATTATAGATATGCCCTCGGCATATTTCTGTAATTACGAGTAAGCCCCTGGAACCTATAAACCTGTATATCTTCATCACCGTAGCTCCGTTTTGAGCGATTCTTGCGCCCATGCGTTCGTAGAAACGCGTAGTACCCTTTGGTACTACTCTTGGAGCTCTTGAATGGACCAGTAAGCCGCCAATACCATATAATCCTCCCTCTTTTGATGTTCTCCCATATCGCCAATTCATGCAACGTCCAACTTGCATGTTGTAGCTACCCGCTTTATCGTTTAGCGTTGAACCTAACCAAACATATAAGTAGGTAATTAAAGTGACACACCTTGCACTTGTACGCTTGTTGCACGAACCCTTATATAGGTTACGACCTATACAAAGACTCAGTGTTGCAAGTGTGCGAAGAACATGTACATACACCGTTTCTACCTACACCCATGCAAGGATGCATTTATCATGGTTTAGCATCTCTCATTCACATCAAAAGCCCTAGTGCTCGATGCATCACCCCTAATAGCCTCTCTTAAGATAATAAGATCTTCCTAAAGTAAAACCTAATGCATCATTTATGATTTGTGCCTTTTGTCTTCTTTGGTGTTCTATTGGTTCTTATCGAAGTTAATTGGATCTTGTCTGGTTCTTCTCGGTCTTTATTTCCTCTGCGGTAGTTTGTTTATACGGTATCTTTTTATACGCTAGCTTACGCGAGATTCGAGGAAGAACTAAAGGAAGATTCAGAAGACCCAAGCTTCAAGGACGAGCTTCGACGAAGGACTTGAAGACATCGACCTCGACATACGAGTCAGAAGATACAAGCTTCTAGGAAGGAATCTGAAGACCCGGATTACGAGGACGTGAAGAAGAAGCCTGTAGTGAAGGCATGCTCTACATCTCCTTGATCATGATTGAACCTATTGTTTTCGCAATGCACCTATAGAGCCTACTCTAGTATTATGCATCACTTGCTATTTTACTGATTGTGTAGCTATGGTCCTACTTGCTTATTGATATTGATGTCTGTTACTTAGGCGTTAATATCTGAATCCTTGTTTACCCTTGTTTACCTGTCACCTTGATAACCCTAGATTAGTTCCATCATTTCTATGATGGCACTTTTTACCTTGCTACTAGAATGCTTAGGACCCTTGCGATGTTTCTACATTGCTACACCTTACTCACATATATGCTTTACAACTGTGTTAAATGAGTTTGGTGGTGTGTGTGATATATAATGGGTTTGGGAGTAGCACAACTGTGTTAGGTGATGATGTTGATGATGGCGGGGATGATGGGATGGATTGGATTGCGGGCAAGGCCACTAGTGAATGGATGTTGGTGTTATAGGCCCCTAGTGTGGGATATGGTGCTTGCCCGGCCATATAAGGACCGGTTCTGACGCCCGTTAACATAATGATTCTCGTACAACCACAGAACCCCTATGGGAAGGACCTACCCTATCTTCCTGGTATTCTTGCAAATGCCATCTGGAGGCCAGTCGAGGCAACGAAAGCTCAGGAAAAGGACATAGGAAACGTACCTATGATCCGGCACGCGGAACCCGCTATAGGTTACGGGAGTGCCGCCAGTCCTGGTATATGTTACAGGATCCTGCTATTTGTTACAGGAGCATGACGTACCCTTTTACAGGCGTACAGTGCTAGTGTGTGACCTTTCATGTCACAAGCCCCTGGGTGTGATTTCGTGGTGGAATTGTGAGACTATTCGGAGGATATGGACTAGACGTTATGTTACTCTCCGTACAAGAGTGCATAGCCCGTGGGAAAAGATGTACAACCTCTGCAGAGTGTAAAATTCATCCGGATGGACGTTGTCACGGCATATGACATATTATTGTTGCGCACGTATGGATTAGCCACTTCTCTCTTTCCTTGATGTGTGAGTGGGTTGTAGTCAGCCCATGTTTTTGGAAGTGATGGCAAGTGTGCCGGGTCGGTATGATCCTTGAGGTCAGAAGGCCCAACTAAAACTTGGGAACTGGCGGGAAGGCTCCATACTCCCCCAGGGCCAACCAACTAAAATATTGACAATCAATTCCCTGTTTTATCTATGAATCCTTGCCTTGCTTTAGTAAACCCTGCATAAAGCTTGCTTTGCTGCAAATAAACCATATAGCCTCTTCCTTGCTAAGACCAAGTATGCATGTATATATATACCCTTGTGTAGTGTAGGGCTTGCTGAGTACCTTATGTACTCACGCGTTGCGATTGTTGGTTTAGTAGGAGAAGACTTCGTAGAAGGCGACGACGTTTGGGTTTTCGGTTCTGCCTCTCAAGTGTGCTTGTGGCTTTGGGCCAAGGTTTCCGCTGTCTGCATCACCGTTAGCTGGTTGGTTGGACTTGGATATTTCCTTGTCGTACCGCCACTAAGGGTCCTATATCAGGTATTATGCTTATTTATCAATTCGAAGTATGCTTTTGATTATCATATCTGTGTTCTTGTGCGTATCAGCTACTGATCCAGAGACTGATACAGGATGCACAATATATTCTAGAAATGGGGTATGACATATTGTCCAACCAACTACATAGCCCTGCGTAACTCCTAATTCAACTAACCAACCTATTCCTTTGATTGCTTCAAAAAAGACTTGCTTTGATTTGTTTTTTTGGCCGCACACATGCATTGTGCATAAATATAGTATTGAAGGAGAAGGAGATTGGAACGAACCAATAAAAAAATAAAGAGAGGTTTTCTTGAGGGTCTTAAAAGAGGTGAAAAAAAAGAAACTGGTACACATGAGGTGCAGAGGAAGCTTCTGTGCTTTATAACATCACAGTTTGTTTAGAAAGGCAAGAAAGCACAACACACTATGTCGGCCTTTGTCAACTCGGTATATAGGATTTAGGTTTCGGAGGCGTCAGGACAAGACCAAGCGAAACAAGGAGGCAAACATGTATTGTTTGCATCGTAATATTTTCTGCAATCGTACTCGGTAGCAAACAGGAGGTAGCAAGTACACAGTACCCCTAGTGTGACGGCAGATTGTGGATGTGGGCTGGTGCGAAGAGGCACACTCCATCAGTTGCTCTGTGGTTCTCTGCTCCGCCAGGAGACACAGATGCTGGACAAGCAACGAGCCATCTGAACCATCAATGACAAGAAACGCGGCGAGGGGTGCCAGCGACCGCGGCGTTAGCTCTGTGCGACCGCAAGCTGTAATGCAGTGTCGCTAGGTTCGTGGTCACGTCCTCTCTCTGTATGAGTGTGCAGCGACATAGACACAGGTTGTTATTCCGATGTGCAGAAAGTCTGAATAATTTCATTTGCGAACCTACAGGCGGGCGGGCCATCGCCTGCCAGCAAATGAGAGCTCCGACTGGCGTCGTGTGGTTTTTGTGACTCTGAGCACGTGTTTTAAGAACAGAGCATTTCCCAATTCAGACAGAGGTGGTTCGTTGTACAAGTACTGATGTTTGTATGATTCATAGTGCGGCGACAGTGGGGAGCCGGTGCTTCGGGCCGATCTTGCTTGGAGACAACGATCCTGCCATGCCTTTGATCCTAATCGCACATGAGATTCAGACTTTGGTCGATGTTGCTTGCATCGGTTGTATACAAGTATCAAATGTGAAGGAGAGTTTGTTAGGAATTTTTTAACAAGAGCTAGGCTTTTGTGTAGCTTGTAGACGCAGACAAACCTTTGAAGGAATATATGTCATGTATTGAAGGAATATAAACTTTCCATGGATTTCATTTTCTTCAGTCGCTGCAGTAGCATATATGTCATGTGCATTATTGAACATTCAGGGTTTGGGGAGCAATTTTCCGGTCTCACTCCTCCTGTTTTGCACTCCACCTATTCTTCATGACTCCAATTATTTGCTCACTTTCTCTGCATACATTGTTGGTAGTATATATAAGTATCAACTGTGAAGGAGAATTAGCTCAGTTGAAGAAGTCGAGAGACAAAGAACCGATCTGTTTTAAGTATATATAAGTATCAACTATGAAGAAGTAGAAAGACAAAGAACCGATCTGTTTTAAGTCACTTGTAGATATATGGACGAAGGTGTTAAGTGTTTGTGCTTGCAGTCATGTGGTTTTGCCTGATTTCCTGGCCCCCGCAACGCCATTGTTTCAGCACAGAACAAGGACACATGCTTTTGGTTATCACAACTCCATAGGTTTAGGTTTGGGAGGTAAGGGGAAGAGATTATAAAGATAGAGAAGATAATCGAGTGCATGGACCTCGCCGTTATCACAACCTTTGGAGCCGACGGGAGAGGTGTTCTGCTGGCGGTTATAGCAGCGCTTCCATGCCAGCTTTGGTACCTGGTTCATACGCTGTCTGCGACATAGATTGTTCCAACAGGGCAACTGTGTGGCCGTGTTTATTTTTTTCTCTATTTGTTTTCTTGTCTCATGTGTTGCTGTAAAATGGTTTGGCCATCTGCAACACCAAAGTTTTCCAAGGGGTGATACCACCACCACAACGCTGCTAGTGACCTAGTTCTCTGAGCTCATCGTGTCGAGACACAACTCACATTTTTTAGATAAAGAGAATTTATTTCATCAAGCAAATAAAAATATCCCGGCCTTTACAGCTCACATAGAGTTAGCTACTAGTATTCTGCTAGAATGGAGTAGTCTCTTGCCTCATGTAGCTTAGGAATTTTTGCTTTTGAAAACAGATATGGCCTGCAATCATGCATACTGCTAATAATTTAGAAGCCTGACATTACTTTTGCAATCAGGACATGGGACTTCACCGACTCTTCCTTTTTCGTAACTCCACTTGTTTTTTGTCATTCAATTTGGATCAGCACTTCAGTAAGTACGTGAGTGCTCCAAATGTAAAAGAAGAGAATTTAAACAAAGTGACGGGCAACAGGGATCACTAGAGATCAAAACAAAGTGGGAATGGCCTGAAAGCTTTGCTGTCAATCTGATTTCTTTATTTTATATTTTCTCATATATGTTTAGGATTTACTGCGATTTGTAATTCCTCTTCCTTTTGCCAAGAAAATTAATCTACAATAACTCTTCTTGGGATGTAGTGTCGAGTCAATGCGAGCCATACTTCACCTACTATTCCTTCCATATCTGCTTCTTATTCTCCAGACCACCACAAGGCGTGGTATATAAGTGTTTTGAAGCAGCTTGAGATGTGCCTGGGGAAAGACAGAGTAGTTTCTCTTAAGGGTGCCACCAGAGGTGCACGGCAATGGAAATTAGCTGCTTATCATTTTCTGTGCTTCAATTCAATTCGCCTGTACAGATTGTCGCTACGTTGAGGATACCGGGTAGGTTTTGGAGGCATCAGGTGAATAACTTGCTGATCTTGTCGATCATGAGCATCTTAGGGTAACCATGGAGCGACGGCATAATCTTCAGGCGCTGCTCTGTACCTACTTGTGGTTCCACAAGTCCTTCAGAGTTCTCATCGACGGGGTCTCTGTTTCTTCCTGTACAGAATAGTGGCAGGCCGTTCGTTGAAGCAATGTCGGTGTATCGATTCTGCTCTGTTCACCTATGTATCGCTGCGTTTCATGCCCCCTCGTTCCTTCATGGGGGGAGCAGCGACATAGTGCTGTGGAGGGCACCACAGGCACGGCGAGTCCAAGATGCCCGCCTGTGCGCTCGCAGCTGCTACCTCGGCTTCCTCCTCCGCAGTGGGCGATCCACCAGTAACGTCCCTCTTCATCTGCGGCCTTCCATGGTCCATCATTGTCCTTGCTCCTCGGCAGAAACTTCATGATCTCTTTGCCTCCTATTGGATAATACGTGATATTTGTTAATAATGCAACTGAGGATATTGAATGATGTACAACAGTTAAAAAGGATTTTAGATCTCGATAAATAACTGAACAATGGATGTTCTTGTGAGCAGATCTGAAATCTCCATCGGTTGTCAAGATGTTACGAAAAGAAATATAAAATTGTGTCAACAGACCAGCTAGTTTCTCCTGATAGCAGCAAGATATTAAAATATTTTCCAAGTTTTCATTACTGGTAAAAAGATGGTGAATTGCTAATATTGAAGAACTGCAATTCTGTGAGAAATAACCTCAGATGTTTTAATCCCTACTAATAGGAATTATTGTCTCCAATCAAGCAATTGTGATTGGGCTTCCGAACGGTACTTTGCATAAAACGCAGCCTTAGTACCCTTTACCTTTGATCATATTGTCCAACCCGCTGCATTAGCTCATTTCGTAAATAAATACTCTCAAAACAAAACCCATGCAGTATCTCACCTAGTCTTGCACATGGCTTATGGCTCCCTCTGATTTTCGTACTACACATTCATGGGCTGTATAAATATAGTATTGGAGAAGGGAATTGGAATGAAACAATAAAAAAGGATAGAGGTTTTTCATGCGGGCCATACAAGAGGTGTAAAATAGATACTGTTAAATGAGGTGCAGAGAAAGCTCATGTTCTCTGGACCATCACGGTTTGTTAGAAAGCACAACATGCTGTGTGTTGGCCTTAGGTTTTGGAGGCGTCGGGACAAGACCAAGAAAAATCTGGATGTTAGCAAGTAGGTTTGGCATCGTACTTGTGACATCCCGTGTCACTGAATTTCAGGATCGTGCAAACCAAACTGAAGAAAAGATGAAATCAAGCCAAATTCAAAAATTCGAAATTCAAAGTTTAAACAAGTTCAAACCCATATCTGTGAAGCAACTCAAACATTCCTTTAACAACTTGACCCAACCAAAATTCCTGGAGATAGCCCTTGTGAAATAAGAATTTTGGAGAATTTTTGGTGATTTTTGAAATTCATTTCGATGCTCAAATAAATCCCCAAAGTTCCACAAATGTCCAACTTTGACTAGCTGCCATTTGAATTCTATTTCGAATTGAGATGTGCATGTTATGTCACTGGAAAGAGCATTTCATGACCTTTCGAATGCAACCGGTTTTACTTTTTTTGGAGTTCAATTGCTAGTTCAACTCGAGCGCTAAAGATTGGGGAAATCTCAGTTTGAATAATTCCGGGAAAAAGAAAGATTCCGACAGGGCCCACTCGTCAGCCTCCTCTATCTCTCTGAGCGCGCGCGGAAGAACGACGCCACGTCGCCGTCGACGTACGGCTCCGCCGCGCGGCGTCCTGGCCCGCTTCCGACCGTGCGACGGCATAAGAAAACGGCGTCCCGCTCCTCTCCCACTTGCCCAGCTCCCATTTCCTCGTTTCCCCGGCCTCCGAACCCTAGCTTCGCAGCGCCATTGCCGCCGCGTGAGCTCCAGCCTCGCTGCCCCGCCGCTCCTGCCCACTCCCGTGCGAGGCGTCGCGTGAGAAGCAGAGCGAGGATGGCTTGAAGACCTTCTCCGCGCTTGCTTCCTTCTTCAGCTCGTGAAGCTCGCGAATCGGCCGTCATCGCCAAGATGGTCGGAGGTTGAGCTCCCTCAGCCTCGCCGCGGGTTCCGTCAACCACGGTGAGCCCGAGCTCGATTCCTCGCGTCTGTACCTTCGTTGCTTCGTCGCGCGCCTCCCTCGCTTTACCATTTCCCTTCTTTCTCAGTCCGGTCGCCGGATTTCAAATTTTTCCCCCGCCGCCGTCGTCAAGCCGCCTCGCCTCGCCTCCGGTGAACCCGTGCTCCGGCCATCCCCGTCGTCAATGGTGCTCTCGTCAACCTTCCTCGCGTCTCTGTGAAGCTCTAGGACCACACCGTGAAGCTTCTCGTCGCTTGCAACGACTCCACGACATCGCCGGTCATCTTCCTTCCGCTGCTCCTCGCCGGCGACACTGTTCCGGTCATCCCCGCCCTTCTCCGTTGTTCGAGGTGAAGCCCTCACCTTCTCCTCTTCCTTCCCGCGCTGTCAGTCAAGCGCGCGAGCCACCGGAGCTCACTCCGGTGAGCTGCGCCGCCGCACTCCGGCGATGGCGCCGGCCAGCGCATCATGGACCACACGGCCATGATCCCGTGTGGCCACGCGGGATCGCGTGCGGCTAACTCTGTGGCCCTCCGTGTGCTTCCACGCGTGAGTGGCCAGATCAGTTGTGGCTAAGCCAGATCTGGTGCGGCCCGGTCTGTGTGCCCCCTTGTGTGGCCCAGATCTGATTGGTCCGCCAAATTTTGAATCCTTTTCGTAATTAGTTAATTACTCAGAAATTGCCAGAAATTGTCTCAAGACGTAAAATGCATAATAAATCGTATACACCTCAGAAAAAATGTGAATCCAATTTTGTTGGATTCCATACACTCAGATCTATCCATCCAAAATGTCAAACCACACAAAATATGTTCTCTGTTTTCTGTAAAAATAACTTTGTTCAGGTCTTGTTTAATCTATATTAAATTATCTGTTGCTCCATAAATCACAAACTCTTGCATGCTTGTAAAGTACCTGTTAACACACCTACACACCATTTTTCCACTGTCATAGTTTACTTAATTATTTTCCTATGATTTAAATTGTTCCTGCATTATTTAAATCTTTATAAATAATCTACTTTGCAATAAATTATGAAACTTCACCATAAATTACTTCCAGTGGCACTCTTCACCAGAAAAATGCCACTGGACATAAATTAATTTTCAAAATCACGTTATTCATTTAACCTAACCATGTTGATTAATGGTGAACTTAATTAAAAGTCAATGAAGGAAATACTCCAGACGAAATTAATTAACAAAGTTAATCATTTGCACTTACAGTGTAAATAACTATCCTATCAAGTAATTAAATCATTAATTGCATCATGTTCTTGCATCTAACTTTGCATTATTTCCTGGTCATGACGTGTAGTGACAGAGACGACTCTGGAGTCACTCGACTTCCAGCTGCCGGAGGAGCAGACCCAGGAGGTGCAGGAGGAGCAGCCGCAGCAGGACACTGACCCCGCTGACCCTGTTAGCTACGCTCCTGAGCCAGGCAAGCCCCGGTGCATGCCTCCCTATTTAGGATTTTATTTTCGCACTTGATTGGGGCTAGTAATTAATTGTGCATTAGGTTTATTAGGAGTTGATGTGAAAACTTAGAACTGCATTAGGACTACCCTTCCATATCCTACCTTGTGTCCTATTTTTGTAGATGTGGTCTAGATTATGTTAGAACTTGCTAGGCTTAGTGGCTAGCGGACGGTAGAAGTCGAGTGGTAGGTCCCACTCGCATGATAGGGACCCCTGGATTGTACTAGCTGGATTTAGGATTTGTTGAGACCGGACGGAGAATTGCTTGTATAGGATGGTTGGAGAAGGCTGGGCCTTCACGGTGGTGTAGCCCCGTCTGTGTCGGTTAAGGACCGTCCGTTGTTGGCCCTGTTGAGCAAGTTCGAACGTACTGATCACATGCTAGTGTTTTTATGGGCCTAGTAAACTTAGTAGCTCGAGTTGCCCTGGTGTGCGGTGGAAGCCTGTCCTTTCTATCATGGTATTTTGGGAGAGAACGGATGCCTCCCGAACGGGGCGTACGTCTGGGACGGGGACCGTGGCGGGAGGTACCTTTCTCGGGAGGGGTTGGATCCGGCCTAGCTTCAGGGGGACCCTTGCAAACGGTTGCCATATGTGGCCTTTGCCGCATATGTCGTGTGGTCAGGTTTTTCTCCTGCAGGATGTACATCGATGCCGCCGCTCTCGGTCAAGAGCAACCTTGCTCACTGCGTCACATCGTAGTATGATATGATTGATGATATGATGCTAGTCTATTTACATTGCTGTTATTTACATTGCTATATATATACTGTCACTGTTGATGTATTGTTACTTTATACATGTTTTAGAGATATGCACACTGTTTTACTGGATAAGTACTTATCTTGAAAAATAAAACTTAAAAGTAAGGATCAAGTAATTAGTGCGAGTTATGCTATTGAGTCAGCCATCCCTTTTTAGCCTTGCATATTAGGAGTCGGCTGTAGATAGCCAAATTAACGGGTAAGACTTGCTGAGTATTAGTTGCTCAGGGTTTGGCTCTTTATGATTTTATTGCAGGTAGCACCTTTACCCCTGACTCTACGGGTGGAGGTGGACAGTGGGATGGCCAGCTTCCCTATGGTTGGACAGCCCACTGGGAGACTGAGGAGTGATCTCCTCTCGAGTCCGCATCTTCATGGCTTTGGATGCGGGTTCTTATTTTATTTCTACTAGTTTGGACTTGTACTTGTACCGTTTATCTCCGCTGTGCGACTCTGTGTTTTAATTGGATTAATGTAACCACTTAAAGACTTAATTTGTGTTTTTTATATGCTGTATTGTTGCGTCTGTTTATCAGCGCTATACCGACTCGATCCTGCGAAAAGCGGAGACGCTTCAGTACTATTTGCAGCAAGAGTACTAACAAGCAAACCGGAGGTTGCAGGAACACGATATTCCTTGTGTGTCGGTAGATTAACTGAACAACCTGGTGCGAGTCCGCAGAAAGCCAGAGACACATATCATCAGTTGATCAATGGTCCACTGCAGGGGCTATTTCCTCCCCGTGCTGGGCTAGTGGACATGTAATGCACTGCACCGTGGAAAGACTAATCAATTTTGATATTTTGAGCCAAATTTTGCACATATTTGTCTTAGATAAACTGAGCCAACCCGTTTTGTGCAGCACCCCCAGCACAGGCTGATGTAGCTCCGCCCCTGGTCCTATAGTCCACTTTCTGTTACCCAGCGGGTCAGACTCACTTTCAGACCAGTTCGACATCATGACAAATCACGTAGCAGCTGGTTTTTGTATGAAACAGGAGGGTAGCGCCCTACTGCACGTAGCAGCTGGTTGAGAGTATTTATTTACGAAAATAAATTGCTTTACATGATTCTTATCTTGGTACAGGGGGAGTAATATATATGTGTCTTTTTTTTTTGGGCCGGGGGGGGGGGGGGGGGGGGGGGGTCCATATATATGTGTCTTCTTTACATGATTCTTATCCTGCACGCGAGCTCTATAAAGAGTTTTGGTAAGCCGGTGTAAATTGATGAGTGGAAAAATCCATAGTATTTTCTCTTGGGGTTGCTATCAGAGGTGCACAATAGTGCTGAGTCAATTCCATTTATCTTAGAGTGCTTTAGAACTCATGTTGTGCTTCATAAGAAAACAAAATATGTTGTGTTTGCTTGTCACTACTCAGTGTATGGCTTAGGCTTTGGAGGCATCAGGAGAATACCATGTAGTTCCAAGATTTCCAATTGCAACCAAGAAGGTAGCAACGCGTCCCCAGGGGACCTATGTGAAAGGCCGGTGTTCTGTTCAGCATCGACGGGGATTACTAAGTACGGGCAGCGAAAGCGGCGACTCCGTAGTCCCTGGAGACAAGAATGTGGTGAGCGGCCTCCCAATCCCTGGCACGGCAATCCACCATCGTCCAATACTCTCCAATGCATGTTAGCGTCTCCGTGTCCAATAACGCGCATGAGACCACCTGCTAGAGGAAAAGAAGAAGTCAGTTGAACTAACATAGATTCTCAGATCAAATAATCCCCCACTGCCGGAAGTGTACTGACTCCCAATAAATAAATAGCCTTGTACCATCTTTCAATTGCGGACATTGGAACGCGGCTCCTTGTGAACACCTCCTAAAAAAAATACAAACCGAATTGTATGAACTCACAAAAAACCATCTTCCCTGCAGACAATATTTGCATGGACATGAACAGAGTAGTATATGAACAGCTCTGAGATGATAATTGGCGGTATAGTATGCAGGAATTCACTATTTCACTTTTTTTTTGCATTTTTGCTTTCGATGTACAGATATGGCCTGCAATACTGCTAATAATTGAGAAGTCTGACATTACTTTTGCAACCAGGACATGGGACTTCGTTGATTTTTCATATTTCATAACTCCACTTGTTTTTTGTCATTCAATTTGGATCAGCACTTCAGTAAGTACGTCAGTGCTCCAAATATAAAAGAAGAGAATTTGAACAAAGTGACGGGCAACAGGGATCACTAGAGATCAAAAAAAAGTGGGAAGGGCCTGAAAGCTTTGCTGTCAATCTGATTTCTTTATTTTCTATTTTCTCATATCTTTCTTTTGCCAAGAAAATTAATCTACAATAACTCTTCTTGGGATGTAGTGTCGAGTCAATGTGAGCCATACTTCACCTACTAGTCGTTCCATATTTGCTTCTTATTCTCCAGACCACCACTAGGAGTGGTATATAAGTGTTTTGAAGCTTGAGATGTGCAAGAAGGAAAGACAGAGTAGCTTCTCTTACCACACCAGAGGTGCACAACAATGGAAATTAGCTGCTTATTATTTTCTTTCCTTCAGTTCAATTTACCTGCGCAGATTGTCACTACGTTGAGGATACCGGGTAGGTTTTGGAGACATCAGGAGAAGAACATTCTGATTTTTTGGATGATGAGGGTCCGAAGGTAACCTTGAAGCAACTACATGCTCTTCACCTTCTGCTCTGCACTTTATTGCGGTTCCACAAGTCCTTCAGAGTCCTCATCGACGGAGCCTCTGTTTCTTCCTGTACAAAATAGCGCCAAGGGGTTCGTTGCAGCCATGTGCGTTTCTTCCCTGTTGGGCCTTTGCATCGCTGCATTCCATGCACCCCTCATTGCTTCCAATGGGGAGCGGCGGCAGAGTGCCGTGGAGGCACCACAGGCACGGGCACGGTGAGTCCAAGCCGTCCGCGCGTGCACTCGCAGCTGCTACCGCCTCTGCCTCCTGCTCAGTGGGCGATCTACCGGTAACGTCCCTCTTCATCTGCAGCCTTCCACCATTGTCCTTACTCCGCAAAAAGTTCATGATCTCTTTGCCTCCTTCCAATGGCCTACGTGGTGATATTTGTTAATGTTGCAAATGAGGATATTGATTGATGTACAACAGTTAAGGATTTTGGATCTCGATAAATAACTGAACAATGGATGATCGTGTGACCAGATCAGAAATCTCCATCGGTTGTGAGGATGTTACGAAAAGAAATGTAAAATTGTGTCAACAAACGAGCTAGTTTCTCCTGATAGCTGCAAGAGATTAAAATCTTTTCCAAGTTTTCATTACTGGTAAAAAGATGGTGAGTTGCTAATCTTTAAGAACTGCAATTTTGTGAGAAATAACCTCAGATGTTTTAAGCCCTACTAGTAAGAATTATTTTCTCCAATCAAGCAATTGTGATCGAACTCCGGGCTTCCAAACAGTGCTTTGCACAGAACGCAGCGTTAGTGCCCTTTTACCTTTGATCGTATTGTCCAACCAGCTGCATTAGCTCATTTCGTAATTAAATAAATACTTTCAAAACAAAACCCATGCAGTATCTCACCTAGTTTTGCACATGGCTTATGACTCCCTCTGATTTTCGTACTGCACATTCATGGGCTGTATAAATAGCATTGTAGAAGGGAATTGGAATGAAACAATAAAAAAGGATAGAGGTTTTTTCATGAGGGTCATACAAGAGATTTAAAATAGATACTGTTAAATGAGGTGCAGAGAAAGCTCATGTGCTCTGGAATAGGGGTGGGCGTTCGGTCTTACCCGATGTTTCGGTCCGGTTTTTTCGGTCTTCTCAATTTTCGGTTATCTAGAATTGCTACCCGAAATGACAACGAAAATTTGGGTACCCGACAACTTTGGGTACCTAAATTTCGGTTCGGTCTTCGGTTATACCCAAACTACCCAAATTAGCATTAATTTTCAGAGAAAAAATAAAATAAACTTGATTATACCCAAAATACACTATGCAATCAACTTGATAATGAGTTACCATTATATGATAGGAGAAACATGAATATGATGAATGAGTAACAAAGGATGTTATGTGACCATGGTTTGAGTCTATGTACTAAATCCTACATCATCATACTAATTTGGGTAGTTTGGGTAGTTCGGGTACCCAAAGGTACTACCCGAAATTGAACAATAAAATTCGGTTACCCAAGGGTACTACCCAAACAAGTACCCGAAGACCGAAATTCCGGTTTTTTCGGTCTCGGTCTCGGTTTCTTCGGTTTCGGTGTTTGGGTATCGGTTTTTGTGCCCACCCCTACTCTGGAACATCACGTTTTGTTAGAAAGCACAACATGCTGTGTGTTGGCCTGCGTCAACTCTGTACATATATAGTTGAGGTTTTGGAGGCGTCAGGACAAGACCAAGAAAAATCTGGATGTTAGCAAGTAGGTTTCGCATCGTGCTATTTGCAGGAAGAGTACTAACAAGCAAACAGGAGGTTGCAGGAACACGATATTCCTTGTGTGATTGAGCAACCTGGTGCGAGTGCGAAGAGAGCCAGAGACACATATCGTCAGTTGATCAATGGTCCACTGCAGGGGGCATTTCCTCCCCGTGCTGGACTAATGGACGTGTGATGCACATGCGCCGTAGAAAAACTAATCAAGTTTTAATAGTTTGAGCTAAATTTTGCAAATATTTATCTTAGATAAACTGAGCCAATCCCGTGTTGTGCAGTACCCCACCCCAGCACAGGCTATCCCGTGTTGTGCAGCACCCCCCAGCACAGGCTGATGTAGCTTCGCCCCCTGGTCCTCTAGTCCACTTTCTGTTACCCGGCGGGCCAGTCTCACTTTCAGACCAGTTTGACATCATGATAAATCATGTAGCAAAGCGGCTAGGGGTGCTCAAAAGAAAAAAAAACGTAGCAACTACGAAAGAAGCGGCTAACTTATCAGTTTCGATAGAGTAGCATTCGAACTGTAATTTATTTTTATTTTTTGCATGTACAATGAAAAGATGCCCGCATGTCTATTTACATGGGAAAACACTCTTCAGCAGTTCCAAACAATATGGACCCATATGATACGGACAGGCAAGCTAAATACATGATAATAAACTCATCTTCTTCTTCTTTTTGTGTATAAGGGAAAACAAATGTGTTTTTTGTTTTCTAATTTGAAGTACACATCTTAGGTTTGACCAAATTATAGAAAGGAGTATCAATATTTATGGCACCAAAGTATAGTATCATTGCTCATCATGAAACATACTTATTATTGTACTAGATTCTGGTACTCTTCTTATAACGTTGCTCAATTTTAAGATATTTTGACTTGGTACAAAACTCAAAAGCAACTTATTTTGGTACAGTGGGAGTAATATATATGTGTCTTCTTTACATGATTC
This sequence comes from Eragrostis curvula, assembly GCA_007726485.1. Lineage (NCBI taxonomy): Eukaryota > Viridiplantae > Streptophyta > Magnoliopsida > Poales > Poaceae > Eragrostis > Eragrostis curvula. Next base: position 54,613,722 of record CM017442.1, read on the forward strand.
TTATCCTGCACGCAAGCTCTATAAAGTGTTTATGTTAGGCGGTGTAAATTGATGAGTGGAAAAAAATACATAGTAGGTTCTCTTGGGGTTGTTATAAGTGATGCACAATAGTGCTGAGTCAACTCCATTTACCTCTAGAGTGCTTTAGAACTCGTGGTGTGCTTCATAAGAAAGCAGAATATGTTGCGTTTGCTTGTCACTACTCCGTGTATGGCTTAGGTTTTGGAGGCATCGGGAGAAGATCATGTAGCTTCTGGATTGGCAATCGCAACCACGATAGGAACTGTGTCTCACAATGGAAACCAGGACGTAGCAACGCGTCAAGACACCCATGTGTGACGCCGATAACTTGTTCAGCATCGACGGGGTGTACTACGCTACGGGCGGCGAGAGCAGGACTCTATACCTGGAGACAAGAATGTGGTGAGCGGCTTCCCAATTCCTGCACGGCAGTCCACCATTGTCCAATACGATCTCCAATGCATATTAACGTCTCCATGTCCAATAACGCTCATGACACCTGCTGCTAGAGGATAAAAAGCACTAAGTTGAACTAACCCTACATATATATATTTTCAGAGCAAATAATCCCCCACGTTATAATGATGCTAGCTAGAACTAGCTAGCCTGCAGAAAGTGTGCTGAACTCAAAATAAATAAATAGCCTTGTACCATCTTTCAGTTGCGGACATTGGAACTCGGCTCCTTGTGAACCTCCCAACAAGGAATAAAAACCGAATTGTATGAACTCACAAAATTCATCTTCCCTGCAGACAATCCTTGCATGGGTTGAAGAGAATTTGAACTAAGTGACGGGCGACAGAGATCACTAGAGATCAAAACAAAGTGGGAAGGGCCTGAAAGCTTTGCTGTCAATCTGATTTCTTTATTTTCTATTTTCTCATATATGTTTAGGATTTACTGTGATTTATAATTCCTCTTCCTTTTGCCAAGAAAATTAATTTACAATAACTCTTCTTGGGATGTAGTGTCGAGTAAATGCGAGCCATACTTCACCTACTATTCCTTCCATATTTGCTTCTTATTCTCCAGACCACCACAAGGGGTGGTATATAAAGTGTTTTGAAGCTTGAGATGTGCATGGAGAAAAGACAGAATAGCTTCTCTTAAGGGTGCCACCAGAGGTGCACAACAATGGAAATCAGCTGCTTTCATTTTCTATGCTTCAGTTCAATTTACTACAGACAGATTGTCACTACGTTGTGGATATCGGGTAGGTTTTGGAGACATCAGGAGAAGAACTTTCTGATCTTGTGGATGATGGGGATCTGAAGGTAACCTTGAAGCGACGTAACACTCTTCACATTCTGCTTTGAATCTTGGTTCCACAAGTCTTTCAGAGTCCTCATCGAGACGGAGCCTCTGTTTCTTCCTGTACAAATTAGAGGCAAGCAGTTCGCTGCAACCATGTGCGTGTCTCGATTCTTCTCTGTTCGACTTTGCATCGCTGCGTTCCATGCCCCCTCATTCCTTCCGGTAGGAAGCAGCGGCTGAGTGCCGTGGAGGCACCACAGGCACGGCAAATCCAAGCCGTCCGTGCGGGACGCTCGCATCTGCTACCTCCACTAACTCTGCTTCAGTGTGCGATCTACCGGTAACGTCTCTCTTCATTTGCGGCCTTCCACCATTGTCCTTACTCATCGGCAAAAAGTTCATGATCGCCTCCTTCCAATGGCCTACATGGTGATATTTGTTAATGTTGCAAATAAGGACATTGATTGATGTACAACAGTTATAGAGGATTTTGGATCTTGATGATTAACTGAGCAATGGATGTTCATTTGACCAGATATCTGAAATCTCCATCGGTTGTTAGGATGTTACGAAAAGAAATGTAAAACTGTGTCAACAAACCAGCTAGTTTACCTGAGAGCTGCAAGAAATTAGAATATTTTCCAAGGTTTCATTACTTGTAAAAAGACAGTGAATTGCTAATCTTTAACAACTGCACTTTTGTGAAAAATAACCTCAGATACTTTAAGCATATATAGTTCAGGTTGTGCTTCCTAACAAACCGTGATGTTCCAAAGCACATGAGCTACCTCTGCACCTCATTTACCAGTATCTATTTTCCACCTCTTGTCAGACCCTCAAGAAAAACTATCTATCCTTTTTCTGTTGTTTCGTTCCAAATTCCTTCTCCTTCAACCCTATATTTATGCAACCCAAGCATGTGCGACAAAAGTCAAAGGGTGTCATAAGACATGTACTACAACAGTAGCTGAGATACGGCGTGGGTTTGTTTATTTAAGAGTACTATTTATTTACAAAATGAGCTAATGCAGTTGGTTGGACAATATATTATCAAAGCTCAAGGGACCCTAACTCTTGCATTATGTGCAAAGTACTGTGCGGAAGCCCGGAGTTTGGTCACAATTTGTGTTGGCCTATATGTAGTTCAGGTTTTGGAGGCGTCAGGACAATACCAAGAAAAATCTTGATGTAAGCAAGTATGTTTGGCATTGTACTATTTGCATGAAGTGTACTACTCACAAGCAAACAGGAGGTTTTTCATCAGTTGATGGTCTACTGCAAGGTCGAATTCGATAGTCTTGCACCCCGTGCTGGGCTAATTGACATGTGATGCGCCATAGAAATATTAATCAAGTTTTGATATTTTGAGCTAAATTTTGCAAATATCATTTCTAAATTCTAAGACAAACTGAGCCAAGCCCGTGTTGTGTAGCACCCACATCACAGGCTGATGTAGGTCCACCCCTGGTCCACTAGTCCACTTTCTGTTGCCAAGCGGGCAATCTCACTTTCGGACCAGTTTGACATCATGATAAATCACATAGTAGCAACAAGGAAAGAAGCGGCTACAACTTATCAGTTTTTATAGAGTAGCTTTCGTATTGTATTTTTCTTTTTGCATATAAACAAAAGGATGCCCGCATATCTATTTACATGGGAAAACACTCTTCAGCGGTTGTCCAAACAATATGGAGACATGCATATGACAAGTTAATAAACTCATATTTATGTATTTATTGCGTATAAGGGAAAATGTTTTTGTTTTCTTTGAAGTGCACATAAAATGGCAGTGCAGATCGTAGGCTTCTTATAAAGTTGCTCAATTTTAAGATATTTTGACTTGGTGCAAAACTTAAAAGCAACTTATTTTGGTACGGGTAACATATGTCTTCTTTTGCATGAGTCTTATCCTGCGCGAGAGTTATATATAAGTATTTTGAAGGTAAGGAGATGTAGATTGGTGTGTGGAAAAGGCATAGTAGGTTCTCTTAGGTTGCTATCAGAGTTGCGATAGTGTTGAGTCCTTCACTGCTTTAGAACTCATGTTGTGCTTCATCAGAAAGCAGAAAATGTTGCGTTTGCTTGTCACTACTCTGTGTGTGGCTTAGGTTTCGGAGGCATCGGGAGAAGACCACGTAGATGATACGAATGCAGATGTGCGCCTGGGTTTGCAATCGCAACCACTATAGGAATTTTGTCTCATAAACAAACAAAAGGTAGCAGCATCTCAGGACACCCAGGTGCGAGATCGGCCTCTGGTCCAGCGTCCACGGAGTGAGCTACGTACAGGCGGTGAGAGCCGCAACTCCGTACCTTGAGACAAGAATGTGGTGGACGGCCTCCCAATCCATGGCACGGCAGTCCACCATTGTCCAATACTCGCCAATGCATATTAACGTCTCCACTCCTAACGCAGATGACACCAAGTTGAACTAACCCTGTATATGTTGGACTCTTCCCAGAGCAAATAATCCTCTATAGGAGTACGTTATAATACTGCTAGAACTAGCCTGCCGGAACTGTGCTGACTTCAAAAAAATAAATAGAATTGTACCATCTTTCAGTTGCGGACATTGGAACACGGCTCCTTGTGAACCTCCCAAAAAGGAATACAAAACGAATTGTACGAATTAGCAAAAAATCATCTTCCCTGCAAATAATCCTTGCATGTGCATGAACAGATATGGACGATGACAATCGATCAAGATTTATCAAATTCCTCAATATATTTACATGCAAGACATACATTTTTTGCAGCTGGCAATTATGGAAATATCGAAACAATGTTGTTTTCCCTTGTCTGCAAGCATCTCTTGGGCGCTGGGAGCATGCTCACTGCCTGCAAAGCTGGTGCTGAACTTTGTGGTTGCCAACTTCCCGTTTCTGAGTTTTGGGATTGTGACAATATGGTATTTACTATGTCTCGTTGAATAGCCTATAGTACACAGCCATGCTGTTGTAATCAAACTGCCAATCTTTAGCAATGCATTATAAATGGGGACTTGTACTCTCCGTCAAGTAAACATGTACAAAAAGCTTCGCAGTCAACATGTACTATATGAGAAGCTTTATTAACTGAGTAGCATTGGAGTACAGAGGAAAATTCATAAAACTTCGTACGCACAGAAATGTCCAGAGATTCGGATTTGATTTGGCAAGATGTGGCATGAGCTGTACGCACAGAAATGTCCAGAGATTCGGATTTGATTTGGCAAGATGTGGCATGAGCTCTCCTTATTGGACGTAGATTGATGGTACCATAGAGATATGGCCGCCGCAAGTGCGTAAGCATGTAACGTATTAGCCATCTTTCCACAAGTGATGTTCAAATAATATGGTGCTCTTCTCCCTCCAATTTATTTCCCTATGTGTTTCCTTGTATATTTTAGCTTCGTATGAAGGGAGGAACGTATTTAAAACATAATATTTTGCGGCGCATCCATGATCCAAAAACCTTCAAGTCCACAATCGTCAATCGATATCCTTATATATATTTTATACTTGTGAAGAGTATATGTTAAGCACTTGCATGTATCTCTCACGTGCAGATGTCTCGTGAAGAAATTTTATGGTTTTGTTTTTACTATAGTGATAGACTTGTGTATAAAACATAGAGATTTTCAAAATTGGATTCAAACTGGTTACACTTCTTTATCCGGGAACCTCTGATTGGTCTTCTCTCTGAACAGTAGGGTTGACAGCCAAAGTTGCTGGAATATGCACCAGGGAGAACAACTACGGATGTGTTATTTGTTGACAGTTATTCGGACATTGACATTTTCTGCCAACAGAAATATGACACAATCGGTGTTATCATCTCCTATTGGAGGACAGATGGATTACTGAAAGCATTTTCAACTTTAGTCGAAGATGGTAATTAGTATAGAATATACACAGCACATTAGAGCATCTCCAACCGGTACCCTATTCCATGCTGTATCCGACGTTTTACAGAAAACAGGCAAAAAAACGTCTCCAACCGATACTCTACCCGGTTCCCCATCACTGTTCGGATTGCCATCTCCTCCCCTCCATGCTCTAGAAGTAGAGCTCCAAACTCGTTTGCTATCCTCAACCGTCGCCTGGATTCGGGGCCGTCCGCGCCATCTCCCGCCAGGTGAAAGTTCCTCTTCTTCCTCTCTACTGATGCCCGAAGATGATTTGTAATGTTTTAGGTCATGAATTTGGTCAGATTTGTGAGGGATCTGAGAGGTAGGATATGGGAAATTTTAGATCTTGGCGTTGGTCGCGGCGGCCGCGCTGGAGGTCGCGTCGTTCGCGCGCTCGCGCTGCTTGCTTGTTCGCACGCCGCCGCTCACCTGCAGCGCACCGCCGCGCAGACCCAGCTCCAGCGGCGCGCGCGTTTTGGCGTCGTCAAGGTCAAGCCGCACTAGCGCCCACGCGTCCTGGTCCGCTGCTCCCGTGCGCGCATCCAGGTCCCCTGCTCCCCTGCCCCCGTGCGCGTCTAGCTCCCCTGCATGCGCAGCCCCCTTCTTCAGCTCTTCTCATTCATGCACTTATTTACTCTCTCAATTAGTCGATTCTGCTTGGATTAGCTGTACAAATTAGTTCTGTACTGCTGTACCTGTACTGATTAGCTTCAAATTACACAAGCTTGCTTTTCAATTTAGCTCTGTTATGCACTTTGGGTTCGCTCTGTTATGCAGTTCAGTTTAGCCCAACCAAGACTTCAGTCTAGCCATGTAATGCTCTGACTTTAAGGTGGAAAAACTGTTGAACTGAACTGAACTGATAGTAACATTACATGCTTCTGAATTTCTGTTCATTGAACTGACACTTGTTGCTTGCTAACCAATCTGAACATAGCTTGTGTGCATTGATTTACATTGAACTGAAATTCTTACTCCACGTGTAATCAACATGCCTGCCTTGTGTGCATCAGAAATGAGTCGTCGCTACCTCCGCTATCTCCGCCATGTCGAAGATTCATCATCGGATGATGACAACGAAGAACTCATCCTCGCTACATTACACGCCGCACATGCTGAGAATGAGGATATGAATACTCCGCGATGGGGCGGTTCCGTCCCTGGTCGTGAGTATGTTCATCGTGATAGAGAAACTGCACATCGGACGTTGTACAATGATTATTTTTCAGAAAATCCAACCTACGGTCCAACTTTCTTTCGACGCAGGTTTGCAATCAGTCCCCATTATCTCTGTTCATGTTTTTGCTCGCAATTTTCCTTATTATTGGTTATTCTCTTAGGTTTCGGATGTATCGTTCCTTGTTTCTTCGTATAATGCATGCTGTAGAGGGCCATGATGATTATTTTGTGCAAAAAAGAGATACAATGGACGTCTTGGGCTGTCATGTTTGCAGAAGGTTAGTGCAGCATTCATGATGCTTAGCCAAGGTGTACCTGCGGATTTTATGGACCACTATATCAAGATTGGTGAAAGTACTGTAATGGAGAGTCTTAGAAGGTTTGTCAGGGCTGTTGTGGAGGTGTTTGGAAGTGAGTACGTGAGGTCACCAAACAACAATGACACTGCTAGATTACTTGCAATTAACGAGAAAAGAGGTTTTCCTGGGATGCTTGGGAGCGTAGATTGTATGCATTGGGGCTGGAAAAACTGTCCTTCGGCATGGCATGGTCAGTATACCGGGCACGCGCGTGAGCCAACAATAATACTTGAAGCTGTTGCCTCAAAAGATCTTTGGATTTGGCATGCTTTCTTTGGATTACCAGGATCTCTTAATGATATCAATGTTCTTCACCGTTCACATCTTTTTGCTAAGCTAGCTGCAGGAGAGGCCCCAGAAGTTAACTGCATTATTAATGGTCACAGTTATACAATGGGGTATTATCTTGCTGATGGAATATATCCTCAATGGGCCACATTTGTAAAACCTAAGAGAAGGCCTCGGGATAATAAAGAGAAATGTTTTGCCGCGGCACAAGCAGCAGTAAGAAAGGATGTCGAACGGGCCTTTGGAGTTTTACAAGCACGTTTTGCAATTGTTCGTGGGCCAGCTCGTTTATGGGATAAAAATGTAATAAGAGAAGTCATGAATGCTTGTATCATCATGCATAACATGATTGTTGAAGATGAACGAGATGAAGATGACGATGAAGATCAGGTGAGACCTTCTTTACGCTATGACAATGTTGGAGATGAGGTGAGGCCTTCTAGAGCTCCAACACGTGAACTAAGTGAATTTCTCAAAATTCATCGTGACATCAAAGATAGTGAAATGCACTCTCAACTTCAAGAAGATTTAATGGAGCATCTTTGGCACCGTCATGGCAGCAAGAAATAATTATGGTCATTTGTCATGTACTCTGAATTATCTTGATCATGTACTAAACATTACCTTAATTATGTAATTTGTATTATCTTGATCATGTTGTTTACTCATAATGCAATCCTAATGATTGAACCATGTATCAACAAATATAGTTGTTAGAATGTTAGTTACAAGATAGTAATAAAAAAAGAGGTGAGTGAATATAGAGATTCTCATTTAGAGTATCGGTTGGAGTATGCTACAAAATAGAGGATGAAAACAGGATAGAGGATCCTCTATCTAGGGATATAGAGAATGAAAAATAGAGGTTCGGTTGGAGATGCTCCTAGCTATCTAATACTCCTACATGACTAGTGATGCCTGCAAACTATAACACTTCCCACGTCTTCTGAGACAAGCCTCCTTGTGAAATTACACAATGGGGTGCCTTTTAGCTACCGAACCAGTCAGGATTATCATCTTCATCTGCAATCAATCTGTGGAAGAAGACAAGATATCAAGACTTAATGCGTGAAAACCAATTTTGATGCGCTAATCAAGATATCAAGAGCCCATACATTTCTGCTTATGTCTGCTTCCATGTGCCTGCCCTAGTTGATGATAACCAGGTTGCCTCATCTGAGTGAACAGAGACCAATCGTCAAATTCAATGGCAATGAAATCAGAAAAGAAAAATGAAAAAAGCAAACGGTTAGAAGGTTGCATTGATTCCTCTCAAAATGAAAAGGTGTGTCACTGGGATTTCCTAAGCCACTTCTATTTAAAAAAAGACAAGATTGTTGCAAGAACTCGTAATGAAAAACTATACCATACTTCCGCACCATGGCTCTGTTACTCCATAATTAGAATCTGATAGCAAATATCAAATCATATATGTTAGAACATAGCATAAGATGAAAAAGAGACATATTAGCATGAGATAGGATGCAAGACATACCTGGCAGAAAATTGATGCTGCCATGATGATATGGAAGAGAATATCCAGCGACAGAATGGGGAGAAACACTATACCTGAGGCATGACGCAAATTAGAACGAAATCAAAACTCTATGCAGATATTTACAATGATGTATGGTGATATCTTAGAATTTGAGATAACCTTGAAGTTGGCATGTCATAGGTACTACTCTCATGTCGTGCACGAGGGTTGTGCCTCGTGAAAGAGGAAGAATCATCACCCTGGAGTAAAGCACAATCAGAACTAATCTGATGAAATCGATGACTCAATTTTGATACATATATGATTTAGCTTACCATTTTTGAAAAGACCCGCTTCTCTCTGGAATACATGGCGGGAGTATGTAGAATAGGATATGGTTCTGCTTCAAAGGATGAAAAACAGGAATTGAGATGTAAAGGCTTATGGACTAAGATGCAAAAACAACAGTAACAAAGCATCAAAGCGTACTGAATGCCAGAATGGAAATGTCCAATGTACCATGCATGACATAACACAAATAATGAAATTAGCTAGCAAGAGCTATATCACATATTAGTAAATAATTACAGCATTACACCATCCAGTTTAAACATTTGCAATCGATTACATATTTGAAAGCAGCAAGTAGGGCATTAAAAATTTATTCAAAAATCGAACTAATGAAGGAAAGGTGATCATGGCATGGTTATCAATAAAAATGATCCAATCACTACATAAGAAATATTCTTATGCACCATAGGCATTATGTGTTTGGAAGATGGCTGAACTTTTCTTGCACCTAGTGAAATAGATGGCACAGTTTAGATAAATAAGAACTGCATAACAAAAACTGTTTTCGCTGGGCAAATTAAAAATGTGAATACATGTTATCTCAGTGAAGGTATGCTATCAAACCCTCATTACAATCAAGTTAAAGACGAAAAGGGATCAACAGGCCATATATGTAACAATATACAAAAGCAGCCCTGCAAACTCAAATCACTGAAATACTAATAACCCATCTGATCACAAAGAACAATCAATAGAGTGCCATATGGTTGGAATTTTTGGAGCAAATTGCATTGAACAGAGTAGTGAAATGAGTAATCATGTAAGAGAAAGATATCGGAAAGAATGACAACATACTGAATTTATGATCTTCTTTGTTCTGCTTGCCCTTTCGGAAAGGTCTAGCCAGCGATACTTTAATATTCACCTGACATGAATGAACCACCAGAAATGTGAAAATCCTGTTAATGAAACCTCAAATTAACATTAATATGAGAAGAAACCTTTGAGTCAGTCTCAGTCAATTCCTGCCCGTCAAATGATTCAATACACAAGATAGCAGCCTCACGAGTAGCGTAGTGAATGTATGCAATATCATTACTGGTGGCTGAGCGCATATCGCAAGGTAGAACCACATGTTGGACCTTTCCATATCTCTTGAAGATTTCAGCCACCTTAGCTCGACCCCAGGAATCAGGTATACCTTCAGCAAAAACTGATTTCACCTAAACAGAATAAAGTCTATATCAGGTCACTTATACTTCTCCGGGATTGTGACTACCCATTGAAAGCACAATCATGTGCTCCCTCCGTTCTTTTTTATATGACACCATTGACTTTTTTCGTTACTTTGACCATTCGTCTTATCTATAAATATTTGTGTAAATAGCTAAGTGTATGAGTTACCTTTAAAGCGCTTTTGATGATGAATCCAATGATATTCATTTCACATTCAAAAGGTAATTATTTAAATCTATATTGTTGGTCAAAGTTCAACGAAAAAGTCAACGGTGTCATATAAAAAAGAATGGAGGGAGTATGATGTTCGAGTATAACTGGGGCAGGAGAACAAGGATACTGAATCACTGATACAGAGTAGTCTTATGCACTTATCGTGTCAAAATTTTACAGCTACCAAGCGTCTAAACCATTAAAACGACTGCAGAGGATGCCCACATGTATGGACAATAAAAACAGGAAAGGTGTTTTATATCACAAAAATAAAGTTAATAGAACAGTGTCCTAATTGCAGCAGTCATACGCAGTTTCTAGCCGTATTTGAGTAGTTTATGGAGAGAGATATAAACCTTCTGCATCTCTTTGTCATCTGGATCAGTCGATGGTTCAGCCCATGCCACTGTTATATTTAGAGATCTGCCAAACACACCTTTCCTTGAAAGCTTTTTGTATGCCATCTGTGCATCTTTGGTGCTCTCAAGTTCCAGATGTGCATACCCACGGTTATATCCTGGTTTATTACAGTCATCCTTAAGTATCACAGTATTAATGTTCTCAATTCCAATTTTCTGTAGTAGCTCCATGATCTGTTTTAAAGAGACAATAGATGAGCTTAGCAAACTGACAACAAATGAGGTAATATCCAATCAAACCACTGACAGAAGAAGTGGGTAGCTACAAATGCAGTTGTACTCACATCTTGTTTCTTCCATGTCTTGTCAATATTCCCAAGAAAAATTTTATCATTTGATTCATTCCTCCCAATAGCTGCAATCCGACAAAGGCTTGTACAAATCTAGTCACGGGGATAAGAGAACAAGTTATTATCAATATTGGGAAGGGCAAGAGAAAAGCAAAGTGCAAGAAGATTCATGAGAGCAAAATGTGGAGGCACTGAAATATAAGCTGCTCTTAACTTACACAAGAGACAACTGCAGTGAAAGTGTCAAAGCCCACAATGTCAGAATGATTTTTTTTTTATTTTTTTATTTTTTGTACAGGCTCCATCAACAACGCATAAACTCCAACATAGCCTGATGCACATTTATTTAGGAGAATATCGTCTTTTTTTTCCAGCCTCCATTGCCATTCTAATACTAACATTGATTTATAAGGTTTCACTTTGGTCACAGTTTATAAGATGTATGGCATAGAAAATACAAGTCCCTGCAAATCTGCAATATCTACCTCTTGTTTTGCATTTGTACAGATAGAAGCCGTAAGATTACAGACAAATACAGTAATACATAGCGTTCAATAAGTGATTATGTAAATACATTATTAACCATATTGGCAGTGTTCAGTTAATGGTCAGTGTTATATCGAGTTGGAAGTGTAAATCAAGTATCAAAATGAAACTTTGCAGCACACTTGAAACATGACCAGGCCACCCAATGTTGTCTCAGTATAAACGACAACGGATCTATTGGCATCATATCAGTGCATCCAATTCATACCAACCTATCTAGCAAAAGTACCTTAGCAAAATAGGATATGAAGATAATATAGAATTTTACGAATTGGTCACTTTTTTTAGGAACTGTTTTCAGATTATGGAAACAAAATAGAAAGATCATTGCATAAAGATGAAGTATTCAGTTTCACCAAACAAACAGATGATTGTGCTTATTCTTAGCAGAGGTGGGCTGGTACTCAGAAGAATAAGATCAGGTTGCAATAGTTCACTACCGATGCTGGCACATCAGCTGGACCAACATGATGCTCAAAAGAATAGTCTTGCAATCGACAGATAAGTTACTGAATAACTTGAAAGTGCTAAAGATTTATGATATGACAGAGGACTTACTTGTTCACCCTGTATAAGGACTAAATGCAAAAGGTTGTGAAATTTGATCTTAAGATTAGTGCGATTTCCAATTGCATAAAACAAATGAATTTGAAGCAATATTTTCCATTTGTTTGGGAAGTGAGAAAACAAAAATGAATCAAGAGGGTGAGCAGAGCACAACCTTCACATGGCCGAACTCTTCAATGGCCTTCCTCGCCTGTTCGGCCTCACGGTAGCGCACAAAGCAGAACCCTTTGTTCTTCTGCACCCTGGCATGATCCATCACCATCCGCACCTCAGCGACCTCCCCCGCCATTGCCATCGCGGCCCTCACATCCGCCTCCTTCGCATTTTTATCGAGCCCCCCAACAAACACCTCCGTGGCCATCCTCCTCTGCTCCTCCGACATTCCCTCCTCACCCCCTTCCTCATCACTCTTGCTCACCACTTTCCCCATTTCAGGGGCAACACAATCCTCCGTCTTACCAGCCCAGGATCCTCCCCTCTCCCTCTTCTTACCCAACAATGCTTCACAGGCAACAACGGCACTGAAACCGGTAACTGGCTTCTCCCCTTCGGTTTCCCCCAAAATCCGATCCTTGTCCCCCACCCCATCCCAACCTGCATTTCGATCACCGAGCGAATCCATGGATTCGCGAACATCCCCCGGATGCAAGGCTCCGGCGGCGGCTGAGGCCTCCGCCGCCGCAGCCGCGGGAGCGGCGGCGATCGCGCCCTTGTGGGAAATCTTCCTCCTGTAATTCCGTACCTTTCGCGGGGTCGCCGATTCCGCCGCCACGTCGGTAAGCGGCGGCGTGGAGGGCTTCTCGTCCGCAGCCGGCGGCGGCGGCGGCGGCGATGACGGTTTCTTCGGGAGGGGACGGGGCGGCAATGGGGGTTTTCCCGTCGGCCGCAATGGGGGTTTCTTCGCCACCAGAAGCGAGGCCGCGGCGCCCGCGGGAGGCATCGGGATCGGGGCCGGGACCGCCGGGGAATCGGCGCCGGCGGCGAGGCGCGCGAGGGCGGGGAGGGGCGGGGGAGGGGGGATAGGGGTGGCGGCCCTGCGCGGGGTCTGGAAGACGCGGCGCTTCTTCGGGGGCAGCACCGCCGACGGGAGCGGCAGCGACGGCGACGCGAACGGCGACGGGGAGGGCGGGGGCGGCGGGGAGGCGGCCGGCGGCGTGGGGCGGCGCAAAGGGTGGGCAGCTGGCTTCATGGCGACGTGGTTTGTTTGGAATGGGAACGGGCGCTTACTCGAGGAGCCACCGAGTGACCAACTTGACTGCAGAGTGACCACGCGCCTACTCGAGAACGCGATTATCCGGCCGATCTGGGCTGCCGGAAAGGGACATGACTATGCCCAAAAATTCGCCACGATTTATCGTGAACGGAAACTGGGAGAAGTGGAGAACGTGCGAACACCCCATAGCCGGACCGCTGGTAGGGTAGGGTAGGGAAATCTTTTTATTAATTAAACCTTTTTATTAATATTTTTCTAAAAAAAAGGCTGCAAGATCACCGCACCGGCGAGGAAATAAGTCTCGGCAATCTTTTTTAAAAATATTAATAAAAAGATTAATAAAAAAATTCTAGGGTAGGCGGGTGGCAGGGCGGCGTGGGGCCACCGGTGATGGGTGGAGGTCGGGGCGGTGCGATGAACGACGTCAGAGTCTAAGGCGGCGGAGCGCCAGGGCGGGAGTGGCGGTCAAAGACACGATGAATGACTAGGGCTGTTCAAACTCGAAACGGCCAAACCGACTAAAAAATCGGCAAGTTACAGATCATTTGACTTGCGATAGCCGGTTTACTTGCCGGTTAAACCGGACGGTCGTTGAACGCCTTAGACAGTGATAAGGGGAAGATGAAGCGGTTTGAGAAAAGATGATGGGAGATGAATCCTATCTTTTTTTTAAGTTTGAAAATAATGATAAAAATTGTCAAAGAGAAGTGCCAATACGAGAAAAATTATCAAATTTGTATAAAAAATATAAGCTTGCAGTTAGAGCATCTTCAACAGTCTAGGTATATTATTAGCTAAATTTAGAGATTTTATCTCTTTTGTAAAAACAGAAATCCTTCTAAAATCATGAGGATTCCAATGGACTATCTAACCTTGACTCTTTATATTCAAACAACCTCCAAGTCATTATTTTAATTTCTCTATTTTTTTCCCCGATTGCCGATCCAAATCATTCTTTACGTACATGCCTCATCAGGCATGAAACCTCCGCATGTTTGTCCTGCACTGCAAACTTGCATGAGGAGAAAACAAAAAACCAGGAAATACGCTTTGTATTAGCAAATACGTAACTAAACTAGTTCTGTTTCCTCTACTCCATCAACACCATAGGGGCGGAACTGAGGGGCGATAGCAGGGGCTGTGCCCCCCCCACACACACAACATTGATAATTGCTCTAATTACCTACTGCTCATTACCAACCGGAAGCCCGTGTTCAGACCAAGAGCAACGCCCCAGCTGGGTAGGAAATTGTCCAGCAATCGCACACAACGTTGGTTTCACTGTATTTTCCCAAATTCTAAGGAGGCAGCTAAATCCTACAGCTCTGGAAATTTATGCAAATTGCTAAATTTTACCGAGAAAAAGCTTGTCATATTTGTGTGTGCCCCCCCCCCCCCCCCCCCCCCCCTTCTATATTTGTGCTCCAGTTCCGCCGCTCACGTAGATGGATCGCCAGTGACGAAGATTAGCGATATGATCCTACCGACCAGCAAAATGGTTGCGTTATTAGGTCTAGAAGGAAATTATGTAATTAATTTCTCCAATTTTAACATTTGTGTTGTGAATTTTATGAATTTGCGGTTGTGGGTGAGAAGAGAAAAAGGGCGTCGTGGAGGGCGAGGGCGCGAGAGACTTGGCGGGCAGGCACGCGGATGATAAGCAAGCCGCGACTACTCGGCAAAGATAACGAGCGAATATGACGGGATAGCCAGCGAGAAAAGATGAAGAGCGGGATGGAGCGGCTATTGGATCGCCTTTTCATCAGAAATTATCTAAATTTAACGATGGAATGGGTTTTAGAGAGTCTCTTGAAGATGCTCTTATAGTCTCAAAACCATAATTAGGCGTAGGATAAGCCAAAAACTAATTGAGCCCACCAGGGTGTGCCAAGAAAAGAAAAAACAAGGGTAAAGTTCACCAGCTTGTCACGGGGTGTCATCTAGGTCGTCCCTGAACTCTCGAAATGCATATACAGGTCTCTAAACTTGCTAAATTGTATCATCTAGGTCCAAAGTACAAAAAATATCCTTATAACTGCCGATGAGCTGGTAATTCAAAATGATTTTTATACTCTTTCTCTCCTCAAATTATTGTTTCCATTACAATTCACAGTAAGGGACATAATTACCATTATGGATGCTGATGGGCAACTATTTGAAAATAATTTTTCATATTCTTTCTTTTCTCAATTTATTGTTTCCATTACAATTCACGCTAAAGGACAAAATTAGACTACATGATGCAATAATTATAGATAGAAAAATAAAAAACTATGGTTATATTATGCCACATTAGTAATAAGAGGGGTAATTTCAGAATGTTGGACCTAAATAACACACTTTCGCAAGTTGAAGGACAAGAATATGTATTTTTAGAGTTTAAGGATTTAGATGACACCCCGTAATAAGTTTGAGGACTGGTCATGTATTTTACTAAAAAACAAAAAAAATATTATTCACCGGTGCTACAATGCTAAAAAGTTAGATGGGTTGACCCTGATGGTGAACCGCGTCTCACTCGTCCGCTCAACTAGACTTGTTAGCTTCCACTGTGTGTAGTTGTAGTGTTAAGCAAACAATGATTTACGAATGAACAATACATCAGAGATATACGCTTATGTGATGGTCATACCTTTTAGCTTGCCTCTCTTGACTTACCACATTTTTCTTAGAAAAATGAGGATAAAAAGTATATGTGAGTGCGCTTTCTAACCTAAAATGTAGGTGCAAATGGGAAAGAAAAAAGTTGTGAAGTAACTGAACTCATAGTGGCTAACAAAAATATTGTACTCAATGTATAAGTTGTCTGACTATTGGAAGGTTGTTGATTTGACCATGTCAAGAGGTTGATAAAGTAATACTCTCTTCGTTCCAAAATAATTGGCATTCTAGCATCCTTTATTATTCTCAAAATAATTGGCATTCTCACATTCCCAATGCATTTTTATCTTTTTCCAATACATCTCAATATCTATCTCTCTCCTTTTGGTTTTCTGTGTACCTACCTTTTTCATTTCTCCTTAATCCTCACGCCCACACATATTACTTGTTTTTTTATTAAAAAAAAAGTGATACTTGGTTGGTTGAAAGATTGATGAAAATGCAACAAATCAGTAAGTTTTTTATCAGATAGGGTGGGAAAAAAGTTAAAAGAAAGATAATTTGAGTAGTAATATTTTGTATCAGATAGGACGGAAAAAAAAGTTAAAAGAAAGATAATTTGAGTTAGGTGATGTCACGAGCACAACTATAGATGGGAGCGTATGAGATACAAAATTCAAAAAAGTATGGTACCAGAACAAAACACCAAAGGGTATATTCTCAAAAGAGTGTGAATTAGTAAGTCTGAAAACGAGGACTTTTGGGTGATTTGCCTAATGGGAAACACTTGTGTGCTTACTTGTGCTTCCATTGATTAATTAGATGACCATTTAAAGTTGAGAAAGTTACAAAAAAATATTAATAGTTTATGTTGTGATACACTCATGTAAATTTTGAGATGCAACAAGAAAAAGAATCAACTATTCGAATAGTAGTAGATCGAGATATAAATGAAGCATGCACAAGTTGATTGTTTCACTATCACTCATTCATAGTGTCTTGCACAAATTTGCTTCCATCTTAAATTTTGCATAATAATGCATCTTGAATGGTTAATCACGGGAGCATCTGATATTTCTCTTTGAGAGTAAAGAGTACAACAATTATTGTGTTGTATTGCCATCAATAATGTGTCTCTGCATCAAGAGAACGATAAAGTATAGTCATACCGACCCTCTTTATAATTGTCTGTCTCATCTTTACTCTAAAGTGAAAAGTGTTCATTAAATATGTCTATGGAAGACACACTGATATGTTTTTTTTTTCTTGCAACGTTCATTAACCTTTGCTCTTATTTGGGCCTTGGGCCTAAGTGGTTAAAATTCTAGCCTTGCCAAGTCCACGGGAGGATGTATGCTTATGTGGGTTTTTGGCACCATAAAAACAAGAAAGAATAAGATTGTTTTAGTGGCAAATGAGCAAGCAAAGAACCAAAGCAGACAACAGCAAGTTGAGGCCCATGCCACGGAGAGCTCTAGGCCCAGCCCAATGACTCTCCACCAAATCCAACCGCTCTCTCCAAATGAACGGTCTAGATCTCTTCCCGCTAACCCCACGCACAAACCCTAAGCCACCTCGACCTATATAGCCTCTTCCTCTCGCGCCCCGCCTCCATTCGCACCTCGGCCGCGCCGCCCCAAAACCCTAGCCGCCGCCGCCGCCCCACCCCCCGCCGCCGCCATGGTCGCCGCCAGCCGCCCCCTCGTCTCCGTGAAGGCCCTGGAGGGCGACATGGCCACGGACTCGGCCGGCCTCCCGCTGCCGGCCGTCTTCCGCGCGCCGATCCGCCCCGACTGGGCCAGGTTCGTCCACAAGCTGCTGTCCTGCAACAAGCGCCAGCCCTACGCCGTCTCCCGCCGCGCCGGCCACCAGACCTCGGCCGAGTCCTGGGGTACGGGACGCGCTGTGTCCCGTATCCCCCGTGTCCCCGGTGGCGGTACCCACCGCGCCGGCCAGGGAGCCTTCGGCAACATGTGCCGCGGCGGACGCATGTTCGCGCCCACCAAGATCTGGCGCAAGTGGCACCACCGCGTCAACATCAACCTCCGCCGCGCGGCCGTCGCCTCCGCGCTCGCGGCCACCGCCGTCCCGGCCCTCGTCATGGCGCGCGGCCACCGCGTCGAGAGCGTCCCCGAGTTCCCGCTGGTCATCTCCGACTCCGCCGAGTCCATCGAGAAGACCTCCCAGGCCATCAAGATCCTGAAGCAGGTCGGCGCTGATGCCGACGCCGAGAAGGCCAAGGACTCCGTCGGCATCCGCCCCGGCAAGGGTAAGATGCGCAACCGCCGCTACATCAACCGCAAGGGCCCGCTCATCGTCTACGGCACCGAGGGATCCAAGATCGTCAAGGCCTTCCGCAACCTCCCTGGTGTGGATGTTGCCAACGTCGAGCGCCTCAACCTGCTCGACCTCGCCCCAGGTGGCCACCTCGGGCGCTTTGTCATCTGGACTGAGAGCGCCTTCAAGAAGCTTGAGGAGGTGTACGGTTCCTTCGAGACCCCCTCCCTGAAGAAGAAGGGCTTCGTGCTGCCGAGGTCCAAGATGGCCAACGCTGACCTGGGCAGGATTATCAACTCTGATGAGGTGCAGTCCGTGGTGAAGCCACTCAACAAGGAGGTCAAGCGCAGGGAGAAGAGGAAGAACCCGCTCAAGAACATGGCTGCCGTCCTCAAGCTCAACCCCTACTTGGGTACCGCCCGAAAGATGGCCACCCTTGCTGAGGCTGCCCGTGTCAAGGCCAGGACTGAGAAGCTTGACTCCAAGAGGACCAAGCTTAGCCCGGTAAAAACCCATTCCCCTCTTTTCCATTTGTGTTATGAATCCCTCCATTTATGATATGATTGAAAATTCTAATGTCTAGTGCCTACTATAAGCTCCACTTATTACATTGCTTACTACTGTCATTATGATATATTGCTTATTACTGTCCTCATGGTTCATTCCTTGTGATATGCTTGCGAATTTTGGTGTATTATTGCTGGTTTAATGTTATGTGGATTGCTATTGTTTTAGTAGTTATGGAAGTGCTTGTAACCTTGTTGCATTGTGAGGTTCTAGTTTGATGTTGTTGTAGACACTGACTTCCGTGATGTCAATTACCTGTTTAGAGTGCCATCCGATCACTGTGTATGTATTGTGCTGCACTGTACAATGTACTTCTACGTGCATGTTGCCATGCTTTTTAGTGCAGTCATTAGTTTCCTATATTTCAGAGTACTAACCAGTTTTAGTAGAAATGAGATCTTTCAATCCTTAATAGACTGTCATCTGGCCAATGGTACGCCGCTTGTTAATTTTCAGTTTGCTAATTGAGAGTAATCTGTTGAACTAACAGCATTTGGGTCCTTGAGAGTAATCTGTTGAAACATTTTGAACTTGCCTTGGATCATACATTTGTTGAATGTGTTGAGGTTAATGCCCAAGGCACCTGGATACATGTTAGAACTTAGTTTAAATTGAATTTTATTGGCGACATTTTTTCTGCACCTTGCCAAGGGTTTTCTATTTCATCAACAATAGTGTAAACATCATGACATCCATGGTACTGTCAATGTTTCATTCACTCATTATTTTGAAGTTATTAATCATTCACTCATTTATCATTGTAGGAGGAGGCTGCCAAGGTTAAGGCTGCTGGAAAGTCCTGGTACAAGACCATGATCTCAGACAGTGACTACACCGAGTTTGAGGTCTTCACAAAGTGGCTTGGCGTGACACAGTAAAGCAGGCTATCTAGTTAAGTTTTGAGTAGTAGTGTCAGCTGAACCTATCGAAAGAGGATTTATCTTTCTGTTTTATCCTGCATCATCACCTTAAGAAGTACTTGTGGGATTTTGAGACTCAAGTCTGTTTTGTTAATGCCTTTCTGTGAGAACATAGAGTATGAGGAGTTTCTGAACCAGTTACCTATAATTATGCTTGTGATTCATGTTCCGATGTCTGTCATTGTGGTCGATGACGCTTGCTGTTAATCTGTCTTATTTTCTCGAAATTCCAGTTATCAGGACGCAGTGATATATTCTATTTTATCTAATATCTGTTGCCTTCGGGTACGATCGTTCTGGAGGATAGGTTGTCGGTTGACTGGTTAAGCTAATAATCTCAATTTGCAAGTAGCTTCTGTCTCATCTACTCCGATTTTGTTCTTCGTTGATAGACTCGTTTTGAGGAACATTGTTCTAGAATCCCCAGTTTTCCGCTGAGCACTGCTAGAATCCAGCTGCGTCAGCATCCATCTGTCACCATTTCAAAATGTTCAAACCAAAGCAGCCGCCACTGAAAATTAGCAGAAAATTGAAACTATTTTGCGCCACAACTAAGCTTTGCATCGAAAGTCCCAGTTTCGACAAGGCGAAAACCTTAGGGAAAAAAAATGTGAAACCTTAGTTGAAATGAAAACCTTTCAAATGCAAACCAAAAAATTACCATCAATCAAAACATGAGTTTTTTTTTTGTTTGTTGAGATTAACCTGAGTTGAAATGAAGGCTGCTTGGCGATCTCGTGCTGCGGACGTGTCCGATAGGAAACGTCAAGCCGCCAACGCATACTGCCACGTCACACTCGCACCGCGACACTCGCCAAGTCCAGCTCGCCTCGCAATCTCCGCCGACGCCGCGACCAAAACCTTCATCAAAATCCCCACCTCGCCGCCACCTTCCACTCCCCTCCTCCTACTCCGCCGACGCCATGGCCGCCACCGCCCACTCCCTCATTCACGCGCCTGCACCCCCCAAATCCCTCCTCACCCCGACGCCCTTTTCCTCCACCTCCCCATTCCTCCGCCTCCCCGCGCGCCCGCGCTTCCCCCTCCGCCTCCGCTCCACCTCCTCCTCCGCCTCCTCAACCGCCGACCTCACCGCGTTCCCGGACCCCAATGGGCTCCTCTCCATCGACCCCATCGTCGTGGACGCCGCCACGGAGGCGGAGCTGCGGGAGAACGGGTTCCGCAGCACGCGCCGCACCAAGCTCGTCTGCACCGTGGGCCCCGCCACCTGCGGCCCCGCGGAGCTCGAGGCGCTCGCCGTCGCCGGGATGAACGTCGCCCGCGTCAACATGTGCCACGGCGACCGGGAGTGGCACCGGGACGTCATCCGCGCCGTGCGGAGGCTCAACGAGGAGAAGGGGTTCGCCGTCGCCGTCATGATGGACACCGAGGGCAGCGAGATCCACATGGGGGACCTCGGCGGCGCATCCTCGGCCAAGGCGGAGGTGAGGTGCTCTGCCTCTCTCTGTGTGTGAGTTTGTGTAGATGCTTGTCGGTTTTGCGTGGCGTTGCGTTCTGCGAAGTTGGTGGGTGGCTTCCCTTGAACATTGCTTGATGAAACGAGGATGTGCAATGTGGATAAGAGGAAAGGGATAATGGGGGTTGCACAATGTCTGCGTTAAACCAGTATTTTAGTAGCTCATACTTCTATCAATCCTGGTAAGTTGGTTATGGATTCCACCATAGATTTGTTCCTCGAACAAAATGGCAAGGTTAATCCAGACTTCCAGATTTTGAGCTCTTGTATGAAATCATAGAAAAAGGGAAACAGTTGGGCACTCGTATGAAATAATCCATTGTCAAAATGTCCGTGCTATTTAAGTGCCAGGTTCTAGTAAAGCTTATGAAGGTAGGTTTTAATATCTTAGTGCCAAGCCTCAGTGAGTTTGTGTTTCATTGCAAACCATCATACAAATACTGCTTCTTGCAGCTCTCACAAAGTACAAGCAAGACTTACCATTAAACATTCTGTTTGGCATTGCATTTGCGAAGTTGGTGGATTGCTTCACTTGAATGTGCTGCCCGATTAAATGAGTATGTGCAATGTTGATGAGGGGAAAGGGATAGTGGGGGTTCCGCAATGTCTGCGTTAAACTAGTTTAGTTGGTTCATACTTTTAACTAACATGCTAAGTTGGATTCCGTTAAAGAGTTGTTCGTCGAACAAAATGGCACAGTTGATCCAGACTTCCAGATTTTGAGCTCATGCTCGGCATCATGGAACAAATGAAAGCATTGCACATTGGTATGAAACAATCCATTGCGAAAATGGCAGTGCAATTCAAGTGCCAGGTTCTAGTAAATCTTATGAAGGTTGTTGTTAATATCTTAGTGCCAAGCCTCAGTGGGTTCTTTTCTCATGCAAAGCATCCTACAAGGGCTGCTTGTTGCAGCTCTCACAAAGCACAAGCAAGACCAATATTCAGCTTTAATTTGATACAAATTCCCACAGGACCAATATTCAGCATAGTTGGAAATGTTGTATTTTGTTCAATCCTCTGTACTACAAGTGGGTTTGTTGATTAGTTTTAAGGATTCACATTGTTATTCCTACAGTGTTCTCGCTTATTTCTTTATGTGTTCTTCTTAGCAACGAGCGGTGGCAAAAGTTTGAGATTACTCATTACTGAATTGTTAGTGTTCAGTTTCATTTCCTGTTCTGCATTACATAATTGCTGCCGCTATCTTCAGAACTTAAAGCTATAGCTTGGTTTCTTATAACATATTAGGTAGATTTCTGTGCATAATTAATCATGGCCTCGAAACATAAACGGTGAGAGACATAATGGTCGCATCTGAAATGGTCGCATCTGAAAAGTTGATGTAGTCGTATTTTACATATACATTAAATGAATAATTCAAAGAGACGAAGCTTTTGGAGGGACAATGGTTACCACTTACCTTGAGTGCCTAGTTCATCACACTGAAAGGATTATTTTATCTCCTCCTATTGCTGTTCATTTTGAGTTTTTATCCATATAACAGGAAGCTAGAGTGTATTCCTGTTCGCTGACAATTACTGGTTATTCATTAGCTAGATTATTGACTGAGCGATTTGAATTTGGTGAAGTCAAAATATTTCGTGCAATAATTAACAAAATGCTGTCACATTTGTTGGATTCCGCAGGATGGAGAAATCTGGACATTTAGTGTCAGATCTTTTGAATCACCTCTCCCAGAACGAACTGTTAATGTGAACTATGAAGGATTTGCTGAAGGTTATTTGAGGCGACCTCTTTCTTGATTTTGTTAATAGTTATTTTTCTTTGCTGTAATATTGCATCTGAATCCTACACAGATGTGAGAGTTGGTGATGAGCTTCTTGTGGATGGTGGGATGGCTCGGTTTGAGGTGATTGCCAAGTTAGGACCAGATGTTAAGTGTCGTTGCACTGATCCTGGTTTGTTGTTGCCACGTGCCAATCTTACATTTTGGCGTGATGGCAGTGTTGTCCGTGAAAAGAATGCTATGCTTCCTACGATTTCGTCAAAGGTAATTTCACTAGCATAATACATCTGTCACTTGAATCACAAAAGGGCAGCAAAATCTTGTGAATTTATGGCACCTTCGGTACTAGTACTACGTTGGATTAACAGCTGCTTTCGTGGATACCAACAATCGGTCCACGTCAACATGCTCAATTTACTGCAAACCTTACATATATTTCTCAGCTAGTCACTAAACAGTCTGCTACCTATTGCAGTTGTTTAGATGAGAAATGGAATCTTCTAGTAGTTGATGTTGATGTTATTTTGTAATAATGCTGCTCCTTTTTCTTGTAACAACTTGTGCAGGATTGGCTTGACATAGACTTTGGAATTGCTGAAGGTGTAGATTTCATTGCTGTTTCATTTGTCAAATCAGCAGAAGTAATTAATCATCTGAAAAGCTACATAGCTTCACGGAGTCGTGGCAGGTATCAGGAATATAGTTAATGTTGTTATTCAAGTTTATACTTCAATTGAAGAGCCTGTTTTTCATGGTTAAATCAATAATGGGTACACCTAGTACTGTTCTTGATTCTTACCCACTGTTGGTTGTTGGTTCCTGGTCTATTCTAGAGCACTGCACTTACTGATAGGCTGGTTAGTGCACAAAACAGGGGGGGTTAACAAGCTGTCCCCTTCCCCTTGTACCTGGGTTTTCAGATAATGCAATGTAATAATGGACTCCTACTTGACTGCCCTCCCCCTGTAGATTAGAGTTACCATTGTTGGTCGTTTCTCTTTTGTTAACAGGCGCGAATGTAATCTAAAAACCTGGAGTGTGTGGGGTGTGTTATATTCGGGATCTTACTCCCATTTTCTTCTTAATATAATGAAGCGCAGTTCTCCTGCGTTTTCGAGAAAAAAAAAGTAATAATGGACTCCACAGCAGATAACTACAAACTGCTCACATCTTTTTCTGAGGATGGCATATGTTATGCTAGGAGCTAGCACTGTATTTATCTGAATTATTCCTTTCCTTCGATGGAAATTTCTTGCTTGCTCACTACAATGCTTTATTGCTATGATCAGTGATATGGCAGTCATTGCAAAAATTGAGAGCATTGACTCTTTAACAAACCTGGAGGAGATCATCCGAGCATCAGACGGTGCCATGGTAGCCAGAGGGGACCTGGGGGCACAAGTTCCATTGGAACAAGTCCCCGCAATACAGCAAAAGATAGTTAAACTATGCAGGCAGCTCAACAAGCCAGTGATTGTTGCTTCTCAGCTCCTCGAATCAATGATAGAGTATCCCATACCCACTAGAGCTGAAGTTGCTGATGTCTCTGAAGCTGTCCGCCAGGGTGCGGATGCTCTGATGCTTTCTGGTGAGTCTGCAATGGGAAGGTATCCAGAGAAGGCTCTTAGTGTCCTCAGCAGCATTAGCCTAAGGATCGAAAAGTGGTGGAGAGAGGAGAAGCTCAATGAGACACTGGAACTCCAGAATGTTTCATCGTCTTTTTCTGATAAGATATCTGAAGAAATCTGCAATTCAGCAGCTAAAATGGGTAACTACCTCCATTGCTCGTTATCTAAAATTATATTGTGGCAATAATTTGATTATTTCAACAGGTTACTGACAGATTGTTTGGATTTCCATTGCGCTTTAGCTATGTCTAAATCAAAACTGATTTGATTTGCAGCTAACAGCCTGGGAGTAGACGCCGTCTTTGTTTTCACCAAGACAGGCCACATGGCCTCCCTGCTCTCGCGGTGCCGCCCCGACTGCCCTGTTTTTGCCTTCACGACTTCGACGTCCGTAAGGAGACGTCTGAACCTCCAGTGGGGCCTCATCCCCTTCCGCCTCAGCTTCTCTGATGACATGGAGAGTAACCTGAACCGCACCTTCTCCCTGCTCAAGGCCAGGGGCATGATCAAGTCCGGCGACCTTGTGATCGCGCTCTCCGACATGCTGCAGTCCATCCAGGTCATGAACGTGCCATGAGAGCCACTCATCTCCTTGCGGTGCAATGCAATGGACGCGCGGCCTTATTGACACCCCGAGAGGAGACGACAGTTCCTTGTTCTCAAATTTATAGTTTCTCCCTTGGTAGGCTGTAGACAGGGCCCGAGAACTCTGCCAATAATTTGGAACTTCCAGCCTGTTGTAAAACTTGTATGCTAGTTAGGTTTAGTTGAACTTGTGGCTGATCTGCAGGTTTCTGTCGTAACGTCCTTGGGTAATAATAGGTCAGGGTTTGTAGATTTTCTCTCGAAAATTACTTTCAGTCTGTAGTATTACAAAATCATGTGTATGTGAAGTTCCAAAAACCATGCTGATGTCCAACATTTCTGAAAGGGTTTCGGGTAGGGAGCATCGCATCAGAAATAAACTTCCTCCAAAAAAAGAAAAAAAAACTGGCAAGGTCACACTGGCGGGGCCACTTGTATTTCTACACGTATGCACGAGATATCATCTCGTGCATGGCCTGCATCATCCATTCCCTCCATTCTTTGACGAACGTATTCCACAGGTTCTAGCATTTGTGTATTGTTAGATTTTGTGACTTTGCATATCGGCCCCTCCTGACTTGAAGGTCAACGCACCACGGCGTGCGCGCGCAAAGAGGAGCCGCGTAGGAGTACAAACGAAGCGGAGACTCGCGGGAAAGGTCAATGCACCGGACGTCGTGCCAACGCGGTTGTCTTTCTCTTTATTTTGAACCTTTTCAATCCTGGTGCCGCCTCCCCAACACTCCTCTGCGAATGGCAACCACCTGCTGATCTCGCCGCCTTAAAGCCAGTCTCAATGGGCCTTTCATCAACATTAAATAAGGTGTCACATCAATAAAATAGATGACATGGCACATCAATTAAGATGAAAGAGAAGAAGTTACTTTCATTAGGATGAAAGTAAGGTGGCACGGTTTCATATATATGAAAGCTTATTGAAAAACCTATTGGGAGCAAAAACTTTCATCCTAACATGTTTTGACCAATTTCAATGCAAGAATTTAATATTATGCTTTGCTTATGAAACCGTAAAATGAAATTGTGCATTGAGAGAGACCATTTCATTTATCATGTGAAAACTCTAAATCTGATGTGGCACCTTTGAAAAGTGTGAAATAAAAGTATCCACTGAGACTGGCCTAAGGTTGCTGCACCGGCGAAGGTATGGAACGACGCGCACCACCTTAACTTCCTTGATGAAGAGGGTGTTCGTTTTATAGGGGTCTAAAAAAAAGAATCTTATCATTTAAGAGTATTAAATAAAGTTTAATTACAAAACTAACTGCAGAACCCCTGATCTAATTCGCGAGACGAATCTAATGAGAGTAAGCAATCCGTGGTTAGGCGATGGTTACTGTAGCATTACTGTAGCATGACTGTAGCAAAACGTAGCTTACTTAGGCTCGTTAGATTCGTCTCGTAAAGATGTACCCATCTGTAAAAAGATTTTGTCATTAGACTTTATTTAGTACTAGATTCTCTTTATTTAGAGGCCTCTAAAATTTAGCGCTAAAAGAAACGAACAGGGCCGAAATGCTGCATTGGGCATCCAACTCGCTGTTTCTGTTTCTGTTTGGTAGCCAATCAAGCAAATATATGTCTTTAGTTTCTGTTTCATCTTCACACTCAGATGAATTTTAGTTTATGTTTCTTTTTGATTTTTTTGCATTGAGCATACGGAGTATCCTGTTGTCATTTATTTATTTTTTGGAGGGTCATTTCCTGTTCTAGTTTCGAAGCACTTTATGACATGCTTTGCTGCAGATGGATTTGTTGCTCGATCACCTTGGTGCTAATACATGTAATTGCTCCCTTGCTGTCCAGCTCCAAATTCCCTCGATCGAGTAACCATGGCCGACGTTAACACACTAGTGAATTTGTTCCGCTACACGTCTCCTCGTCGGATGCCCGTGTACAGCCACTTATGGAAGGAAGTGAAGATGATGAATAGCTATGCCGTGCTTATGGGTTACCTGTGTAAGGCCCTCAGAGGGACGGGTTTCCTAGTTCTTACCTGGACCACCGTTGTCCTCCTCGGTGGCTATGTCTCCTCTCTCCAGAAAAGGGACTTTTGGTGCCTCACAGCGATCACCTTCATGCAGGCAGCCGGGTCGGCCCCCCTTTCTTCACATTTAGTAATGTTTCACCTTTAATTCTTCCCGTTTATCGAGCTAGTTCGGAAATGCTATAGGTACGACTGGTTTGTTCCCTCTGTCCGGCCATGAGCCTGAATAGCTAATCTCCTTGTCCTGCTGAGACCAAAACTTGTGATAGACGTCTGATGTTGCAGTTGGAACAAAGTCTACTGTCCTGGTCGAACCTATATCAGGATTTGAGCTAGTTTGTGAGATTGTACCAGCCATCGGTGAGTTGGCAAGTGCAGCCGGAAATATTTGTACTGCCCAGGGATTGAAATCCCATTTGAACCGGTGGAAACGGTCGCCACAAACGCACATTTTGAAACTTTAAACGGAGAAAATCTGTAAACCGGCTGGTTTTGCCGAAAGCTGGTGAATTTTTTTTGAAAACCGATAGATAAATAGATAAATAGAGAAAAAGGAACAAATGAGAAGAATGATGAAAATTTTTGCATGACTTTTGCTAATTGTTTTCAATAGAAAAAAGAAAAAAGTGAAGAAAAATGGGTTTTCATGTTTTTTCTTTTTTCTTCATATGTTACGCATTCAATATTTCCCTCCAACCAAACGAACGAACTTTCGAGTTCTTGTTCCACCATTGGGCTGCAAATGTCGTATAGTTTTTTCTACATATTTTTTGTTACAATTTTTTTTTTCAAATTTTCAAACTTTTTCAAAACTTAAAGTAAAAAACCGATGAACCGGGTAAACTGATTTTTCTGGTTTTTTAAAAAATCGGTTTGGTTTTGCCGCGGGATTGCAAACCTTGATACTACATGAACGCACGCACTAACACCCCTCATGAAGTGCACACGCTACACCTAACCACATGGGACAACAATAACCAAATAGAGCATCTCGAGTAGAATTGCTAAAGTTAAAAACCTAAAACTTGCTTTAGGTATAGGAGGGAGAAGATTTGCCAGAAATTTTTGTTATCTTCTCCGGCAGCATACCTAAAATGGAGACTTAAAAACCTTCTTATAAATACCCTTAACTTCTAGGGTTTTCCATAAAAACATCAAGACACCAAAAACTTACATCTTTCTCCGGGGCGTTGCAAAATCTAATGATCATGGCAAAATCACCACCCGCGCCATCTCTGGCCACGAGCTCCTTCTCCATCGTCACCCATGCCGTCCATCTCAAACCACCACCTCAAGCGCGAGCTCGTTCTCCTCCGACACCCTCCACCCAGAATCGACGAGGCATTGGCCCCTCGAGCTCCTCTCATGCCTCGATGTGGCGGATGGATTGAGCGTTGTCGTATGCTCATGGTCGCTTGAGGGGTCACAGGGAGGCCGTGGCCTGCGAGACCCCGACCTCATCTGTTTTAATGATGCCGCTCCTAAGCCCTAGGTTCACGCTGGAGCCAAGGATTGATGGTGGCCCCTATTGTGCTGGCCGATTGGGGGCCACGATGGGCAGATGCGAGCCAGGGCGTCGGCGAGAGGAGGAGGGGGCACTGAGAGGTGCCCCTGGCCATCCATGGTGGCGTTGTCGGTGGGAATGGTGCAGCACGACGCGGCGTGCGGAAAAGTCCTGCGTTGGGCAGTTGAGCATTCACGCGCACGGTTCCAAAGTTTTAGCAATCTAGTGTTGGATTGACATATTTGTGTCCAGGAGAGAAAAAGTTACTCAGGTCATAGCCTAAACAAATTAGGTGCAATCCATATATGTCATCTCCTGGACCAGTTTTTTGACAAATTTTGGTTTTTCTGTTAGTTTTTAGGTACAGGAATCCATTTTAGGACATCTGCTCGAGATGCTCTAATGCTTGGAGTAAGTGCGGTAAAATGATTCCTCATTGGAGTTCTCTTAAGGGAGTGTTGCTCCCCCTTGCTACGGTGCCTTGGTGGCAAAGATTTCCACTGGCGCTTTATCAAATAGGGATGGCTGACTACCACCAGTGGCGGAGCTCTAAGAAGGGTCACATTAACGCGCGTTCGTACGCGCGTTAGGAGACCGCGCGTACGACGCCAGAGCGCGCCACGTGTCCGAACGCCTGTCGTCTCCGTCGCCGGCCGCCGCCCCTGCCCCGACGCGCCCTCCCCGCGGCCTCCGTCGCCGTCCCCGGCGACGTCGCCGCCCGCCGCACGAGCACCTCCTCCGCCCGCCGCCACCACCGGCGGCTGGCGGCGCCGCGCCGCCTCGCCGCGCCGCCCGCACACGCCGCCGCCGCGCTAAATTCTCCGATGAGTCGCCCCCGCCCACCGCCCTCCTGCCGCCCGCGGCTCCGGCGGCGCCACCGCCGCCTCGCCGCACCGCCGCCCGCCGCCGGGTCGCGGCCGCCGCCCCCGAACCCTCCTCCTATGGCCGGCGATGGTGATGCCCCCCGGACCCCCTCAACAACCCCGGAACCCTAATCCCATCCGCCCTCCCCCACCGCCGGCGCCCTCGCCGCCTTGCCGCGCCGCCCGCCCAGCCACCGCGCTCCGCCACCTCGTCCATGGGCCGGGCCGCAGCAGTACACACTGTAATGCGCCAGCGCGTGGGTACGCGGAATAGAGTTTCCGCTCTAAGAAACCTCCTATACATAGCGTCCTACTATTATCAACTTATAGATCGGCCCACTGGCTGTTTTGGCCCAAAAGTCCAGAGTACCGCCCCTATTTTCCATGGCCCGAAGGAATGATGAGCAGGTCAGCGTGTTGCCTTCTTGATCTCTCTTCCTCGGTCCGTCGCTTCGCCGGCACATGCGGCTACGGTGAACACAAGCCGTGATCTCGCGACCAGGACCGCACGAGAGGCAGGGACTTCCGTCGAGGCCTCATATGTGGAGCTTGAACAGCCGATGACCTCGGGCCAGGTGTGAGATTGCAAGAGGTCAGCGCGGCAGCGCTAAGCAAAATCGAAAAAGAGTTCCCTCCAACATGTTGGCTTGTTGAACCCTTTGTCCCATCCCCCAATCTAAATCTCTAATAGTCCAATTCCATTGCATTTAGAATCTAATTTGATTTCTATCGCATCTTGCAGTGCAATTGAGCTAGAATTATATAATGAAGAGGATCAATACTTTGACAGCTTTACCTTGTTAACCAGAACCAGCGCGGGGTATTTTTCCCTTGTATGCTGGTGCCTCCTCCCGTGTCACGAGAAAACTAGTGAAATAACAGCTACAGGATAAGCCCTTAGGATTCATTTCTGATTTTTGAACCATTCTTCATGAAAAAACTGATTTCAACCCCACAATAATCGTCATAGAGATAACTGTACCGTTTTGTTTGGCATGGATCCATTTCTTCAATCAGTTTTTGAAACCCAGGATCAGCTAAATGCCCTCAGGCAAAAAACAAGAACGATTGACATTGGAGCTCCGTTTTATACATACCCTTAAAGAACAGAGATTATCTCTAGGGAAAATAAATTTGACTTCAAAAATATAGAATCGAGTAGTGAAATTTAGTGGAGCATGTATATATTTAAGCTCCACGCGTGAGTTCATGGATGGGCCTATATGTTAATGTATTCCCCAATGACAAATAGGCATGTTTAAGCTGTTCACGTGACACGTGCATAGTCTATGGATGTGCCTATATTAGAAAACTAATACACAACCTCAGCGTCGGTGATCATGATGAATGGTTTAGCAGCGTTGTTGAGGGATCACTTAGGCTGATGTGCCAGCTTGTGACTGCTCCTGGAGACACTGGCAAGAAACTGCGCAATGACCTCTCTGGCAACAATGAAGCAATCGGCACCATGGAGACGATTCTTCGGTGTCATTCTTGTGGTGCTAGGCTCAAGGACAAAGCCATCCAGACGCTCACAGGACTGTACATGGAAACACGTTTGCGTATGGAAAATTTCATGAAGACCCTCCTGGACACATATAGGAAAGTACCTGAAAGGAGGGAAGAGTCTGAAATTGAAAATATCATTAATCAAATGCAACGGACGAATTCAACGTATCTTTAGGACAAATTTATATAGCTGAAACAGAGGAGCCAGACATCATAGAAACGGCAGCTCGAGCATTGATGAGGATATGCCTCCAAATGGAAAACGGTGCCGCACTTATCTTGGTGCAAAATGTTGATATTATTAACGATCTGACAACACTGCTTCTACGTGCTGAAGAGAAGACGTACCGAAGAGTAGCAGCAGCAGTAGTCCTGGAGCGGCTGTGTATTTACTTCAACGACGGTCTTAACCTGAAGAAAAATAATATGACGGTAGCCCTTTTTCTTCAATGCCGAGCCAACTTGAAGAAATTGATGACCCACGAAATGCCCAAGGTGAGCAATGACTCCCAAATAGAGCACTTTTACAATAGACCCAAATAGATGCATGCCATCTATTTCGATCATCCGGTGGTTCTGTAATACCCCTACTTTTGGAGCAAAGAGAAAAGAAGAAAAGAAAAATAAAAAGGAATAATAATCACTCCAAATTAAAATTTTTGTCCAACCTCTCACCTTGAAATGAATTTTCAAAATAAAATTCACTAAATAAATTAAACTTAGTTTGAATCTGAAAATTTTGAAAAAAATAAAGCTTGTGCTCAAGTGTTTGCTCTCATTTAAAAATGTACTCAAAATTTGAAGCTTTTTGAATTTACAACAAATAAAATCAAAGTAGGATTAAATTTCAAGTTGATTTTCAAAATTTTTGAATTTTAAACTTGCATCAAAATTCACCATATGCATTTCTGTGTTTTATTTGTTTTGTTTTGAGTGTTTGATCAACCTTTGCTTTTGTTTGAATTTGAAATCCCTTCAAATTCAAATTCCAGGAAAAGTTCAAAACTATTTCTTTTCTCGCGGGCCGCTTCTTTCCTTTCCTTCTTTTGGCCCAGTCCACCTCCTCCCTCTTTCTCTTTTCTTTTTCTGTTTCAGCAGCCCACCCCAGCCCAACAGCTCTGGCCCAGCAGCAGCAGCCCAGCCCGCCTCCTGCTCCCCGTCTCACTGACAGGTGGGGCCCACCTGTCAGCTTCTTCCCCGACGCGTCACGTCGGTGGCGTCAGCCACAGCGCCGCCGCGTGAAACCCGCGCCGCCCATCCTCGGCTGTCGTAGCTTCCGTGGCCGCTACTCCACCGTCGCCTTGGCCGCCACGGCTCCGCGCCATTAAAACGGGAAAGCTTCTTCTCTCTTCCGCGCCCGCAAGTCCTTTCTCCCCCTCCTCTCTCTCACCTCGGTCCGGTGAGCTCTCCGGCGCCCTCGCTCGCCATCACCGAAGCTTCTCCCCCTTCCCTTTTTCTCCTCCGAGTCTCTCCGAGCCGCGCGCGTCCCCGGCACGCCCTCGGCTCGCACCGTCGCGCCGCCATCAGGCAGATCGACGACGAACTCCTCGTCGCCGCCCTCCCCTTCGGCTCTAGTCGCACTCCGCTGTCCTCCGGCCTCACCGCTCCCACGGTGAGCATCGCCGCCTTCCCCTCTCACTCCTGCGTCTCTCCTTTTCCTCCCTCCCCCTCTCACGAGCATCCGCACCGAGCCGCCACCATTGCCGCCGTGCGACCTCGTCGTCGGCAGCCTTCCCGGCCGCGCCTGGCCGAGATGAGGTGCGCAACGCCCTCGCAGCCTTCACACGCACGCGCACGCGCACTCGCCCGAGCCGAAACGCGCGTGCACTCACTTTTCCCTCACACTAAGGCCCGCCGCCCAACTCCGGTGAGCCATGGCCGCCGTTCCCTTGCCACTCGTCATCGACACGTGTGCCCTACAGCTTCCCCGTCGTCCCCTCCCTCTCCGCGGCGAGATCCCGCCACCTGGAACGCATCACAGACGCCGGCGGCGAGCTCACCGGCAAAGCGCCGCCGCGCTTGACGCCCCGGTCCACCGTGGACCGGTGGACCGCCGCCCCGTCCCGGTCCATGGACCCCGTGGACCCAGTCCACCGGGCTTCTGAATTATTTTAAATCCTTTATCCCCTTTATTGTGTCAGCACCACGCAATAAATGATTTCCAATACAAAAACAATTCCCAAATTCCAGAAAATCCCCGGGCCCTGTACATTTTGCAGATAAGCCCCTGACCTTTCCAATAATCATGTTTAAGCCCTGCCTTTTTACAGAAAAGTACCTAAACTTTTCTGTAATTATATTTTAGCCCCGTCTTTTTACACCAAGGTCCCTAACCTTTTCTTTAATTACAGAAAGGTCCCTAGAACTTTCTGTAATTATCTTTAAGCCCTTAAAACCTTTTTATAATCACAATCAAGCCCCAGAACTTCAAATATCCATATCTTTTCAACCATAGCTCCGTTTTGGGCGATTCTTGCGCCTACGCGTTCGTAGAAACGCATAGTACCTCATGGTACCATTGTTGGAGCACCATCTTTGACCTAGACACCACCCATGACCCAAAACTCTCTCACCTATTATATCTTTTCCCGGCAGCTATGCGATGTCTCGCACGTCGCAATCATTGTTCATCCAGAACCTAACCAATCCTGTGATGCTAGTTATCTAGTACCCTCCACACACGCCCCGCTCTATTCCTATCATTACATATTCACTCCTTTATCTTTTAGCAATAAACCTTTTATGTTGTATCGCTTCGAACCAAGCAATCTCGCGTGTCGTTTCACTTAAAACCCCGTACCCTCCTTTATATCATAGATCGAAACTCCAAACCTAGCCTTGATCAATCATCGCTCAATCAAACCTAATCCAACAATGCCTGCAGCATCTATTCCAAAGCCCTCACCAAATCCTACCAAACCTTATCATCTCGTCGTCCTCTGTTACAAGTGCCCTTTTTATCGGATCTTATTGGAGTTATTGATTCGTTGTTATCTTAATTGCCAGTCATCTTTATTTGATCTTAGTGTTTTATTTGCAGCCGTGCATTCATATCATACATGCTCACGTACACGTACCATCGTCGCGCGTCCGACGCATGACGACCAATCAATAATAACTTAGTCTTAGTAATTAATCAATCTAGTAAATAATTAATAGCCAAATCATCATTAGTTAATGATATAAGGTATAGGAGCCCTAAACTGACACACCTCGCACTTCGTACACGTGTTGCATGAACCTTTATAAAGGTTACTACCTGTGTGAAGGCTAGTGCCACGCATGTGCGAATAACACGTACACACGCTGTTCCCTTCACTTCATGCATTCATGCTTTTCTCTTCGTGTTTAGCATCTCTCATTACGCGAAAAGCCATAGAGTACGATGCATCACTCCTAATGGCCTTTTTAAGGTAACAAAACCTTGTTAAAGTAGAACTGGATGCATCATCTGTGTCTTGAGTCTTTTGTTCTTCATTTGCTGTCTATCGGTTTTAATTGGAGTTAATTGGATCTTATTCGGCTCTTCTCGCTTTTTATTTTCTTTTGCGGTAGTTTATTTATACGTAGTATTTCTATGCGTTAGATTACGCGAGAATCGAGGAAGAGCCAGAAGAATCCAAGTACTCGTCGAGGAATCTTATATCAAGACCCGTCAAAAGATACGAGCTTCAAGAAAGGACTCGAAGGCATCAACTTCGACAGAAAAGACCGAAGACCCAGAACTTAAAGATTAGGAAAGAGATTATCAGGCAAGCCCTAACTCCCCTTTGATCATATTGAACCTATGATTGCAAAGAAACCCATCTAGAGCCTGTTTTGAAAATTAAGTATGCATGGTATTTAAAAGTGATTTACATGCTTAGTATGACCTAAGTACTTGTTGATTGCCATGCCTTGTTTTTGCTTATCCTGATTCCTTGTTAAACCTAGGAACCCACATCATTAAATTCTTTAATGATGTGATGGATCAAAATGCTGCTTAGGACCTGCTACACCGTGTACTTAATTAATCCTGCTCACATGCTTTTGTGTTAAAATGTGTGAGTGATTGGTGGTGTGAGTAAATGTGAAAATGGGCGGGTTTGATGATAAAGTGCAACCCATAGTGGGGGATGTTTTGGCGGGATCAGGCGAGGTAGTCCTCAGTGGGGAGGCTATCTCTGGGACGCCCTTCCTCGTGAGGATTGGCTATTGAAGATGCCTGATTCGGTCGTATAAGGACCGGTTCAAGTGCCGCCTGGCCTAGCACCCTTCGTACAACCACAAGCCTTGTATGGGAAAGGTTTGGAACCACACCCTACTATAGCGTTCACCCGGTACCCACCAGGAGGCTGGAGTGGCAAACGGAAGCCAGGAGAAGGCTCGACGAGGTTGGCGTCGAGTCCGGCAAGTGGAGACAATTCTGGCCTGTGGCCATTCTATTATATGATGATGGAAGCCCCTGGTTGCAGATTTTCCGTGGTGGTGCCGTGGTGACGCCAAGTAGGTACGGAACCATTAGTATCCAGTCCAAGCCATGGCAGTGGGGAGGACTGGGTACCTTGTGGGGAATGTGTACAACCTCTGCAGAGGATAAGAATCTATCCGGATAGCCGTGTTCTACGGTATTGGACAACGCGAAAGCTATGGCCACACAATGATTAGTCTTTCCTGTGTGAGTTACCCTTGGCGTGTTTTTGGAAAACACCGGCGTGGAGCCGTGCGCTGGTTTCCTGCCAGCATTAAAATTTGGGAACTGGCGGAATGGATTGCATCTCCCCCAGGGCCAACCAACCCCACTATATATAATGACAATACCTGACTGTAGTTTGCGAACTGTTTTGTTTTCAAAAACAACCCTTGCACAAAATTGGCTTTCCGCCGATATGATAAACCTCAGCCTCACCCTTGTTTATACCCTTGCATATATTTACCCCTTGTGTTAGGGTTTGCTGAGTACCTTATGTACTCACGCGTTTGCGATTGATGTTTTTAGTAGGAGAAGTCTTCGTAGGAGACGACGAAGTTTTGGTTTTCGGTTCTGCTTCTCAAGTCTGCCTGTGGCTTGGGTCGTGCTTTCCGCTGTCTGTGTGTGATTGCTTCGCCTTTATTTAACAGAAGGACTTGGATACTTCTGCATCCTTGTCGAACCGTCACTAAAGGCTCTTTATATCAGGTACTATATCTAGTCACCAAGCTTAAGAAAGCTCTGCAACCCAGGAAGGCTAACAAGAACCGCAACAAGAAAAGAAAGAACAAGCGTCAGGCATCTGGTCAGGCTACATCTAAGAAGGCCAAGAGCACAAGACTTTGTTACTACTGTAGAGAACGTGGACACATGGTAATCAGCTGTCCTTACTACAAACAAGAACCTACTCTTTCCTAACTAGACAATGTGCGTCACGACGCAAGCAGTACAGATCTGCCACCCAATATTGAACAAAAAGGGACCACAACCAAGTAAGATATGCATCCCTGAGGTCCTCAGAAAGAGAAATCAAGATGGCAATAATTATTGTTGGAGATTATAACCCCTAAGTCGATAAGACACCTGCGGAAACGCAGTTATGCGACTTGTGTCAGAATTTCCCCAAATAAGTTCTTTATGAAGGTTGACTCAGAGCTTCGCTCAGCATCTTGGAAGAACGTCACCCTCATGTAAGAATAGTAGTACCCATGCATAGTAATGGAAGTACTTGTAAGGTACCTTGAGGTCCCGATCAAAGGAATGGAATAAGAGTTGTACATCTTTTTATGAGCAAGGAAAAGGTGTCAGTGTTGTCCTTACCAAAAATATAGATACAAATTACCACTCGTACAAGTTGAGTTGGAAAGGTGAGAAGCTCAAAAGACCCCAATGGTCATACGACACTTACTTAAACAACATCAAGAGATCAAGGCCATGAAGCTCCTTTTTAACGCAGAAATGCGAAGAACAGCTTTCCTTTTTACCGACCAAGTCATATGACCCCATCGATTCTTTTTGGTCAAAGACTATTGGTCGAGCTCTGATGTCAGTGGAAGAATCGATAGTATATCCACCCATAAGCCTTAACCCTCGTTCGTAGCACGTGAACACCTCAGCCCACAACAAATAAATCGTGTTGATTGTGTGATTCGATGATTTTGTTGATCTTTGTTCCGTGATTCTTTGGTTGAGTGCTTCTAATCAAACCAAACATCATAACAACAAAAACTAAAGGTTAATAGCAGCTTAGTGCTAAAATCCCTCTCTTAACCTATAACCCAAACCCCTACCCAAGAAAACCACCGTCAAAGAGGTTTCAGCACAGAGTCAAGATCAAGCAAAAGATTTGCCAACGACAGCTAAGGGTCACAGACAAATTGGGAAGTTTACAGAAGGCAGTGTCAAAAGATAGAGATGTCAGTGACTTGTTAAACGACAACTTATAAAGAAGAGCCTAACCAAGGAAACGAAGCAAATGACAGTCAAGAAAAATGACAAGAAGTTTCAGCTGCTATCACAATTGACCCAGCTCAAAATCCGAAATCCCGTACTGACCAAGCAACATGAATTAATGACTACAAATTGAGGAACCCTCACAACCAGAGAATTTCGCCAGGAATGAGGCTCAAGTCCCCTGTCGATGATAACACTGGCAAAGATATGTTGGTTACAAATGTTTTCCTCGAGAATGTTCCCAAAGAGTCCTGAGAAAGATCGCCAATGATTTGGATTAAAGTGGAATGTGAACCAATTAAATCAAAAGTTACCTACCTGACAAGCAATATGAATACTCAGATGTTCCTCAGATGAGTAACCCAGAAGGTTACCTGACGAAGACAAAGGAGTTCCTCATTAAGCTAATTTTGGAACAAATCCCTAATAACCAAGAGTTCCTATCAGACGACAGCCAATGAATTAACAGAGCTGAAGGGACCATTAGCAGAGTTACAAGAGAAACATTTCGTCTGACCAAGCTTTCCTCCTTGGTGATCATCTGTTCTGTTTGTCAAAAGGTCACAGAATGTGCCTTGACTACAATTCATTTCATGAGGTTACATCAAGAATGGATACCCACAGCCCAGGATCGATAACTTGTTTGGCCAGTTAAAGAAGGCCAAGTTGTCCCCAAGATTGACTTACGGATTCGAGTACTACCAATCGAAGTTTTGAGGTGAAGACGTACTCGAGATATCACACTCGTTACGATCATCAGCACAGATATATGGTATTGGAAGCAAGATACCATGACTTGCAAGGTCAAGGGATGATAAAATTCTGGCAAATGAGGACAACAGTAAAGGAATGGTGACAAAATACATGATCCCTTGGTCCTAAATTGGATGGATAAAAAAAAAAGTGTTTGAAAAGACAGTTGTAGTGATAAATGCACTGGATCGAAATAATCACTGCAACCACATCAACAAGCCAAAAATGGACACATGAGCTACTATCAGAAGTCAAGTGGCTAAATCCTGCTTAGCCACCTGTGTCGAACCATTTCTGGACAGTAAGATCTAATTAACTTTAAAGATGGAGTCATGAGACACAAATATATGGTACACAACCTAAAGGATCCCAGTGTTCCACGTAAGTAGACCAAGACGACCCTTGGAAAAGAGCTGTGTCAGTAACCTCAACGTCAGATTAAGTCAGGGATGTGTTTTTGGAACAGTCTACGGGTTGTCTTTGCAATAAAAGAAAAAGTTTCCGCTAATGGATCATACACTCAAATGGTGGTTAAGTCTTGCATGTCAACAGGAGTAACCCGAGGTCAAGGATTTTAAGTGGGGTAGGTACCCCCACCCCTAAGGCAACAAAGATGGAAGACCTTTCCTACGATGGACTAAGTAAATAACTCATAAGGGTCATTGATTACAGAAGCCTTTGGATTGTTATGATGAAATAGAAGGATCATGGTCCTGCGTTACACAAAGGCCAACAAATCAGAAAGAGATACAACACTTCGTGGCACGTGAGAAGCTTACAAAGTCGATCAACATGCCATACCCCGCTTGGATCCCGGAAGCTCCAGAAATCATCTCCCCTTCACAAGAAAGGCTGCAAAATAAGCTAACGACTTTGCCGCTCAGAATGCCCCAAGACAGCTAAGACCTGGAATGGCTACACGACATCAACAAGGGTAACCCAAGTGAAAATCCTTTTAAGTGGGGTAGGATTTCCTTCTGGATAACCTAAAAGCCTTAAAATCCAAAACCTTAGGCCAGTCATCCTCTGCTAAGCGACCGGCATCGAAGATCTTCAGAAGAAAGAAGCTCAATCATGTCCATCCGCAGTTCGAAGTCCACCCACCTTGGAGAAAATCTGCTATCAAAGCTCATGACGTCAAGAAGCCTTCGACGAAATTTTGAAGGTTACACCCGCAAAACAAGAAGACACAAGAGAAGTTCTACATCACCCAGAAGAGCGTTTGAATCTCGAGGACGAGATTCCTTTTAAGTGGGGTAGATCTGTAATACCCCTACTTTTGGAGCAAAGAGAAAAGAAGAAAAGAAAAATAAAAAGGAATAAAAATCACTCCAAATTAAAATTTTTGTCCAACCTCTCACCTTGAAATGAATTTTCAAAATAAAATTCACTAAATAAATTAAACTTAGTTTGAATCTGAAAATTTTGAAAAACATAAAGCTTGTGCTCAAGTGTTTGCTCTCATTTAAAAATGTACTCAAAATTTGAAGCTTTTTGAATTTACAACAAATAAAATCAAAGTAGGATTAAATCCCAAGTTGATTTTCAAAATTTTTGAATTTTAAACTTGCATCAAAATTCACCATATGCATTTCTGTGTTTTATTTGTTTTGTTTTGAGTGTTTGATCAACCTTTGCTTTTGTTTGAATTTGAAATCCCTTCAAATTCAAATTCCAGGAAAAGTTCAAAACTATTTCTTTTCTCGCGGGCCGCTTCTTTCCTTTCCTTCTTCTGGCCCAGTCCACCTCCTCCCTCTTTCTCTTTTCTTTTTCTGTTTCCGCAGCCCACCCTAGCCCAACAGCTCTGGCCCAGCAGCAGCAGCCCAGCCCGCCTCCTGCTCCCCGTCTCACTGACAGGTGGGGCCCACCTGTCAGCTTCTTCCCCGACGCGTCACGTCGGTGGCGTCAGCCACAGCGCCGCCGCGTGAAACCCGCGCCGCCCATCCTCGGCTGTCGGAGCTTCCGTGGCCGCTACTCCACCGTCGCCTTAGCCGCCACGGCTCCGCGCCATTAAAACGGGAAAGCTTCTTCTCTCTTCCACGCCCGCAAGTTCTTTCTCCCCCTCCTCTCTCTCACCTCGGTCCGGTGAGCTCTCCGGCGCCCTCGCTCGCCATCACCGAAGCTTCTCCCCCTTCCCTTTTTCTCCTCCGAGTCTCTCCGAGCCGCGCGCGTCCCCGGCACGCCCTCGGCTCGCACCGTCGCGCCGCCATCAGGCAGATTGACGACGAACTCCTCGTCGCCGCCCTCCCCTTCGGCTCCAGTCGCACTCCGCTGTCCTCCGGCCTCACCGCTCCCACGGTGAGCATCGCCGCCTTCCCCTCTCACTCCTGCGTCTCTCCTTTTCCTCCCTCCCCCCTCCCTCTCCGCGGCGAGATCCCGCCACCTGGAACGCATCACAGACGCCGGCGGCGAGCTCACCGGCAAAGCGCCGCCGCGCTTGACGCCCCGGTCCACCGTGGACCGGTGGACCGCCGCCCCGTCCCGGTCCATGGACCCCGTGGACCCAGTCCACCGGGCTTCTGAATTATTTTAAATCCTTTATCCTATTTATTGCGTCAGCACCACGCAATAAATGATTTCCAATACAAAAACAATTCCCAAATTCCAGAAAATCCCCGGGCCCTGTACATTTTGCAGATAAGCCCCTGACCTTTCCAATAATCATGTTTAAGCCCTGCCTTTTTACAGAAAAGTACCTAAACTTTTCTGTAATTATATTTTAGCCCCGTCTTTTTACACCAAGGTCCCTAACCTTTTCTTTAATTACAGAAAGGTCCCTAGAACTTTCTGTAATTATCTTTAAGCCCTTAAAACCTTTTTATAATCACAATCAAGCCCCAGAACTTCAAATATCCATATCTTTTCAACCATAGCTCCGTTTTGGGCGATTCTTGCGCCTACGCGTTCGTAGAAACGCATAGTACCTCATGGTACCATTGTTGGAGCACCATCTTTGACCTAGACACCACCCATGACCCAAAACTCTCTCACCTATTATATCTTTTCCCGGCAGCTATGCGATGTCTCGCACGTCGCAATCATTGTTCATCCAGAACCTAACCAATCCTGTGATGCTAGTTATCTAGTACCCTCCACACACGCCCCGCTCTATTCCTATCATTACATATTCACTCC
This sequence comes from Eragrostis curvula, assembly GCA_007726485.1. Classification (NCBI taxonomy): domain Eukaryota; kingdom Viridiplantae; phylum Streptophyta; class Magnoliopsida; order Poales; family Poaceae; genus Eragrostis; species Eragrostis curvula. Next base: position 54,654,942 of record CM017442.1, read on the forward strand.
TTTATCTTTTAGCAATAAACCTTTTATGTTGTATCGCTTCGAACCAAGCAACCTCGCGTGTCGTTTCACTTAAAACCCCGTACCCTCCTTTATATCATAGATCGAAACTCCAAACCTAGCCTTGATCAATCATCGCTCAATCAAACCTAATCCAACAATGCCTGCAGCATCTATTCCAAAGCCCTCACCAAATCCTACCAAACCTTATCATCTCGTCGTCCTCTGTTACAAGTGCCCTTTTTATCGGATCTTATTGGAGTTATTGATTCGTTGTTATCTTAATTGCCAGTCATCTTTATTTGATCTTAGTGTTTTATTTGCAGCCGTGCATTCATATCATACATGCTCACGTACACGTACCATCGTCGCGCGTCCGACGCATGACGACCAATCAATAATAACTTAGTCTTAGTAATTAATCAATCTTGTAAATAATTAATAGCCAAATCATCATTAGTTAATGATATAAGGTATAGGAGCCCTAAACTGACACACCTCGCACTTCGTACACGTGTTGCATGAACCTTTATAAAGGTTACTACCTGTGTGAAGGCTAGTGCCACGCATGTGCGAATAACACGTACACACGCTGTTCCCTTCACTTCATGCATTCATGCTTTTCTCTTCGTGTTTAGCATCTCTCATTACACGAAAAGCCATAGAGTACGATGCATCACTCCTAATGGCCTTTTTAAGGTAACAAAACCTTGTTAAAGTAAAACTGGATGCATCATCTGTGTCTTGAGTCTTTTGTTCTTCATTTGCTGTCTATCGGTTTTAATTGGAGTTAATTGGATCTTATTCGGCTCTTCTCGCTTTTTATTTTCTTTTGCGGTAGTTTATTTATACGTAGTATTTCTATGCGTTAGATTACGCGAGAATCGAGGAAGAGCCAGAAGAATCCAAGTACTCGTCGAGGAATCTTATATCAAGACCCGTTAAAAGATACGAGCTTCAAGAAAGGACTCGAAGGCATCAACTTCGACAGAAAAGACCGAAGACCCAGAACTTAAAGATTAGGAAAGCGATTATCAGGCAAGCCCAAAATGCGATTTGGGGACAAGAACAGTTCAGGCCTTGCTTACATTTGTTTCAGTTGACTGCTGAACGCGAGAGAAGTAGCTGCAGCCACCTTCCATCTCGTCCTGGATCGGCAATTGCGCGGAGACGGCGTGGCCACGATGCGGCGTCATGGCTTGAAGACGAAGCGACTAAGATAGAGATACATTTTTTTTTTAAACATAGATAAACACGTACACGACGTCAGAAGTCACGAATCGCGATTGTCAGTTGTAAAGACTGGGCTTACTTCGTGGACAAACAATTTCCTGGGCTTGCTTGGCGGCAGAACGTGGGCCTGCGGCCTATGAAGAGCTATTGCTCAGCAAACTTACCCCCGACGCCAGCCCAACACAGGAGCTAATGCTCTGATGCTTTCGATCAGGCGAGTCTGCAATGGGGGAGGTGTCCTCGCCAGCATTAACCAAAGGATGGAAAAGTGGTGGAGAGAGGAGAAGCGCCATGAGGAACTGGACCTGGGACTGGACCTCCAAAATGTTTCGTCTTCGTTCTCTGACAAGATATCAGAATGAAATCTGCAATTCGGCAGCTTAAAATGGGTAACTATCTCCACTGCTTGCTATGTAAAATCATATTATGGTAGCAATTTGATTATTTCAACAGGTTACTGACAGATTGTTTGGATTTTCCATTGGGCTTTAGCTACCTCTAAATCAAAACTGATATGATTTGCAGCTAACAGCCTGGGAGTAGACGCCGTCTTTGTTTTCACGAAGACAGGCCACATGGCCTCCCTGCTCTCGCGGTGCAGCCCCGACTGCCCTGTTTTTGCCTTCACGACTTGGACGTCCGTAAGGAGACGTCTGAACCTCCAGTGGGGCCTCATCCCCTTCCGTCTCAGCTTCTCTGATGACATGGAGAGCAACCTGAACCGCACCTTCTCCCTGCTCAAGGCCAGGGGCATGATCAAGTCCGGCGACTTGGTGATCGCGCTCTCCGACATGCTGCAGTCCATCCAGGTGATGAACGTGCCATGAGAGCTGTTCATCTCCTTGCGGTGCAATGAAATGGACGCATCGCCTTGATCGGCACCTTGGGAGGACAGTTCCTTGTACCCAAGATTAGCGATTCTCCCGTGGTAGGCTTTATACTGGACTAGAGAATTGTTGGAATAATTTGCAGCTCCCACCCAGCCTGTTGTAAAACATGTATGCTAGTTAGATTAAGTTAGGCCTTGTGATGATTTCTAATCTGCAGGCTTCTGTTGTAACTGCCATTGGGTAATAATAAAGCTTGGTGTGTAGATTTTCTCTCGAGAGTACTTTCACATTATGTATTATTACGAGGTAATGTATATGTCCAAATGTCCGCTCAGTAATTTCTGGAAAGATTTCTGGCAGGAAGCATCATAACACAAATCTTGACTACAGTATCTTGAATCGCAGTATATCATAACAACAATAAGTTGACAAGAGAATTCCTTATTTACCATCAGAACATACACATATCCCTTACAAGCCATTAAAATTTTGAAGTTCCTTCGGATCCAATTTTCATGCCTTACATGCCACTAATGTTAACTTATGCTTTAGATGCTGTTAAAACAAGGCAAAATAAGCACATTTTAACATCACATGGTCCATCCTATTCGCAGACTAAGCCTTTTTTTTTTTTGGCTTCTTGTTGAGAATCCAGGGCATTGAGTCTTATAACATTTTGCTTCTAGTTTGCCTTATATCTTATGAAAAACGATGCGTCATGTATTTCACGGGACTAAGCACAGCGACTGCGACGACCTCGCACGATTGTGATACACAGTGTGGAGATTATGAGTAAATTTCATAAACCCACCAAAACTATAGCTTTACAGTTACAAATCCACCAAGTATAGTGCATGTTTCACAAACCCATCAATATTTTGGGGTGTTGTTCCAAGAAACCAGCATATTGTTCAGTCATACCGTATCTCATACTTTGGTCCCACGTGTAAGTTGCATAGTAAAAATCCAAGACCGTACGATTTGATAGATGAGTATGCAGTTGACATATGGGACCAGAGTATGAGATACGGTATAAGTTAAAAATATGGTGGTTTCTTGAAAGAGTAAAGTGCATCACAGGTCCCTAAACTATTCAGTGGTTCTCACTTAGGTCCATAAACTCTTAAAATGAAGATTTGAGTCCTTAAACTATTCTGTGGTTCTCATCTAGGTCCATGAACTCTTAAAATGAAGATTTAAGTCCCTACAATATTTAAGTGTTCTTATTTGCGTCCATAAACTATCAAAATAAAAATTTGGTCTTTAACCTTGTTTATTTACTAAGTAGCTATACAAAATGCGGCTTGCACAAATCATGATGACCTGACGTGTCAACTTTGTAATTATGCGGGTTTCAATATTGTTACACAAATGCGGTGGTTTGAAAGGTACAAAAGAAACAACATCTTATACCGGTCCAAATACCGGCTAATATCGACCGCTTCGTCGGGTTCGATATTAGGATTTTTTTCAAGATTGCGACCTGGGAGCGATGGCTAAAGACGACATTAGACGATGTTGTTGAGCAATTCGATCTAAGGATGGCCGCTGAAAAAGCACTTTAGCGGAGATAGAGGGCTCGTGGCTGCTCAGCGGTGGTTTTAGAGCTGGCGGCGATGGCACATGTATAAAATCTTCATTGAGATTTTATGGATCTATATAAGAATCTTGAAATAGTTAAGGGATCTAAATCTTTGTCTTGAAAGTTTATGGACTCAGATGAGAGCAATGAAATTGTTTAGGGACCTAAATCTTCGTTTTAAAAGTTCATGAACCTAGATGAGAACCCTAGAATAGTTTAAGGATCTAGGGTGCACTTTACTCTTCTTGAAACAACACCCCAAATTATTGGTGGGTTTATGAAACATGTTATATACTTGGTGGGTTTGTGACTATAAAACCAAAGTTTTGGTGGATTTGTGAAATTTACTCAGAGATTATTATTATTATTTGGTGAGGTACATAGCGTGAAGAGCTTAATGGAAACATATTTGGAAGTATACAGAATATTGCTGACCTCACTAATGACACTTTTCAGGCAATCATTTTTGTAGTTGACTAGTTGGCCACAAAGTTAGGCACACAAAAAATGCCGCAGCCCAACATGCATATAAACAACATAAATTGGGACATAGAAAAACTTGCAAAAGGACATAAATAGAAAATATTAATTTTACACAAAGCTACCAATCCTCTCCACTCAATCTTAAAAAAAGATGACATCTCCTTATCCTTTAATCATTGTTGAATTGATAGGATTTGAGTAACGCGTTGCCGACAAGAAAAAAACAATCAGATAGACACAAAATAGACAAGATACAAGATGCAAAGAGTTGCTCGTTCCCTCATTATTTTTGCATAATAAATGTGTACAAAACTATCCTCTCTTCTCTCATAGATAGAAGTCGTGCTTGGAGTCCATGTTTTGGGGAAAACCCGCAAGAGTACAGGAGGACACATTTACTAAAATTGATAACTACCTTCATCTATTACTCTCTAAAATAATACTCCCTCTGTCTCTTTATAGATGGTGTTTTAAAGGTTTGAATTTTTTTTCTAAATATATGGCGTTTTGAGGATAAGACAAACTTTACGGTAGATGAGAGGGTTGGTTGAGTGATTGATTAGGTAAAAGCAAAAGATATGGTAGTTTTTTAACATCTTGATTATTTTCGGGTTTAAATGCTAAAAAACCCTATATTTAGGGACAGATGGAGTATTGTGGTAGTGATTCAATTATTTCAACAGTTGTTGACAGAATATTTGTATTTGTCATCGAGCTTTAGATATACTAGCAAAAGGGCCTGTGCGTTGCCACGGGCTAGCCAGCAAAAAAAAAACTCCCTTAATATTGTTTTAATAGACTTGTTAATGTTACTCTTACAACAATAAAGAGTAATAGATAAGATATATAATACTCAAAATATTGTGAAATTACATAGCATCACGCAAGCTCCCCATGTATAAAATGCATACATTCAGAAGGCACTAACATGCAATTAGAAACCCGCTTAGGATAGACCTAGAGGACATTTGAATGAATTCATAAATATAAGGAAGCTGCATCTCCATAGAACTATGAAAACCTAAACGCATTATTCATTTAGATTTTCTTGTATCATAACAATTTATAAATATGCCTAAAGTTTAGTTAACCTCCTAATGCTTCAGATCAAAACTATTACATAGTATAAAGGTAAACAGCTCTATACATGAGATTCTAAAACTTAGGATGTCAACAATTCCAGAATCCCTGAAAAATCCAATGCAAATCCAACAATCCTACTTTATTCCATTCTCTTTTGTTTTCTTTCCTCCACACTCTTATATATGGTAAAGTACACTGAAGATTACTTGATCTCAACGAACTAAAGACGATTGAAGGTGGCCTGAGGTTCTCCATTCTCCAATTCAAACCCCAACAGTTTTGCGATCGCAGAGTTGAGCTATTCATGTTTTGTGAATCTTCCTTTTCAGTCCTAGTATCATAGTATAGCTGATAGAAATGAGTTATATAATAACAATATTCTTTCAGAGAAGCTACATAAATTGTTTTATCTTTTTTCTGTAGTCAAATTCCTTTGGCATAAAATTTCCGAATAACCCATGGAATGGCGTTAGAACAAAGAACTCAACTTTCAACATGTTAGTACGGCAGGTGAATCATATGACCTACCAATGGACTTCCGTGCACATTAACTGGATCCCAGACTGGTAGAAAAAAAGGATATTCTTAAAAATATCACCGTAGGAAAAACACAACAAACAAAAGATTAGAATTTTACCTACATCTAATGGTCAGTATAGATGCAAGATCAAACTGAAAACTATCAACATTGATTTTCGTTACCCAGTATGTATTGAACTTTACTGAAGAAAACCTCAACAATCTTAGGACAAGAAGCGCTCTGAGTGGGTCTTCAGTCATTTGCATCATTTACACCACCTGATGTAACCTGGAAAACGTGTTGTTGGTCAAGGGAAACTATTTATAGATATACTCCACCGTTAACACACCAGATGCCTAATAATGCAGGTTCGATTCTAGTAACATACAACAACTAATCGAACCAACACAGAACCGTAACTATATATAGAGAGAATTGTGCTCATGTCAACTGATATCCTAAACATTCAAAAGGTAATTTTAACTAAGTTAGCAAAATTTATGCTTTGTTTGTGCTGCATACATGTTTTCTGAATTCAGGTGAAACTTACCGTACAAATTACATGTACAAAGTATGGTGGCACATGTATCCGCAAGATGGAAATGTGGTCAGAGGGAGTGTTGGAACTATTTCAGCTGCATGAAACATCGGATATTACGAGACT